>JAGFML010000027.1:0-407922 GCA_021030945.1 Pyrenula aspistea
ACCCTAACCCTAACCCTAACCCTAACCCTAACCCTAACCCTAACCCTAACCCTAACCCTAACCCTAACCCTAACCCTAACCCTAACCCTAACCCTAACCCTATAGCAGCGGACCAAGAATATAAAAATATGCTACATTGCCATTAAATACATATAGATGTTCATAAAATGTTCAAATTTCCGTTTAAATACCCATCAAAACCGCTAGCTGTCCTAAAATCTGTTAATGTTAGTAGCAAATTAAGATTTAGTGATAGCCAGTGCTATAAACACTGAATCTGAACTGGATAGTGCTACCTTTTCATTGTTTACTTTAAAGCTACTATTTTAAGCCTTATTATCCAACATATCAGCTTCTTTATTTTTACTATTACTAATATTCCTTTTTTCTAGCCATAGTTACTATAAAAATAAGCCAAAATCTTTCTAATTATATTTAAACATCTAAATAATTTTTACAAATAGCTAAACTAACTATAAATAATATATTATAAACTTTTTAACCTTATTAGAAAAAAAGCGGTAAATAATTTTAAATTTTGCATTAAGTTTATATCCCTTATAATACCTAAATACAAATTTAACTATCCTTTATTAAAGATAAATCCTTTAAAGTATGATATTGGGGTGGTTATAATACTAGATACTGAATAACTTAATTGCACAGGTGATTCCTTTCTATATTATCTAGAGCAACACTAGCAGCTATTCTTTGAAGCATTTGACAGCCTGAATGTATTATTACACTCATTAGGGTTTCTACGGCATAAAGCAGTGGATAGATGCAAAAGCACTGCGGTAGAACCAGTCAGCGGTTAATAGATGCTTGTGATGGATGTGTTAATACAATCAAATACTGCTGTTGGTGCTGAATTGGTTGCGGGGATCCTACAGAAAATTGAAGTTAATCTAGGTCTTGCTGGAGATATTGTGCAGCTTATTGATATTAAGTGTGAGTAATGAAGTAGTGTTTGGCTTAATTTAGCTATTATTATCCATATTAAGCAACAGCAGCGCCCGTATTAATAGCTTTTTGGTGTCACTAGTTAAGCTGTGCACCATAAACTGTAGTTGGGAGATGCGGAAGTGGATATGTCTGTATTCCACTTCATTCCGATTCTTATAAATCGTCCCGGCCTCAGAAGTGTTATACTGGATGACTAAACTGTAAGTTTGAAGATGAAAGATCCAATTCAAAGGAATAGAAGCACCGCCTTGTTCTTGAAGCCGCATAAATTGGATAGCCATATTTTCCACCAAATTCAGTATATTAGAGGTCTGCTTTTCAGCCTTTGTAGGTGAGTAGCCTTAATTAATCAACTATTAAATTACATTTTGGGTTTGGCGGTATGCTGAATACAATACAAGTATACAGGCAATAGTGATAATTATGGATAGTTAGAAGGTATATCACATAAGAATGATCTAACTGTAGTGTTTTATATCTCTCCCTAGCACAGCGAGCTTACTAATTAATCTATTTTTATGTTTATAATCCCCTAGCCGATAATTTAATATAGAGATTTAAAACCGGAATATTAAACTATTAATGGTAACCTTCACTAGCTTTTAAAGCCAAATGAGCTCGCTGGCTTTAATAGTAAATATTTAGGTTTCAATTTTAACAGTAATAGTATCTTATTACTCTATTAAATACTCTTTTTGTTTATTATTTAACCAATATTGTATTGTGTCTAGGTAATAATATATGCACTAGATGTAGCACAAGATCTAATTCTATATGTGGATATATTTCTGTACAGTTTTAGGTAACAGCTGGCTAAAAAATGGCTTTTTATTGTTATATTAACCCGTTTCTTAACAGTTTACCTTAAACAATATTTACTATTTGATCATTTTAAACACATAATGGACTTAAGCTTTATAGATTAGCTGGCTAATAGACTGATAAATTTACTACAATATCTGTTCCTCTGGATTATTATATTTATCCTTTTTAAAGAACTTGAGCCACATTATGATTATGTTATTATAAATCCTCTTAAAATAACAAGCCCATTCCGCCTATATAAACCATGAATTAAAAATTAAACGGTTCTGATCCACTTTGATTTCGGCTGCTCAATGGTCCTAAATATGTTGATACTAGTGTTCTAAAAGTGCCATTAGGTTCTCAATTATATCTTGAGTGGATGTTAACGGCTAGTTCATATAGATAAAAAAAAGCTGGCTGCTGCGGCCTTTCATTCAGAATTGTTAGCATGGCTGATCCTTAATCTAAAGTATGTTTAGAGTCTGCCGCAATTGATTCACTCTGTCCTATTACTAGTGATTCTTTTAGCCATACTCCTGCTTGTAATGTTCTTAAATCCGATTATAGTATTAATACACCATACGATATAGTATCCTGTCGCGGTCTCACTACAAGCATTAATAACAAGGAACTATAGAGAGTTCGAGAATAGGCGCGTGATCAAAGGACAGATACTAGAACTCCTTGCACGTAGGCGCAATGTCCTTCCAGCCTATAATAACGGCTTAAATGGCGTTCCGCTGCGCGGGCTTGAGACCGGAATGGAGATCGCGGATATAATTGGGAAAATATTAGGATAGAATTGTCTGCTAGCAGCGTACATAAATGACAATTTTAAACTCGAAGTAATGTTTAAAATTGCTCTAGATCTATTATTTCACAATCTTAGGTGTGACAGCGCTAGATGTTGACAATAGTATTAGTAATACTATAATAGTTAAAGATAAGAAGTTAAAAAATAATTTAATAATATTTAAAGAAAGGCTAAGGTTGAAGCTAAATAAAAAAAAATTTCTGTAATCTCTTTTATTAGTTACAATAGAATAGACTATTAGATGCTTTAGTTAGAATTCAAATCCAGAACTTTTGTACCAAATACACAATATTTTACCAATTAGATTACAAAAGCTGTTAATAGTATAGATTAATATTAAAAAAAATATAACTTATAATTAAATAATAGGTAAAGAAATAGTAAATTAAATAAAGTTAAGCTAGCTTCTAGTAGAAAGAGTACTATACAGTACTATAAAAAAAACTTTTTTTATATAAATTTATATATAGTTTACTCCCAGCAGAGAGAGCACTGCATAGTACTATATAGCACAGTATGAAGAGCCTCTCTTATACAAATTTGTAGAAGGAAGGCTCCTTGTGCAGTACTTTCTCCGCCGGGAGCCAGCTATATACAAATTTGTATGAGAGAGGCTCCTCGTGCAGTACTCTCTCCACTAGGAGCCAGCTGTATATGAATTTGTATAAGAGAGACTCCTCGCGCAGTACTCTCTCCGCCAGGAGCTAGCTGTATACAAATTTGTATAAGAGAGGCTCCTCATGTAGTGCTCTTATACAGTGCTCTCTCTACCAGAAGTCAGCTGTATATAAAATTATATAAAACGGGTTTCTCATGTAGTGCTCTCTTCACCAGGAGCTAGCCGCATACAAATCTCTATAATAAAGGCTCATTAGATACCTCTGTACTCTAGCCCTGATCACCTAATCCGGATGTGGCTGTACAGCCATATGGCTGTCTAATATGGCTGTCCGGAATTAAGAGGAAGAACTGGAAGATACAGCTGGCCACTAACTATATACTCGCGGCACTTACTATTAGGGTTGATCACAGAGAGTATAAGACTTGATTACAGAGAATATAAGGAATTTGAGTCCTTGGATGTTAATGGAAATCTAATATAGGGATAGAAGTATGGAATTACAGAGGTAGCCGGGCGCTAGCTGTCTTAACTATCCTAAAAATCTAATATTTTATATTAATAATTACCAGCCATACAGTAAAAATTTTTAAAATTAAACTTTATTATTTAATTTATTAGGTTTAAAATACTTAATTTTTAATTAAATATAATAAAGTTATATAAAAAGAAATTCTAAATTTTTAAACTAATAGACCAAAATCCCTAAGCTGATTTCTAAAATGCCAAGACTTTCTTTGTATGGACAACCCAAAATCCTTGGGCCAAGGTTGAAGCGGAATTATTGATAGGTAGCTGGTGCATTGTATAGTCCGAATAGTATAATAAAGTATTTGTAATGCCCAAATTGGGTATTAAAGGCTATCTTTTATTCGTCTTCTTCCTTAATCCTGATATTGTTAAATCCTGCACGCAGATCTATTTATATAAAGTATTGCTTTTTTGCTATTTAGTTTTTAATTTCCTCTATATTAGATAGAAGATATGTGTTAAATATAGTAACCTTATTCAATAAGTAGTAGTTAATACATAGTCACAAAGTTCCGTTTTTCTTTTTAACAAATAAGATAGATGCCCCTATAAGTGAGCTAGATGGATGTATAAATCCCTTCTCTAGCTGCTTATCCACATATTGCTTTAACACATTCAATTCGTCTGTGGTCATTTGGTATATTGGCTGATACTTTAGTTTGGCTCTTTCTGTTAGTGGTATTTTGTGGTTCCAAATTTAGTGTGCTAATAGGGCGTTCTTCTCCTTCTTTTTTTTGAATAGGTTCATGTAAAGTTTTATAAACTTTCCTTTTAAAAAATGTTCTAATAATGCGCTGTTATCTTGCCTCTGGTTCTGTATATTTGTGTTTTAGTTTGCTGTACTAGTCGAGTTGGTTTTTCTTTGAAGATTAATCTCTGTCCTAAAGATTATATATTTTTGTATTTTTTTTTTCCACTTTTGAATTATTTTTACACATTAATGTTTAGGAAACTAAAGTATTTTATTAGTTCAGTTAAAATTGGGCTTATATTCTTTAAGCTATGGTAATTTAAGGACGATATTGTCCCTATATAGATTTATTATTTGGAATGATTGTACCATAGGTAGGCCTTGAATCAATATTTTGAGTAACTGGGTTGCATACTCCACTCGAAGGTCACTTATTTGTGGTTCACTAAAACCTCTTAAGATAATGTCTTGTGTCAGTTTTTTACAAGGAATATCCTATTCCTTGACCTATTAGGTAGATATAAAATCTCCTATAGATTTACTGTCAATTATGGCGGTGGCTGTTTTTTTTTAAATATTGACATCTGTAAACACATACTGTTCTAATAATATTTTATTATTGTTACTGTTAGAGGCTAGTATAAACTTATTTCTTCAGAAACTGCCTCTATTTTTGAAAATGTGGCTTTTTCTGTTATCTATACTATTATGTTTATTTTTAGTTATTTTGCCCTCTCTTTTAAGCATAGTGTATAGTGTTAGTGTTCCTTAAAGAACTCCTTTTCTGTCATATATTCGACCTTATATTTAGCCCTTCTTTTATAGAATATATATTTGCGGCAATCAGGTCTTATACAAGTCCTCTAAGACGCCTTGGTGCATTAGGTTATGGACTCTGAAGCATCCCTAGGGTTCACATATATAAACGTTCCCTCCATAGTGTTTATAGGGAATGCCCTGTGTTGTTATTTTTTATTCAAATACTGTGTGCACTACAGCCTAGTGTAGTTGTACTATTGGTATATGCTGTTCTGATATTTCCCTATTGTTTTTTTCTGTACTGTTCTGTGATATGGGTATCTTATAGTGGTACAGGATCTTTCTGGTATTATATTGTGATTTGAATTGTCTATTGCCTACTGGTATTTAAATATATTAATTGGTGTAGTGTTTTATTTGTGGTGTAGAAACTTATTCTAATAATTAAATTTTATATAAAAGGCTTAATAGGATTAAATTTTAATCAACTCTTTCTTATCTGTAGGTATACTATCTCGGATTTTGGGTTTATTATAGTTATCTTTAACCAGATAGTAGACAAATGGGTCTCTGGTTTTAGCTATTATCTCTCTGCTTAGTTATGCTAAAGAGGTTTAGTAATTGTTGGGCTGTGCCTTTGTCGTTTTCAAGTTAGAATTTATATTAATAAGGTCCCACTTATCAGGTTTTTGATAGACCTTACTGTTAACTATTCACAAATTGTGCATAATCTGTATTAGTGCTTTTGTAGTGTTATAGCTGGCTTTGGTTATGTGAATTTCCTAGATCTGGCTGTTCCGTTTTTTGGATTAACAATTTCGTGCAAAATGTTCTTCTTTTTTGCAGTTATAGTATTTCTTTCTTTTCATCTCTCTTTTCTTAGTTCTGGCTAGTTTCTTATAGGCTATATTAAACTGCATAGATTTAAATCTATAGGGGTCCGACATCTCTTTCTCTTTAGACCTTATGTGGGGTTTCTATCCGCTATGCAGTTTTTCCCACTTTTGCTTGTACAAAGCGTTATCCCGTGAGATAGCCTCCTTCTTTAGAGCTATAAGAGTGTTAAGAATAGCCCCAGATTTTATTAGTTCGTCCTTAACGTTCTTTTTGAGTTTGTTCTAATATATAATAAGCAATAACTTGTTTTTCCAGCCCGTTTTCCGTACATACTCCTTGAACTGTGCAGTGTATTCCTAAGCCGAAATCTTCTGTTGTAGGGTTTGTATTATGCAAATAGCTTCTTATTCTTTATTGGTTTTGCTAAAGGTAGCTAAGATAGTCTGTATAAACCCTTTAAGGGATCCTATAGCTTAAGTGGTCTCTATTGAAACATTGTTTTTAAATATTTCCTCCACTAGAGGTGTAATTTACTTTTAGGCATGTCTTCTAAGATAAGTAGTAGCAAACAGGGCCTGACGGTTGCTAGATATCTCTGCCTCTTTGAACAGAAGATATAAGCGCACCTGCATAACCTATTATTAAAGCTTGTGTCGTTCACTGTAATACTTATTGGATACTTGGGGTCCTCCCTTGTTGTCGTTGCTTTCACTCTGGCAGGTAGTGGATCTTCCATGCGATTCAGTACTAAACATTCTTAAGGGTGTTTATTATATTATGTTCTAAAGGAGTGTGAGAGACTATGTTAGAGCTAGACTGAATTTGTAAAGGGTACTTCAATAAAAGCATATCTAAGTGTAGGTTTAGATGAAACTAATAAACATAAAGAGAGGAATTCTAAAGGGGAATTCCTTGAGATCTATATACCTAAATGGATGTGTAGCTTGGACCTGCTAGTCCATAAGCATCATCTAGCAGTTACATACCTTTGCTTGAACCTGCTAGTCCATAAGCACAACCTAGCAGTTATGTGCCCTTGCTTGGACCTGCTAGTCCATAAGCACCACCTAGCAGTCACGTGCCCTCGCCCTGAGGCAAGTGTGCCGACGCTAGACGTGGTCACGACCGTGGGTCGTAACATAATAGTGTCTTACTACTCTATTAAATACCCTTTTTGTTTATTATTTAACCAATATTGTATTATATTTAAATAATAATATATACACTAGATGTAGCACAAGATCTAATTTTATATATAGATATATTTTTGCACAGTTTTAGGTAACAGCTGGCTAAAAAATAGCTTTTTGTTATTATATTAATCTATTTTTTGACAGTTTATTTTAAATAATATTTACTATTCAACCATTTTAAATATATAATGGGTTTGAGCTTTATAAATTAGCCAGCTAGTGGACTAGCAAACCCACTATAACATCTACTCCTCTAGATCATCATGTTTGTTCTTTTTAAAGAACTTAAACTATATTGCAATTGTGTTATTGTAAATCTCTTTAAAATAACAAACCTATCCCGCCTGTATAAATTATAGATTAGAAATTAAGCAGTTCTAATCCGCTTCAATTTCAGCCGTTTAATAGTTCTAAATATATTAATATTAGCGTTCTAAAAGTACTATTAAGTCCTTAATTATATTTTAGGTAAATATTAATAGCTAGTTTATATAAATAGGAAAAAGCTGGCTACTGTAGCTTTTTATTTGGAATTGTTAGCATGACTAATCCTTAATTTAAAGTATATTTAGAGTTTGCTATAATTGATTTGCTCTATCCTATTGCTGGTGATTTTTCTAGCTATATTTCTACTTGTAATATTCTTGGATCCGATTGCAGTATCAATACGCCGCGCAATATGGTACTCTATTGTGGTTTTGCTATGAGCATTGATAACAAGGAACTATAGAAAGTTCAGGAATGGGTGTGTGATTAGAGGACAGATACTAGAACTCCTTATATGTAAGCACAACGTCCTTCTAGTCTATAACAATGGCTTAAATAGTGTTTCGCTGTACAGGTTTGAGACTAGGATGGAGATTATAGATATAATTAGGAAGATATTAGAGTAGAATTGTCTATTAGCAGCATATATAAATAACAATTTTAAATTTAAAATAATATTTAAAATTGCTTTAGATTTACTATTTTATAGTTTTAAATATAATAGTATTAAATATTAATAATAATATTAGTAATATTATAATAGTTAAAAATAAGAAATTAGAGAATGATTTAATAGTATTTAAAAAAAGGCTAAAGTTAAAACTAAATAAAAAAAAATTTTTATAATTTTTTCTATTAATTATAATAAAATAGATCATTAGATACTCTAATTAAAATTTAAATCTAGAACTTTTGTATCAAATGTATAATATTTTACTAATTAAATTATAAAAGCTGTTAATAATATGAATTAATATTAAAAAAAATATAATTTGTAATTAAATAATAGATAAAAAAATAGTAAATTAAATAAAATTAAGTTAACTTTTAGTAAAAAAAGTACTATATAGTACTACAAAAAGAGCTTCTTTAATATAAATTTGTATATAGTTTATTTTCAGCAGAAAAAGCACTATATAGTATTATATAGCATAGTATAAAGAGCCTTTTTTATATAAATTTGTAAAAGGAAGGCTCCTTATGCAGTACTCTCTCTACCGGGAGCTAGCTATATACGAATTTGTATAAAAGAGGCTCTTTACGTAGTACTCTCTCCGCCGGAAGCCAGCTATATATGAATTTATATAAAAGAGACTCCTCACATAGTAGTCTCTTTGCCGGAAGCTAGCTATATACAAATTTATATAAGAGAGGCTCCTCATATAGTGCTCTTACACAGTACTTTCTTTACTAGAAGTTAGCTATATATAAAATTATATAAAACAGGCTCCTCATATAATGCTCTTTTTACTAGAAACTAGCCGCATATAAATCTCTATAATGAAGGTTTATTAAATGCCTCTATACTCTAGCCCTGATTACCTAATCTGAATGTGACTATACAGCCATATAGCTGTCTAATATGGCTGCCTGGAATCAAAAGAAAGAATTGAAAGATATAGCTGGCCACTAACTGTATACTTGCAGCATTTACTATTAGGTAGACTGCGAAGAACCCGCGGATTACCCGCACCCAGACCATCTGGGTTCAACCCGCGGGGCATGCTAAGTTGGGATTTTTCAGGCCTGCGGGGTGTTAACAAGTATTAGAAAACCCTAACCCAGCCTGTAGGAGACCGTTCGGGTTGGGCGGGGTCAGGTTTCTCCAAATTATTTGATCCAACTTGCTCAGGAAAGCCTTTTTGCGCGAATTAGAGTGTGTTTTACGCACAGGAAGTTTTAGGAGTCCTAAGCAGCCTAATAGTAACATAAAGTGACAAATGGTTGTTGGATAATTAATGTTGTTGCTGCACCCTCCTAATGTTTATATTACTATATATAGTTAGTTTACTAGGCTTGGCGGTGCTTGGCGACCCAGAGGGCCAGCCTAACCCAACCCGCGGGTGAACCGCGGGTGGGTTAACCAATCCAAAAAGCCCGTTGGGTTGCGCGGGCTCGGGTCAGAAGGCCAAAAACCCAGCCCAGCCCGACCCATTTCGCAGTCTACTATTAGGGTTAATCGCAAAGAGTATAAGGCTTAATTATAGAAAATATAAGGAATTTGAGTCCTTAGACGTTAATAGAAATTTAGTGCAGGGATAGAAGTGTGGAATTATAAAAGTAGCCGGGCGCTAGCTGTTTTAACTATTCTAAAAATTTAATATTTTATATTAATAATTACCAACTATATAGTAGAAATTTCCAAAATTAAATTTTATTATTTAATTTATTAGATTTAAAATATTTAATTTTTAATTAAATATAATAAAGTTATATAAAAAGAAGTTTTAAATTTTTAAACTAATAGATCAAAATCCCTAAGCTGATTTCTAAAATGCTAAAACTTTCTTTGTATGGACAACCTAAAATCCTTGGGCTAAGGTTGAAGCGGAATTATTGATAGGACATACGTCCGAGCAGATGGTCCGGCTCAAGCTGAACGATCGAATTATTCCACACTTTCCACGATCACTTATACTGAAATCCAGGCTAACAGCAAGGTCGACCATGTCATCCCCACGGCGGCAAGAAATACCAGGACAGCGCTACAAAAACCGTAGAATTTGGCTTTCTGAAACTGGAATATCCAACTATATGGGCTCGCCGCAACAATCTCCTTGATATGAGGCATAACAGTAAGTTTTCTCGTCTGTCGGACGATACTATGGGCTTTTCCCAAGTATCTTTCTGAGCTGAAACTAGAAATGAAAGTAAGATTAGGACTGCCTTCTCGTATATATTCGGCGCAGCGGTGAAACACACCTCCAATTCATGTACGCCTTGTATGTACTGTTGCACTTGGCCATCGACGATTTCCCCCCATTGGGGTAGCTTGGCCAAGGCAAGGTACCAGTCACGGTAGCAGCCTCTGAGTAGGTCGTTCACGCTGTCGAAGTCTTCCTGTGCTGACAGACCCTTGATCCGACAAATCGCGACTAGATTATGATTAACACCTTCAGCCTCCACAATGAAGGCGTATTAGCTTCGGCTTCCAATTGAACCAAGAATAGCGGACTTACCTTTTCTTTACAATAGGAGAGTATGTCATTTTGCCTTTACGGCCTGTCAGTTCATCCAGTCAATAGATCCGATTTTATTCCTCACAATAACACCATGTCTGTCCCAATTCTTTCTATTTCCTTTATAGATGGATGATCGGAGACCTCATCTGGTACGTTAAGTTTGTGGGCATACCTGCTCGAAGTCAAGCGTTAGCAAGGTAATAGTAACATCCATGAGTTCCCGTACTCAACCAATGCGAAAAGTGGAGTGACGCCGGAAGATCGTCTGCGGGTTGCAAGTTGTTCCTCGATGCTAGGAATGCTTGCTTGGCTCTCTCGGTCAACGTGCTCCAAGACACCCTTGCAATAGCTTGTCATGGCTTTATAGAAGCGGCGCTGAACTCCTGACGCTTTCAGCATTGCGCCTCCAATTGTCCGCGTCTCTTCTAGAGGACATTACTAACCAAGCGGGGATGTCTGTGGAGTCTTCAGTGTTTGCAAAGGTCAAAAATGGAACATTTCATACCTCTACCACACGATGCCAGACAGAGTTATGCACCTCTATCAAAGGATTGTTCGGAGGCGGAGCCCCCTCATTGCGCAAAGTTGAAAGAAGGCTGTTCATCATCTGATGTGCCTCTTCGGGGCTTTGCCTGAGATGACCAATATCAAACACTGTGATTCATTTAAGCTCGTGCCAGTATTGTCAATACCATACATACTATCGTCCCATGGAAAGACCTAGGTAGAAAACAGTCAATCGAACACATTGAGCTCTTATGAGGTACGGAAGTAGGAATACCCAGTTTCCCCAATCACACATTGTTCTTAATTCCTCCGGTCCTGCCAGTGGCGCTGAGACTGAGCAAAAGAACGAGAAGTCGCATGCACGTATTCTCTTCTTCATTCGCTCATCAAAGTTGCACTTACTGCTTGCTTCAGCAAAGTTCCTCACAAAATACTAGCTAAGGATAGTGAACGCACTTATTGATCCATGCTTCTGATTCCTGCTTGACTGTCTTGTAAAGCTGATTCACCTTTGGCCTCTGCGATAGAAAAGAGACAAACATATCTGGAAGAACAACAGGAATTCTTGCTGAGGCAAAATCTTGCTTTTTCTCCATCTCGAGATGAGACAAGGAAAGCATATCAGAAACAGCTTTTCCTTAGTTACAAATACTCCCGAGAGAAATTGTGGAAGGACGAAACATTAGAGAGACTTTCAGCAGTATATCTTAATCAGAAACGAAAGCTCTTAGGCGGTTAGCCCAAAGGTCGGAGCAAATTGATTATGCAGCCATAGGTAGGATCCAGATAGCATGTCGAAGACCGATCCTTGTTAGTTACACGGAGGCTGACTTTCATCGATAAGACAAGTACGAAAGACCCATCGGCATAGTGTCCTGACTTAGTAAGAGCGCTCCACGCGTCAAAGACGCAGCAGGGATTGCAAGCTGAATGTCTTACTCATCTGGCTGAAAGTGATCGATCTTCCGTAGCTGTGGAGACGCTTGAGACATTCTCCACAACCTCGTAACTGGCTTTGATCCAATCGGAATGCCTTGAGGATTGAAGGAATAGTCTGCTCACTTTATCTGGATCCATTTCTTGCTCCGTTCTCACGCAGAGAATTTGGCGTCGTCATCTCCATTCAGACTTGGCGAACTGAAGTCTGCTGTGAGCTCAAGTTAAAGAAGGATAATATTAAAGATATTCTCATGGTCAGGTCATTATGGACAAGCGATCATATCAAATCTCCAAAATTGAGGCCAGAATCCGCAGATCCTAACTCTAACCTAACAAATATTGTGAACAAAATGAACCAAAGTTCTCACACCAAATGGGGCTACACATTTAAATGGACCGAGAATCATGTCTCTCGTCAGAATCTAAATCCATTGAGATATCAATATGATCAGATTGGAGCAGCTGCTCTCGAAAGGCTCCAAGAGATGTCTTCGCGAAAGAGTGGTGAGAAAGAAAGAACGTGTGAAAGACTTGACCTATATGCTCTTCTGCGCGACACTCATGAAACGGACGAAGTGCTCCGCAAATTCTGGGATGAAGTTCACACCGTTCCAGATTGGGTTGACTGGGAACAAATTGCGCGTGGCCAGGAATTTTTCTACCGATATGCAGTGGCGAACCTCACAGGTTTCGCACTCCAAGGTTTTGTCGGAGAGAATTCTGTGCGTCTCTCAGTTCATCGCTCTTTGTTCACTATCTCGCTGACATCACAAGGCGGCCACAGGCGTTGTTGAGGTTCTGGTCCGTACAGGAGGTTTTTCTACAAAAGTCTTACTCCATCGTCTGATGGAGACATTCCAGTGGCTTCTCCAAGTCACACACAGTCTCCCATCAATACAACCGCATGGCGAAGGTCATGCATCGACTGTTCGAGTTCGGCTCCTCCATGCGTCTGTGCGGCAGCGGATCATGAAACTCGTTCAGTCTCGTCCAGGGTATTTCGATGTTGACAAATTCGGCCTGCCCGTAAATACTCTCGATTCCATCCATTCGATTTCCACATTCTGTTGCAATCCGATGTGGCTCCAACTGCCAAAATTAGGTATTATACCAAAGCAAGGGGAGATTGATGATTATATCGCCTTATTTCGTTATGTCGCTTGCCTTTTAGCAACACCCCCCGAATATTTCGAGACGTCCGCGAAGGCGAAAGCAGTGATGGAATCAATTTATCTTCTTGAGCTTGAACCTACCGAAACATCCAAGATCGTCGGGTATAACTTTGTCAAATGTCTTGAAAAATTGCCTCCCTTGAATATCTCCAAAGAATTCATTGAAGCCGGCAGCAGATGGTTTAATGGACACGAGCTTTGTGACAGACTCAGTCTTGGAAGACCTAGTTGGCGCCACTACACGCGAATGGTTGGGCTTAGTTGGACCGTGATGACCTTGGCATTCCTTCAAAGGTCTATTCCGCCATTTGATCGATATATGATCAAGGTATGTTCGCCGAGTTTCAAGACGTGTAGATGAGCGGCTGACAAGGTGTGTTCATTTGCAGCATTTTCGCCACCTTCTCTTTCATGGCATTATCTTAAGTAAATCTGGGCTAGGGACACCCTCGGTATTTGACTTCAAATACGTACCGCGATTAGGGAAGAGCACTGGAAAGGAGGACATTCCGTCGCGACAGAAGCAAGGTACATTGAATCGAACGAGGAGGCCCGTGGAGCAAACTTCATCGGCAGTGTTCATCGTGGGATGCAGACTAGTCCTTTTAACGATCGCGGCCGTCCTCGAGATAACATACTCAAAAAAAAAAGCTTACAGGATAAACAAGAGTTAGCATGTAATTTCGCGGGTCACAAAAGCCATGGTTCCATGTGCGGCTTCTAATACTCTCAAGAGAGCGAAAGACGGAGAGAAAAGAGTACCCAAAACTTTGAGAATCAGTCCACTGTATACGAAGTACTTCGTACAAATATCCGCATAATAGCCGTATACTAACGCGCGCCACATGTCTAATACAGTAAACCCTCGATATAAGCAATAGCTTCCATAATGATTGCCCTTTATCACAGAGATATAAAATTTTACGAAAACAACTTGACGACCTCCGGAGCGACATTTTAAAAGGAAAATATACGCTGAAATTTTACGAGCGGTCCCTCGGAGCCCATAAGGGCCCCTGAACTATACCCGCGATCGGTTGCTTATATCGAGAGTTTACTGTAGCTTCTCATGGTAACCTTTCAATCATATCGCATACGAAGAACTTTATGCCTTCTATCAATCTCTAACAGTGGAGAGATCTTTCCGCGATTGGAAGGTCCTAGCGCAGGTCGCACCCAGGAAACCAACTTGTTCATCACCCGGGTTTCAACAGCAATTTACGCTGTAACGTCAGCACTCGCTGTCGGTCCCTCATGGAGTATTTTGAGCCATGCCTTATCATCGCGTCCAGACTGTTAATAATAATTGGTTTCCGGAAGCGCTACAGGAAGAGCTCTCGAGATAAGAGCTAAGGTTTGGACCAGATAACAAATACCAGATTAAAGACAACCCATGATTATTGTGGCGGCCTGCCCAGTGACAAATACACACAACCCGCTGAGTTCTTCGAGCATAGTAACCAGACTGCCCAGCCGACCAAAAAATCGCATCGGATATCTAAATCAAACTCGTGGCTCCTCCAGCATATTAGTGTTTAGTACCCTGAATCCGAAGTACCTCTTCCAACTCATCTAACCGCATCATTGGATATTGCTCAAATGTCTGGAGGAAGCGGGAGTTCCCTCTCTCCCACTGAAGTTCCCAGGTCCATTGTAACTGGCCTGTTCCCGTCCGCTCCTGTTGATAAGCGTAGATGCGTCGAACGAAGGGGTTCCGTAAAAGCGCCGGGAGCTCGGCATACCTCCATACCTGACCAACGCCTGTTTGAAAAATCTCGTCAGTCTTCTCATTCGTTCCACCATTCATGTTAAGCGAAATACCTGGGGTACGACTATTTGGATCATATCTTCGCTCAACTGGATCAAAGATGTTCCGGTGCTGCCCATCTGGCGTTACACGTTGCAGGACGACAGCTACATCTGGGGATCTGGCTTGTTGCGCTACGACTGTAGCGGTGGTAGATTGGTCAGTTTCAGCGTAAAGACAGATGAGGAGGAGGGTAGATTACACTAACCATGTGAGCCTCGGTATATTCCCATGAAAAATTGGGCCTTGGGTACTTTCCCGGCATACAAAGACGCCAGGTCTTGCTTGGGGAAGGCTTGAAAATAGGTGAAGCCTACACCCTTATACACGTCGTTTATTAAATCCGGCATCGTTCGCTGGTCTCCTCGATGTAAAGAGTGAAAAAGTTAACTTTTACCTTGTCTTGTCTTTGTAGAGGGGAGAGCGGGGAGACTTATCGGTGTAGAACACGGGCCTGCGCTTGTTTATGGGGATGTTCTGTTGCAACACGCGTGCCCACTCTCCCGTAAGAGCCACCCCTTTTGCGTCCCTGCCGGTTGCCCTGCCGATGGTCCCTGTTGTATCACCTATAAGAAGTGGAGTGCCTTCGGGTGCAGTCAGTCCACCATCCACATTGGTAATAGATGATCGGGGTGGACCTCCTCCACCACCTCCTCGCCCTCCTCCTCCTCCGCCTCCCTGCCCCCCTCCTCCGCCACCTGCTCCACTCCCGCCTCTAGATCCTCCCCCGCTTCCTCCACCACCTCCGCCTCTTCCAGCCCCACTAGCTCCACTGCCTCCCCCGCTTCCTTCTCCACTATTCATAAATTGGTCCATATTGCTTGGCCGGATGGCTTGGCTGTTCGGAGTATAACCAAGAACCAGCCTGCCTGCCCCTTGGATTGGATCTTGGTCATAAACCCACCAGTACACTCGCTTACCATCGACCATGTTGGGAAACTCGAAAACGGTTCGCGGCTTTCCATCGTCGAAAAGTACGACTTTCGATCCTCCTAGGCTTGGCTTAAGAGTCTCGGTTCTTCCGCCTATTTTGACCATCGCATAATCTTTACTATTGGGCGTCCTGTCGACTGTGATCGTGTATTTCATCTCTTTTCCTCCAACCATCATAGCCCCCTGAATATAACCACAACCGCTTGGAGCCCGCTTGCCAAGTTCCGGAGAGGTCAAGCAGACTGGGATATTATCATCGGGGGGAATTGGCTGTGGCGGTGGATCTTTAACCAAGGGAAGCTCTGAGCCTGGGACCTCTTCAGCCTTCACTTGATCATCAGGTGAAATCTGATCGGCTGATATATCGTCTGGAGGTGCTTGATTGTCTTTATTGCTTGTCGCTGCGCCACCAGGGTCTTTATCAGTATCCGTCGTTGCGCCGCCTGAAGTTGTTTCGCTTCCTTCAGCGACTCCGCCAGATGTTGTTTCAGCTCCTTGATTTGCTCTGCCTGTAGATCCATCGCCTCCAGAGCTAAGAGCTCGTCAGTAGAGGTATGCTCCAATGTATCGTGAGGCCTCTTACGTTGTATCAGTACCTACCCCTTCCCCAGATCCGGTCTTGGCACCGCCACTTCCACTCGTACCAGAGTGACCGCCATCTTCAACCTTCGGAACTCCAACCTCAATGGGAATGGGCTCAATACGTGGAGATAGACCGTAACCAAGCGATGATGTCCCTGCTGAGCTTGGGGCGGGAGATGGTAGTGTTCTTGTAGAAGCCGTAAAGAATGTAATCCAGATCCCCAGAATGGCGAAAACGATACGTGGGAGCAAAGCCATCTTCATTAGATGCGTTCTGCTTATGTAAAATGAGTAATCAATTTGTTCTTGTTCCGCACTTCAACGGATGTTAAAAGCCGGCCCGATTGCTGCAAAAGGATACAGTCTACTATTAAATAGGTCGGACTTGGGAGAGAGAGCAGGACAATAGATTAACTCTCCTGGCCAACATGGTAACAGACATGTTTTCTGTGTCTCGAAATGTTTCAATTTCAGTTCGGATGCAAACATTTCAAGTAAAATGCACGCCGAAGTGTTGTTGAAGTTGGTACCCTGTACGGCGCAAAAGCTTCTCAATTCGTTGAGCGTGCGGGCAAAGTAAGGACAGTAAAGGAGCATGATGCCACAGCCACTCGGCTAAGTCATGAATATCGATGAATACTCTAGGGTATGTGGATATAGGCTTGAAGCGAGGCTCCACACTGTGTGAAAAAAAATCATAACGACGAGCACATAACTTGTAGCAACAATATTCACTGGGGGACATCCATCCCAGTTGCAAGATAGCTAGCCAATATGGAAAAGGAAGAATCCACAAGCCACTCTGGAAGAGATATTCGAGGATGAGAATCCAACGACACGGAGACGATGAAGCACGTCGGAACAGGTACTATAGTCTTCACAGTTGTTGGATTTAAAACACCGCGGCACCGCCTGGTCTTGATACCATTGCCGAGGGTCCATTGACGCGCATGATGGAGCCAGAGCAATGTCTAGCGGCTCCGGAAGCTTGACAGAATCAGATCTGGGGGGCCAAATTTTGAGTGTTGTGATGGTCGACGTACTTCTCCTGGTTACGGTTTAGCCCGTCCCGTTATGATTTAGCCATCCGCGTACTCATCCGCGTACGGACGTACTCGCACAGTTGTTTTCGACCTAAAATCCTACACGACCTTCATTTTGATCTAGATTGTAGCCCGCGCGGACATCCCTCCGCTTTTTCAGAATGTCGACGCGAGTCACAGGTGGCAACCTTTTGGATTTGCAATCCCTTGTGAGTAAACCCATTGCTGATGCATAGCCACGACATTTGCAATTGGTTTTTACTTGATACTGACTTTCCGTATTAGCCCACTTGGTCGGGTTAGGATGACCTTCAAATCTACGGAGTATCTGTGGGTTCCCAGACCGCTGCTTGACTCTGACGGGTCAGACAAAGTGGCCATCGTCGCAGTTGCATCTTGCCCCTGGTTCGCCAGCTCAAGTCGGAGGAGAGAATCCAATGATCATTTCCAGCTCATCACACGAGAGTATTACTAATGGACATTTTCTAGATACCTTCATCACCATTTCTTTGATTTCATGATTTGAGAAAACATTTTAACTTGCACCGAGATACTAAGTGCCCCAAATACATTTACCCAAAATATCTTCTCCCGTACTAATTCCATTCTCCTAATACCTTAGTCTCGAGATGGTAAGTCAATGACTTGAGAGGCCCAACGCCACCCCATTTCCTAGATTACGAGTTACTTGATCACTATGCTTTTTTCTACCTTCCATTTCTGATGACCCGGGGCCATATCTTGAGCACAACATCTTTACCTTGTTAACCCTCTATGATTGAGTGGCAACAATTTAGTGATCTTGTCCAACAACCCTTGGTACTTTCATTTTGAGTTGCCGCTCTCAGCCATTAAGTATGGATCGAAAGTTGCATGTTGGATCATTCTGGAGTCAAGATTTGTCTTTAGTGCATTGTTCAAGTTGTTACATTGAAGTCGCTCAGATGTTGTTCTTTGTTGCGTTGGCTTTTTCAAAATGATCCAAGTTGTGGTGTCACAGGCTGCGGGTTTTGAAACTAGATTCGGGGCTTGTTAAGAGCAACGAGTTGCACAGGCTGCGAGGCAAATACTTGGGAGGCCATCTGTCTCTTTACACCAAACCGGGAAGATATAAATCCGTTCTACAGCTCAATTGAAATCCGTCCTCTCATACTTCAATTGCGATTCGAGTTTGTGACCCATAATTCAACACGAGATTTTCTACATCGCGTAAATATCTGTCACTTAGGCATTTGCCTACAAGATACTCTCTAACTAGCCTCCACCGCACATACCCGTCTAGACTTGAATACGCTATTCCTACTACGTACTTCCACAATTCATAGTCTACACGTCCTACACATTCGATGGCTTTGGCTGCAGCACTCGGTCAGTATCCCTGTCGGCTTGTTGCGTTTGTCAACTAATTGCATTTAGGACTTAATATGGCATTCATGGGTTCGTCTCCTACCCTCAACGCTTAGGTTTCAGCTCACGGTTATGAAAGCGATTGCCATGGCTCCCTTCATTCCCTCCATGGTGAAAGAATTCTCGAACCCTGGAGAGCATACGCAAGTGCTAGTTGGCGCAGGCATCAAAGCGAGCGGCCATCCCGAAGACGTGGTCAATACGACTTTTGGGGGCCCAACCCCTAATATTGCGCTTTTTGGTGTCCACGGGCAACGGATCGGCATCTTCAATTCCTTTTATTCAGGCCCTCATACCGTCCAAGAGGACAACGTTGCAAAAGTCAATGTTCCCTCA
Organism: Pyrenula aspistea; assembly: GCA_021030945.1. Taxonomy (NCBI): domain Eukaryota; kingdom Fungi; phylum Ascomycota; class Eurotiomycetes; order Pyrenulales; family Pyrenulaceae; genus Pyrenula; species Pyrenula aspistea. The sequence goes on from JAGFML010000027.1 coordinate 19,393, forward strand.
TGGACTCATGATGGCGACCAAACTCCTGAATACTTGATCATGTCAGGGGCAAGTACAAATCCTTTGACACTGTAGCGGAGTGCACCATGCCATAAGGCTTCTTGCTTTTCATCATGCTAATATCATGTCACGGTGTGTCTAGGGTGGATACGATACTTTGTGCATCAACTTCGTTCAGCTGACGGCTGCGGGAACGTCAGCTATCTACGGCTTCACTCCTGGAGAAATTGCCGGTGTGTGCAACAATAGTACAGGCAAACACTGGCCGTGGCATTGGTCCGACTCTTCGATCACAGTACAAGATCCAGGTGAGCTCCCAACAAAATCATTGAGTAGCACCCATAGCATATTCAGGTATCTATAGTATGGGTGGCTTCATGTGCTAATACAACACTGATAGTTTCACAACAATCTCAAACAATCCGGCCTCACTGCCTTATGATAGGTAGCAACGGCTTTGCAAATAAGAATGGCGCTAATGTCATACTTGACCCCCAAGTCCCCTATGAAGGCTTTCAAATCCACGTTTTCGACTTTAAACTCGACAATTCTATGTGGCAGTCCTGGCAAAATCACACGGACCAAATGTGCAATAGTCAAGCGCGGTTTACCATGTACCCCCGCATCAACGAGATGCAATGCCCACAGATCTTCATGCCCGTGTCACAATTTGTTCCGACGCAGATTCCGCACGGCGAACAACCCGGCTGTCACCCAACGATAAAGTACTTAGACCCGTACCAGGACCCCGACTGTTCACCGTCCCTTGCGGCCAGTATATATGAGAAATCTGGCAGGGGGGATCCTGTACATGCAGACCAGCTACAGAATCTCGCCAAATCCAAGCCCCACGCTTGTCGCTCGCCGGTCTGTGTGCGTAACGAGCACATTTCGACGCTGAGGAAACGGCGCGAAGAGGATGCGGAGCTAATGGACACCGTACCGCTGCATAGACAACTGATTCGTAGTAATCATCCGGAGCACAGTGCGGTCGAGCTCTGCGCTGACCAGGGGACGGTGGGACCCCATGCGTATTCTGAGTGGGAAGAGATGTTTTGCGAGACGGATACGCATCGGCTGTTCCGGCGCTGCGCGAATGAAGATGATAAGAATTGCTTTGATGTCGACCGCGAGCGAGTTCGATTCGCCGGCGAGTCGAAAATAGAGGCGAGAGACGCCGAGTCAGATTATCACCGTGTGAAGCGATGGGGATAGCTCAAACGCAGCAAGTTGAACAATAACTTACAGCCTCACGGTATGTTATTATATACTCTTAAGGGGTTATCCTATGCTAATCCCAAATCCTACTCTCCACGTGCATCTCAGGGCCACACTTTCCAGAAATTCAAAGGAATACCAGAGATATTGGTCAGCTCCATCGTGAGAAATTGGGTCTCACTTGCTGACACTGCTAAGCCTAGACTTAAATTATGTCCAGCCGCGGGATGCAACGTTGCATGGTAGCAAGGGATTCGGCAAGCGAGAGACCATTCAACGTGACAGAGGTTTCTATGAACAGCAGGGAAGTCAGAAGAATACATTGCCAACGAATTATCAGCTGAGTTGAACATAGCTACCATGTGGGCACAACCTCGGAAACAGATGGACAGACTGACGCGCCAGCATTGCCATTGACAGAGCATTTGGAATCCGGCCCTCAGTTTTCGCATTCACGATCGTAGCGCAGATTTCGGCTCTTGATATGCGCTGCACTGTCTAACCTGCGAAAACCCGTGACCGAGCGGAACCCGATTAGGCAAATGGTATAGATTTCTATGGACTATGGTGTTGAGGTAGCAAAGCTGTCTGGGGGTAGATGGTGTTGAAGGTATGTTGTATTTGATATTCAATCTCAAATACCTGGGTCTTCTAATGTTTGCATTATGTCCTCGATCCTATCCTCAACCTTGTCCTCCTCCTCCTCGCAGGCATCTCTTCACCGTGTGTAGACAGATCCAGAAGGACGCAGAGGACTAGTCGACCAACACCGAAGATGGTAAGACTCTGCGTTAGCCGTCACGAGGTACCTGGATGTACATAGTAAATTATGTGGATGTTGAGGGACCGGATGGATCAAAGACTTTGGGGTGTTCTCGCTATCTCCCTGAAGACGGGTCTACACAGAGCTGGGAATAAGGGTAAGATGACGCTGAAGTATAACTGTATAAGTTTTTTGGTAAGTAGAGGCCGCATATTGTTTAGTTAGCCTATCTCGTTTGATGTATTCAACGGGAAGGACGAAATCGAGATTCTAATTAGCTTTCCCTTGCTGAATGGACGTATGCCTTTCGCACTACGGCAACGGAATTTTCCTGTAATGAAAGAAAGTGATTATTGAATGGGCTAGAAGTGGCCATCAGTTCAATGAATGACAGACCAGGCTTTCCCGAAATGGCAGGATGCATCCACAATTCTGGGGCGTGCCTGCTGCTAGGAATCAGGCTGGAGACACCTTTCCGAAGAGGCCCGATGAAGTTACATAGGCCACGCCGTCATGATGCCAGGGGATCCGCCGGTGGATCTTGAAAATATAAACCCCATCTTCCTGGAGAACTCACAAGGTTGGACTTGGTTCTTATAGACGCTATCAGATCATCATCCTAGCAATTACATGCAGTGTCAGCACCATTCCATCTCATCACGTTCCGCCGCTTCTTGGTAACGGCCAATGAAACGCAAGATTAAGGCAAAGCTAACGGGTGCCTGTGCTCGCAACTGAAGCAGCTTTCGTCGCTAAATGCCGGTGAAATTTTGGAACGCCGGTTGAAAACCGATGCACTCTCCCATGGAGCAAATTCTATCAACAGTGTTCGTTTTGAGGTGCGAACTTCTACTTTTAACGGTCGTGGTCATCTTCAGTTAGCATGCTAAGAGGGAAGCTCGGGATATATAATACCTTAGCTTGTGATTGAGTGGCGGTTGTGGTGCTCTCATTCCGTCTCTCGAATGACGAAGAGCTGCCTTGGTAGCTATTGCAAGTCACGGCCATAACATCGATTTTTGGCCAGGAAAGGGAGCCCTGAAAAATCACTTTTGAATCTCATCGACTTTCCATTTCTCTAAAATATCACTCTGGAGGTCATCGGGTGGTTTCAATCAAATTGCACATCTATGAGACAGAAGCACCTCTTCTGGAAGCTATTGCTTCGATCAAGGGTTTACTGTACATGGGCAACGCATTCGGTCATGACATCTCCTCGCGGATTATAAAAGCCATGGTTCCGTCGCAGCTTCTAGTATTCTTTGTCGATGGAACGAAAGACAGAGGAGAGCGTGGCCAAAAACGTTGGCCGTTAACATTTTGCCAAGGCCATCAGGCCGCTGAAGGATTCTCTCCTGTAAACTCCATTTGCAGAAACAATGTCCAGCAGCATCCGCACACGGTAAGCAGAGAACAGACCCATCGCCTTTCGGAGTCTTCGACGCGAGATCATAATTCCCTCGTGATGGCTATTGGAGCTCTCACCTGGAAAGCGGCAATTTTCAGAGAGACCAGATATCTGTTCTTATTGGTTGCATCCTTTGATCAATGCGCAGCCGCAGGAAACAATTTCTACAGCTCAACAACTTTCACCTCATCACGCTCTCAAAGGGCCGACTACTCATGACGTTGGGTCTATACAGCTCGACGATGGGCTCGCACAACTCATTAGGACCGGCCATTGATGGCCCGAGAAACCTTTCCGCAAATGACCCCGCCAATCTAGGAGGGGTATTTAAAGAGATTTTCCATTGTACCCAAACACTGCTAGCTCTGCCAGTCATTCCGTGAGTGCTGTCTTTTTTGTTATTTCGAGAACACCAAGCTAGAATTAGTTTGGCCGGTAACCACGAGATTGTGCACCTTACCTTACAGGAGCCCTCTCGCACTACTTCCTCCCTCGAATCGACCTAGTTTCGATTTCAACCCAAAATGTCGACAGCCACAGAAACAGCCACCGCAGCACACTCCCTCAAACCGAACTTAGGGGTCTACACGAACCCAGCACACAATCTTTGGCTCGCCGACTCTGGTCCCCCGCCTTCCGAGCTTAAAGAAGGCGAAGTCCTTCTCGCCGTCAAATCTACAGGCATCTGCGGCAGTGACGTGCATTTCTGGCATACAGGGGCGATTGGCCCTATGATCGTGACCGGTGACCACGTCCTCGGTCACGAGTCAGCAGGCCAAGTACTTGCTGCGCACCCTTCCGTCACACACTTGAAGAAGGGGGACAGAGTGGCTATCGAGCCGAACATTATCTGCAACGCTTGTGAACCCTGTTTAACGGGACGGTACAACGGCTGTGAGAGTGTCAGATTCTTGTCAACGCCGCCAATCGATGGGTTACTGAGGAGATACGTGGTGCACCCAGGAGTGTGGTGTCACAAAATCGATGATATGAGCTACGAGAATGGAAGCTTACTAGAGCCGCTCAGCGTGGCCTTAGCAGGGATGGAGCGATCAGGCATACATCTCGGAGATCCAGTGCTGGTTTGCGGAGCAGGTCCCATTGGGCTGGTTACGCTCCTTTGCGTCGACGCTGCCGGGGCTTGTCCAATAGTGATCACTGATATTGATGAGGGAAGACTGCAGTTCGCAAAAGAGCTAGTGCCCAGAGTGAAGACGGTAAAAGTTGAAATGGGATTGAGTCCCGAGGAATGCGCAGAAAAGGTTGTTGAGGCAATAGGGGGCTTGAGACCTGCGGTCGCAATGGAGTGTACCGGAGTTGAAAGCTCCGTTGGTACAGCAATATGGAGTGTCAAGTTTGGCGGGAAGGTGTTTGTGATCGGGGTTGGAAAAAGTGAGATGAAAATACCGTTCATGAGGCTCAGCACGCAAGAAATCGACCTTCAATACCAGTATCGGTACAGCAATACATGGCCAAGAGCAATCAGGTTGGTCAAGTCTGGGGTCGTCAATCTGGAGAAGCTTGTCACACACCGCTTTAAGCTGGAAGAGGCGGTGGAGGCATTCAAGACCGCCGCAGACCCAAAGACTGGAGCGATCAAAGTTCAGATACGCAACGACGAGGACCAGACATGAATGCAAGCAATATATTGCCCTCATGGCTTAGCGATTACTGTATTGAGCTCCTTGCCGTCGAGCCACCTTTCCACATTCTCTACTGTCTCATCATACCATGAATTCATATTTCCTTCTTCGACATACCCCATATGGGGACTCAGAAGCACAGCACTCCTTTCACCACTGCCCCACTTTGTAGTCCGCCACTCGCTGTCGTTGCCCAATGGTTCTTTATCGAAAACATCCAACGCAGCTCCCCTTATCCTTCCTTCCTCCAGGCACCGCAACAGGGCCCTCTCATCCACTAACGGGCCCCTTGATGTATTTACTAAGAGCGCACTTCTCTTCATGACCGCTAGATCAGTCTCCCCAACGATTCCCCTGCTCCTCTCCGATAAAACATAGTGCACGCTCAGTACATCTGCGTCTCTGAATAATTCTTCCTTCGACCCCGTCACCTTCCATTTTCCCTCCTCTACGCCAAGGTCCCTCGCTGCCGCATCAGCCTTCTCTTGCGTCAAGTTCTCACTCCAAGCCAGCACCTCCATGTTGAATCCCAGCATACCCGTCCTTGCGGCTTGTGCCCCCAGTCTACCCAGACCCAATAGCCCAAGCTTCTTCCCTGCCAACGCGATGCCTAGGCCCGTTTCCCACCCCCCAGCATGAATGCTCTCGTTGCCTTCTGCAATCCTCTTTGCGAGGCCGAGAAGTAGTGCCCATGTGTGTTCATTGGTTGGCTGGAATTTTGCCAGGTTGGACACGAGCGGATTCGTCGCTCCTGTCGTGCCCGCAACGATGATACCTCTCTCTTTGCATGCCTTCAAATCGATCGCGGCATTTCTCGCGCCGGTTGTTAGGAGGATCTTCAGGTTCGGTAAGGCACGAATGACCTCGGCAGGGAAGGCAGTGCGCTCGCGCATCGTGGAGACGATTTGGTATGGCTGGAGTGTGTCGATAAGCGCGGAGCGCCCCACTGGTGAGTGGACGTCGAACGTGCCTGGAATGGATACTACATTGAGGCGAGACGAGAGGCGGGAGAGCCTAGGGGGCGCGAGGGATGCGTAATCATTTAGGATCGCAATGGAGGGTTTGGAGCTGGTACCGCTCCCAGCGGAGTCGGACATGGTCTGGAGTTGTTTATAGAGGTGGAGAAGACGTTTCATACAATCATTGGAGGCTCCGCAAAGTAGTCCTTTGACGCTTAGATGTTCGGCTGAGAGCTTTTGAAGAGTCAAGGTATGAGAGTGATGGTTCAATAGTAGTAGTCTGGGATATCGACGCCATGGTCTGTCAGTGAGACCTCCAATATGGTCAGTTCGAGGGGTTGGGAAATTGGGATTGGAGATTTGGAGGTGCAGTTTTTCTCCGCACGCCATTTAGTGCCTTCAGGCCCTCGAGGCTGCGATGTAGGAATCCGCAAATTCCAAATTCTAAACAAGGCTGATCTTGAACAGCGTTGTTGCACAAGAGGTCGACTGATGCTCAGAGTCTCATGAGTCTCAACATGACCGACAGCAAGCTATCCTTACCTTGCGAAGAAGAGTTATTCACGTAGCATTGTTACGAAAGCTCCATAGCCCTTTGCGTTACAACAACTGCGCTTGACGTGCACCTTCTTTGACGGGCTGATAAGTAATATTTCCACATCTCAGGTGTCATGATCAAGTGATCAAGAGATTAAAACTACCAGCGGAAGATACTTCCATCTATTCAGTACAGAGACCAAAGCTCATCCTTGAAGCTTGAGATGGAGAAAAGGCCGGTGACATGCACGGCGAAAACAAAAATAAGGACATAATGCTTATCTTCCCACGGAGCGCCGGGCCATCTAGTCTCCCCCGTCCTTCCTCAACTTAGTCCTGGTTTGGTACCAAACATAAAAAAACCTCAGAACCCCGCTTTAGGTATTTCAGTATTCCTCCAGCCCATGTATAGAAGTACAATATATTTGGTACAAGGCCACCCTACAGCTTCGTTCACCACGCAAAGAATGTTAATCTTACGGTATCCCTCTTCTGAAATCCAACGCTCAATCTTGAGTTTCGCGGACTCCTCGCCCTCCCGGAGGACCTCCAACTCTTTCGCCAGCTCCTTCTTCCCCCCGGGCTTCCAGGTGCTCCTGGGCTCTTGGGGCTTCTAGGCCTACCCATTGGACTGCCAGATCGTGGCGATCTCGGGCCAGGAGGCAAGGGAAGTTCACCACCCCACCCAGCTTCGAGCTCCTTCAAGCCGTATCTCGAAGTCCGCTCATCGCCGTCAGTATTTGACCCGGGTACAGTCAAGAGCGCTGGCCTTGGCCGCGCTGGCCGTCGAGTCTCCACAGCAATTTCTTTGTCGAGGCCGGCCTCGATGTCTTTGTTGAAGGATCCTATCTCCTTGTCAAGGCGTGTATTCTTCGGCAGAGTCGGGGGAGCAGCCGAAACACTCGGAGGGTTAGTGGAAAGAGAGCTACCAGAGAGCGTTGAGTTAGCCGTTGCCGGTTTTGTGTCGGCGAGTACGGATGCAGAAACACGGTTGGCACGGTTGGCACGGCGCTTGCGTCTTTTCAGGAGGAAGAGGAGGGAGCCGAGGATGACAGCAGTAGCAAGAAGGATAAGGCCAAAGATGGCCATAGCATAGCCGGTCGACATTGTGGTTGGTCACTACAATGGTCGACGTGGTTACCAGTTGTATCTCGAGAGGTAGGAGCGAGTGCCGTGAGTGCTGGGGTAATCCAACGACGTGGCTGCCAGAAAGCACTTGAGAGTCGAAAGTTCGAAGAGGTTGCTACGTGAAGAGCGTAAAAGAATGTAAAAAAGGTAATATGCTACGGAATGTGCTCAAGCAAGGGGATTCTACCTCCCAGGTACAAAAGATTCTAAGGAATGACTGCAGAATTGGATTTTGCAAACGTTACAATGCGCAGAAGTAAGTGAAGGGATGAAAGTAAAGTGTGCATGTTGCCATTACACGGTACTTACCATGCGTAGCAACCGGCTACCAGCGGCTTGGAGGGAAACCCTCAACAGCGCTTCTCGGTGTCCTAATATTACACAACATCAAGTGGCAATCAAAATACATGTCTAGCTCGTTGCTCATAATCTGCGTTGATGAATTTCGAGATGAGAAGAACGCCCTGGAGCAGGCGGGTATCTTTGATGTTTGAAGATCGGCGTCTAGTGTTTCATCAGGCGTCAAACAGCATTTCAATTGGCTTATCAAACCCGCAAGCCTGGAGCTTGACAGGGATTTGAGATTTCTCCGAGCTTGGAGAGCTGCTCGTCAAGATGCTTGGTTACAGGATGAGGCTTGCTCACTGAAATGTCATCATATCTGAGTGCTCACGTTGCTCCCTTGCACATATCCATTTCCGACGCCACAAAATCGCATCTGCGATCTAAAGCGTTGGAATATGCTGCGGGAGTTAATTTCCCTTTGACGTAATACCTATGTACTATCGTATGATTTGCGTGACTACTGTAAGCGATGTTAAGAGATGGAAGGAACAGGAAATTTCTTCACTCGCAGCATCAAACATCTTCCTCAGGGCTTAATACTACCAGACATCGTCGAAGACCTTGAATAATGGAGTATCCCGCCATGAAGACAAATCCAATGTGCATCTGCTGAAATATTTTCGATCATCTAGCTTTTTCACCTAAGCCTTCTGCTTCTCTTTATTTCCGCCAGCGCCCTCCTCCATACTCGTCTCGCTTACCTCATCTTCAATCGGAGGCGGCATCTTCAAGTCTAGGCTAGGTGCAAACGTACTCTTTTTCCTGATCGTCGCCCCAAACAGATAGAAGAGCACGGGAATTGGAACCATGACTAGAGCGAGACAGCCGAGCAGCGTGGCAGCCCACTCGATGCCTAGATTGTCAAACATCTGGCGGGAGAAAAGCGGAAATCCCGCAGCAAAGATTGACCGAACAAAGGTGTTTGCGGCAATGACGGAGGCAGCGCTAACATAAGATTCTGGGTCAGCTTTCGAGCTTCGGAGCACGACACCCGCAGCGAATACTTACAACATAAGGTACGTATCAATTAGATAATTGAAGAGACAGATGAAGATGGAGAGTAGTCCAAAGCCAGTGAGCAGGCCGCTCAAGATCGGCACTATCCAGTGTACTTTTCCAGTGTAACCTGCCCAGCCAAACCAGAATAGGCCGCCTGCAAAGAGCGCTCCGCCAACAATGACCGGCGGGAGGCGCCATTCGGGGACGGGGATACCTCGATTCGCCTGCAATTTCTTATTGTAACTTCCAGAAAGATAGATGATCCATCCCGAGACCGTGAAAAGACCCGCGACCATGCCAAAAAAGGCCAGTCCAGAGACTCCAGGTGTCATGTGATATACGCCTTGGAAGACAATAGGATAAGCGGTCAAGAAGCAATAAAGTAAGCCTGTCTGCGATTAGTACAAAGCAGGATTCACAGTCGTAAGACTTACCGTAAATGAAAGACATGTACAGAGACACTAGAAGGACAATGGGCTCTGAAACAAGCAACCGAAGGGGTCGTGAGAAATTCTTTGTCACAAGTTCCCTCAGGTCAACCTCGACCTCTTCCTGCTTCGCATGAATCCCCCAGTTCTTTGTCCTTCGTCGAAGCTCCGTGGCTTTGCTAACCAACACAACAGGAGGGTAGGATTCCTTTAAGAATAAAACATTCAATCCTAATGCTGCGAACCCCATGAACCCCGGAATCCAGGATGTCCAGCGCCACCCTAGGTATGAGGTCACAATAAAGCCACCAATAAATGGAGCAAGCATGGGACCAAGGAACACCATGGTTGAAAAGATGACAATGGCGGGTCCTCGCTGCTTGTTGTCAAATATGTCTGCAAATACTGCAGCCACAATCGACAAGGGACAACTGCCAAAGACTCCTCCAAAGAATCGACCGATCATAACTGTCTGCAGATCTTTGGCCACGGCGACTGCCACCTGGAAAATTGAAAAACCAAACATGCCGATCAAGATAGGCAATTTCCGACCTTCCAGTTCAGAGAAGGGTCCCCACATGATAGGACCAAAGGCGTATCCTAGGATGTAGAGCGAAGAGCTGAGGGTTGCTACTTCGACAGAAACATGGAAATGAGCGGCAATGAGACGAGTTGAGGCGGAGAAAATAGAAGACGTGAAGGTGCTGCAGATACAAGTGAAGGCCAGAATCGCCCCAATAAAAAGTTTTCTCTTGAATGGCCAATTTTGTGGATGCAAAGGATCGTCGGGACCACTAAACTCGACAACATATTCCTCTTGTGCTGGCAAAGGCGGTGGATACGGCTTTCCACCACCAAAGTCCGGAAGAGGTCGCCTCGAATCTCGGATCTCTGTCTTAGTAGCAGCTAGCGTATGTGAATGCTGGAGGCGATGGGTTTCAGTCCGATGGATCTCAACAGGATGAGTGCTTCGTCGCTCGATATCGGATGCAGTAGCGCGAGATCGAAGACCTCCACGATCAGAGTTAGTAGAGGAGGATGAAGTTGAGCTGCTGCTAGCGGTCGATACGTGTGAACCACGGGACTGAGGACGCTCAACGCTCTTCTTCGAGCGACGCTCCAAGCTTTCGCGAGAATAAGTCCTGGTCGCCTCAATTTCGGCCTTTTCCAGGTCGCGGTCGACGACGTCCATGGTGCTAAGAGTCCAATGATACCTTAGTCACGCAATCTCTGGAGTTTCGTAAAGTTTTTGTCGACAAAATTATTAGATGAATAACATGAGAGTAAAACGATGAAAGAAGACGGATCTCAACGGAACAGTAGAAGCCAATTGAGGGCCCGTGGGGCGGCGTTGCGTTCAGAAAGCTTCCTAGAAATGTGGAAGAGAAACAAACGCCCCACCAATGCCCATCAACTCAGATGGCGTCCGCGCTATCAGCTCAAGCTCCCAGCGGAAAGGTTGGGGCCACCTTCTTTGGTGGTAGGTATTCGCACGAGTCGTAGTGCGACCTCTGACTCAGCAGCCTACAGGCTTCGAGACAGGCGACAGGTAAGCCGGGTTATCAGGGGGCCGTCGGCAAATTATCGCCACGCACCGAGACCGAGGACCACGAGCCGTTATTACCGTCCAGCAACGCTTCACCATTTGTTGCAGTCTCATGGTCCAAAGAAAGACAGGAGTCTTCTGAACTGAAAGTTTAGATAGAACCACCCCAGTGACGAGCCATGGTTCTAATGGTCTAATGACCTGGTCGGATAATGTGTGAGACCGGGTGTACCAAATACCTTTGCCATTCCAGGACAATGCCTAGAAGAGCCTGACTTGGGCAATCACAGGCGTTTAAAAAGTGGTGGTTGACGAAGTGCTATTGATCAACACCTCCAGGATGACATAAAGCAGTTCACCGGTTTAAGCTCCCCATAGACAATCTCTCAATAACTTAAGACTTCCGTAAAAGGTAGCATTGGTTCCCAACCACGTATCCCTAACGGCCGTCTTAAATTGGCAGCGACCATGAATGGACAGTTAACGTGACTACCTACACCGAGACAGAACACTATTCGGGAAGCTAGTCAGAGACAGAGCACAATGAAGCGTGAAGATCATGAGATTTCGATAGAAGGCTGTACAGCGTAATCTAAGGCACTGGCAGAAAGATAACCGAATCCAAAAACCTGCCGACGCCAACACCACCGCTGCTAAACTTCATGCCCATCAACTTAGTGATGATAGAGGCCTGGCAATACCCTTAACGATAGGATGTTCCTTTATACGGCGGTTTCAGTGCGTTCGCCTTCCGCGATAATGGGGACTGGTAGACCCCGGTCTGGGCTCTGAAGCACGATCTGCTCGTGCCGCCTTGCCCGGAGAAAGTCGCTCACCGCCCGAATAAGTATGAACCATCCCACGATCATCAAAATATACGAAAGCCATTCGCTGCTTGCAAGACCGGCTAGTCCTCCGCTGCTTGAGGCAGTAGCTGCCGCAGAGGCACTGTCGGCAACTGTATCCGGATTAAAGTCGTGAGCATTTGGATCAGGTGCTGGGATGTTTGCAAATTGGCCGGGGTCGCCCGCGTCCTGGTCTTTGTTGCCGGGATTTGAGCCTTTCATGTAGAAACCGTATTGCACAAGCGTCAACCCAAGACCAGCCCGAGCGCCATTCTTAGCCGCATGAGTTGTATGGAGCAAGTATGCGAGAAGGAATCCGATAACCGAAAAAGACAAAACGATCATGCCGTTCCACAAAAAGGCGAAGACTGTCCCGACAGGCATTCCATCCACGTAAACGTCATCCGTTGAGCCACCGGGGGCAACAATCGTAGTCTCCCAGTAAGGGGGAGTAGCATCGGCGGCGGCTTGTTCATAAGTCTTCGGGATACGTTAGCTGTTTTTCATAACCTTCTGAGCTCCCGACCTACCGGAGGCAATTCTTCGTTCTTCTCTCCCTTCTCGGGCTTGGCGGCCAAATTGGCAAAAACACCATCATTAACCGGGCGCGGTCCTCGAGAACCAGCTGGTGGCGTAAACGTGGGAAGCTCAGTGACTCTCCGTTGCATGCCCGGGCTTCTGGGACCAGTGCTTCCTTCAGGGGCGGCAATGGCCGTTTCGGGATCGGCACGCATCAAGCGCTGTCTGTCATCGATCGCTTCATCTTCATCCGACAGTCCGCCATCGTCGAATGTATCTGCGAGGTTTTGTTCGGCCTCGGTGGAAAGAGGGTCTTCCGAGAGTAGGTGTCGAGATGCCGGTGAAGAGGCTCGAGATCGAAAGGATGGAGGTGGTGAGGAGGGAATCGGGTGGTTTGTCTGAGGGCTGGTGAGAGAGACGTCGTTGTCGTCTTGAGAGTTGACCTGATGAGATGCGATGTCAGTACATTTAGTCATCTGGCTCAACGACAGCCGTCTGCAAGTGGAGGGCAAGCCTACCCTTTCGTAGCGCTGAGGACTCATTGTTGGGCCCCGCGCGAGGTGTTTGGGCTCGACCACGTCAAGTAGTCGAGAGACGCAACTCAAAGGTTGAGAGGAGATGCGATGAGGAGGTAGCAAGGCTTCAATATGTCTGGCTTAGATGGATGAAAGGGGATGAGGCAGCGCTTGTTGTGAAGTTGGGGTGCGGACAATGGGACTCCGCCACGCCTAGCTGTTTCGGCGAAATTCTACCAGCACTGGCGGTCGAAGGCGTCATGATGCCATGCTCCTCGCGCTGCATTGCGCTGGCTGCAAGAGGATCATAGAGGCGCCCACGGTTGTTATTCATGGTCTGTTTGTGAGAGTCGAAATTTCTTCTATTTCGCTGAAATGGCCGCATCAAGCTCTGTCCGTCTACTCTTTCGAGTAGTTTCTCCTTTTGGCTAACAACCCTGACAGGTTGCACGGAAGCATTGGGCTCGCATTATCCAGCGTTGGCCGGTCGACCGAGTTCGTCCTGAAAATGTGTCCTTCCAGAGTCTTATGCGAGACCGCTTGAATGCCCACTCTTCACCTCCCTCGTCGAACACCGTTGCGAAAAGCGTCGAATCCAACGCCGCGCTAGTCTCTGCTACTAAACCACGGCAATGGGACGAAGTCAAGGAAGCAGAGGAAGCCAATGTTCTTTACAGTCTACTTGAAGATCGATATGCACATCAGTATCCTCTCCCTGAACGGCTCAGGTACCCAGATTTCAACCCAGATCACTACGACAAGCTCTGCGCAGAGCTTGAAGCCGCTCCTGAGCGCTCGCCTTTTGAGAGAATGTGGCTCAGGTTCAAGGGAAGGATCAAATTCGCCTAATGGATAAATCTTTGAGTTTCTCGCAACGGCCTGCACCAGCCATCAGCCAAGTTGTTGGTGCATTAACAGGCGTCCGAAATGAGGATGTCTAGAGGCTGCAGCGGGTCGACTTAACCTTTCAGAAAACGAAGGGGCTATCTACGGCAGGTGGCCAAGGGATTCTGCAGAATACGAGTCTAGGTCTGAAGACGATATCGACCTCGGGTTTGAACATTGAACATCTAACTGCTGATGTGCCAGGCTCCTACCGGGCAACCTCGCCGTAACTATAAAGAATCTACCAAGCCCACAGTGGGTACGTTGTCAACCAGGTCGCTCTCCCAAGGCACCGACGAATTTATCGGAGTAGGGCGATGGTGGACCTCTTCCAAATGTCAAGATGGTCTTACACAAACGCTGCAAGAGATACGTTTGCTTCGACAAGCAGTCTACGAATCTCTATACCTCCAGGAGACGCCAAATACTGCCAGACAACAAACTCAACCACCCTAAGAGTACTATATTTCAATTTTCGTGGCAGTGCTTCTCTCCTAGAAAACACGTATCGTATCGCGTTAAAGGCTTTGGGCTACAAAGTATGATCCTTCCCAGCTGTCTACGAAGCAGACCCGCATGTTGCCTATGGGAGACTTTAGGCTTAGAATTCATGGGCAAAATTTTTATCATCATCTAGAGCTCTCAGTCTGAGGTTCACTTTGGAGCACTTCCTTGCAAATTCTCATTCTCCCGTGTGGGAAAACCCGCCGATTACGCTCCTTGATGCAATTCGGAAAAGCAGCCACGGTCACTAAGCGGGAAGCCTGAGGTTTTTATTTTCCAGGCTACCTTTCTGGAGTCTTGCCCGCAAGGCTTTTCCTGGTACCTTGTGTATTTCTCGGAGACGCTAGGTGTAAAGCAACCCCAGATTTTAGTAGCAACCTCAAATATCTACAGGCTTGGCGTGATAGTTTCTCAATTCTCGACGCTTCTTTCGAGTTGATTGTAATCTGTGACTCGAAATATCCAAAAAAGTAATGATAAAGACCGTTAAGGAATTACGGCGCGCCACGTGCGGCGTAGCTGCGGTTTTTGGGTGGAGGACGGAATACAAAGTTTAACCTTCCACACCGAAATCACTCTCAACCGCAAACACGCTGCATGATGGCTGCTCGCGGAACGCCTCGTGGTCGCGGAGGACCGACTGGAGGCGGTCGAGGCAGAGGAGATTTTAGCAATCGAGGAGGTGCGCTCAGAAAGTGTCCCAAAATTCTTGTCGCAAAGCTAATGTGGTTTGTGTGGAAGGTCGAGGAAATTTCCAGTCGTCATATGGACCTCCCGCAGCAATATTGGGTACGAAACATACTTCCTATTGACGATGGGAGACTAATGCGGCTTTAGAAATGGGCAACTTCGTCCACGCCTGCGAAGGAGACCTTGTCTGCGAATCCGTCAATGCGAAAATTCCCTACTTCAACGCCCCGATTTACCTGGAAAACAAAGTCTGACACCGCCTTCGACAATACGCTATCAACGACTAACGTTTCTATAGACGGCAATTGGCAAGGTTGACGAAGTTCTTGGGCCCATCAACCAGGTGTACTTTACGATTAAACCTCAAGAAGGCATCGTGGCTACGTCGTTCAAAGCGGGTGATAAATTCTACATTGGGGGAGACAAACTGTTACTGCTAGAGAAGTACGGATTTACATCGGCTAGGAGTCAAGCACTGACAAGTCAATAGATTCCTACCAAAGTCCAAACCGCCACCAGGTATGCAATAGTTCCCTCGATGCACGTAATGCTCTTCTAACATACTCATCAGGAACGCCAAAGCCAAAACGGGCCGGAGGAGCAGCCAGAGGTGGTCGCGGAGGACGAGGTGCACCAAGGGGGGCCATACGAGGCTTTACAAGAGGCGCTCCGAGAGGGCGGGGTTTTGGTAGTGACCGTGGTAGAGGTGGAAGGGGTAGCTTCCCGCCAAGCAGGGGAGGCAGTCGGGGCGGATCCTTTGGGAATCAAAGAGGTAGCGACTTCAGCAGGGGGAGAAGGAGAGGATAAAGGAAGAGATTTGATTTGCTGCTGGGTTCTTGCACTTGCATCCACCGGCGCCTGGGTGTGAAGACCATTTCTAAATTCGGCGGCTTATGCAATTTTGAGACTTGAAAAATGCTGATATCTCCTTTACAATTGTCGTGATCGGACGAGGATCTTTCCAGCGTTCACAGCGCAATACAGGTGTTGGCTAGGGACGACCCCAGACGTCCGACGAACTATTCCCTCGAGGAAAGTGATCGGAGTACTTGTTATTGGGATGACTACAGCAGGTTCGGTGTTCATCGAAGTACCTTAGATATTAGTCCGAATTCACCTGTACTTGGTAGTCTTCTCTCACAGCCTCCTTCCCCCCGCTAAAGGAGTTGTGCAGTTGATCCGATTGTCAATGATCATTTGGCCAGAAGCTGAAGCTTTGCTTGTGTGGAGAAGGTTATGACGACACAACATGCTCCTGCCGTGACTATGATAAACCAGGAAAATCCATCTTCGCACCCTACGACCTTTTCCTACATTCCTGTTGGTCCCAACGCCGCCTACAACTTCCTGGTCGTCTAATTCCGCTTCGTGATCTTCGCTGTGCAATTCTCGAGGCCCAAATTTTGAAGGGGATGTCTCGACGGAGTGGAGCTGCAAGCTCCAAAGATGCTTCGAGCTCTGATGGCGGTAAGGCTTCACAACAGGAGGCGGCATATCGACATGTCTAATGTCTTCTTCAGGTCAAGAGAAGCAGAAGATGCTACTGTCATCTGACACCGGCCATTTCAGTCTGATCAGGTAAATCATTCATAGGTTCTATCACAGCAATCCCTGCTTACTATGTGCTGCAGAGCTCTACATCTTGCAGACCTGATCACTGAGATGAATGGTATGTTCACCCGCAGCCCCAACGCGATACATGAGCGCTAACATGCATGTCAGGATTCTGTGGAGGTATGACTCAGCCCTAACTGCGAAAAACTACACTCAACTCGGTCCAGTCATGTCAATTCTCTCATCTTTACGGTACTGCCTCGGTAATCCGTCCGACTACACAAACCTGTGGTGGGCTCTTGGGTTCATGCCGTTTGGCCTAGTCTTCGACTTTATGGACGGCAAGGTGGCGAGGTGGAGAAAGAAATCGTCACTCATGGGGCAAGAGCTCGATTCGCTGGCAGATCTTGTAATATTTGCTGAAAGAGCCATGAACATTACCGCTGACATGGACCAGATCTCATTTGGATTGTCTCCTGCTGTGGCGGCCTTTTCGATCGGAATGCGGTCCACCCTCGATCATCTCCTTCTTACCTTTTTTGTGCTCTGCGGCTTGACACGACTGGCCCGCTTCAATGTGACGGTGGCGGCTCTACCCAAGGACAAGACAGGCAAGTCGCAATATTTCGAGGGCACTCCTATCCCTACCAGCCTATCTCTAGCTTCGGTCATGGCTTTCTGGGTTTCACGAGGCTGGGTGTTGGACCAAATACCGTTCGGCACCTTCGGCGAAGGCACCGTCTTTGAACTTCACCCAGCAGTCTTCCTATTTGTGCTACACGGTTGTTTGATGGTTAGCAAAACGCTACATATACCCAAACCCTAATTGCTCATTTGTCACGGGAGCGAGGCGCCTGAATGGAAGTGGATGGTCTTCACAGAGCTGATTATCATGCATAAAATGAAATAACAGTGGGAGACACTGCGAATTTTATCCGATAAATACGTGCGCTGTGGTGTCAATCGTTGTGATCGATCAGTAGAGATTGCAAGCTTGGCGGAAGCTTTGATCGATGGCCGCCCCTAGGTCCGATGCATTCCACCTCGCACCGTTCGTTCAGAGGATGAGCGCCAGTAGGCCACTGCACCGCCGTGGTACTATAAGCCTGGGCTGCAGGCCTGTCTAAATGGTCACGTGACTTAGATTAGCCGAGGTGTTTTCTTTTTGGAGGACTGCTAAACAAAGATGAGACAGCAACAGTCTCACCCACCCGCATCAATCCTTCCTCTTCTTATTGCCTGCCCAGAGCGCAATTACCTCAAGCTTTGGTTTAACATGCTCTCTACAATCATGAACACGAGTCAAAATACCACGGCCGTTGGAAAATGGATTGAGAGATGGGTAGAATAGCTCAACGCGATAAACCGGCTTTGGCAAACAGCTGCCAATGGTAGTGCACAGGGCATCCAAACTCACTACTCGCCGTCGCACTGTGCGCAAATTTGACGCGCCTTCTAGCGCGGCTATTCTGCCTGTGGTCTCGACCTGCTACTAGATAACTTAGGTTTCGAAATGCGCCACGATAGCATAATCAAGTATAGGTTGTGCGAGAAACAGATCATCCCCCGTCGACACTCGCTAGTTTCCGACACATCAAACACGCAAAACGCAACGGTCAATCCATCCAATTTTACCTGCTATGTAATTTTGTTTCTCCATCGCCATCCCCCCTCATCCCTTTCATCACCGTGCCGCCATTTTGCGCCATGTGGAAGCCCCTACATCATGTGTACAGGCTAGGCTTGTCACTAACGAGACACTGGCCTTGTTGTACTTGGCTTATGCAACGTCCGTCGCTCATTTTACTATCCATGAGAAACTTGATCCACGTTTGAACCCCTTTGGCGTCAACCCCTTAGGGTGAAATGCCATTTTGAGCGAGGTCGATATTGTCGTAGGTACAAGCGCATGTCATATAAACAGCGTCATGCCCAGACTTGCACTCTCCTCTAAGCCATCGATCATTACGCTTTGCAGCAGGTCTCTCATTCATTCTTTCATTCTTTTCAACAGTCACTCTCTATATCATACACTCTTTTGATTTGCTGTTGCGTTGATCGCGTATGAGTAACCTTTTATTACGGCGCATTTCCACCCTTTTTCCAAATAGATTCCTCTCCGCTCAGTCGCACAAAGTGACCATGAAGTCAATGATTCTTTCCTTTCTTGCCCTGGAGGCTCATTTCGTCCAAGCTCTTCCGCGGAGTGATCCTCGCAATGAAGCAATAGTTCCGAGAGCCACACTCGATTTTGGACGATGTTCGCAGCCAGGCATCGAGTTTGGCTTTGGGTTTGATGGGCGGACAGAAGCCTCATTTCAGCCGATCAACAAGGGCCAGTTCTCGCATGGGTCCGCACAAAGTAAGTTTGAAGATATCCCGCTGAATTGCTGAATTCTGCTAATCTCAGATAGATATCGGTGTGATATGTAATTTTATTTGTGACCGCTTCAGAGACTCTTGCGGAGCCTCAACCGAGGCTCAATCTGCGTGTTCAGCTGCGCAAGCAGCGGTGTCAGGAAAAACTGGCAAGGATGCCGCAGATGCTTGGAATAAGGGGCTTGGCGTCCATGGCAACACAACGACCACTATAGCATCCAGCAGTGCTTCATCCGCTCCCGAGCTAGCAGCAACTTCAGTGCCATTTGGTAACTCTTCTACTGCTGCTGCATCCCCGACAAGGGCCGGTCCAAAGCCTGGCCGACCAACGTTTGGCAATGGCAATGGTGGCAACGGCGGGTTTGGAGGGTTCGGCGGAAAAGGCGGAAAGGGGGGAAAAGGCGGACAGGGTGCATCAACAGCAACCAATTCCTCTGGGACCGGGGCAGGAAGCGCAACCTCTAGTTCGGCAGTCAGTGGCTCCACTGGTAGCACTGGTAAGGGTGCTGGTGCTGGTGGCTCTTCTGGCGGGAAAGGGAAAGGCTCCGGTGTTGGCACCTCGAACTCGACCGCGAATCCCCTTCTCTTACTTGCCGAGAATGTTCAAGTTGCTAGCCAAAGCGATGGCCAGGCAAATGCGACCAAGGGACAATCACCATCTGCCACAGATCCTGCAAATTTCATCAATTTTTGCACGGGAGAGACCCTCACCAACGGTCTTCAAATCAAGAGTGGATCTTGCAATGGAATCGTCATGGGCGAGATTCCAAGCAATACGAACATGATCTCCACTATAATTCTATCCCCTCTTCCTGGGACACAAAGTGGGCTCAAAGCCAATACCACTTTTGATATCCAGGTCCAAGTCAACAATCTAGAGGCAGGAAGCTTCACCAACCCTGACAACACTTACTATGGAGGGCCGCAGCAACTGAAAGGTGGGAAGGTTGTCGGTCACACCCACGTTACTGTCCAAAGTCTTGGTGCATCGCTTGATCCTCAGCGACCCCCTGATCCGGCTACGTTCGCTTTTTTCAAGGGCATCAACAATGTTGGCAATGGCAACGGAGGATTGAGTGCCACTGTGACTGGGGGTCTACCCCCAGGAAACTACCGAGTTTGCACAATGACTAGCAGCTCGAACCATCAGCCTGTACTGATGCCTGTTGCTCAGCGAGGTGCTCAAGATGATTGCCAAAAGTTCACTGTCACCTGAGGGATGCTGTCTGTGCACAACATGAGGATGAACCTAGCTCAATATGTACAACATTTCACTTCGGCTATCTGTGTACTTAGAGGCTAAAAAAAAGACCTAGAAGAAGTGGACGAATGACTGATGAGTTCATCGAATCTCAAATTTGTAAATGAAAGTCTTCACTCTGAAGGGGTGTGATATCCTTGGAAGTTATACCCCTAGACAGCGAAAAGGTCCTACCTTCGTTTATTTCTTGCCTCCCCTTTCGTCCTCTATAATAGAGACTAATCACTGAGCACATCGATGGGAACGCTTTTTTGCTAAAACAAGGGCGAAAATCGATTGTCTTGGTTTAATAGTAGAAACGAATCCTAGCGTTGCAATGACTTGAGGTTGGGGAGTTTTTTGGGTTACAATTACTATGCCTAAAAGGCATATTGAAAAAACCCAATACCCCACAGCGTCTATTTCTCTGATCCTTCTCCCCCACTCAAGAACAACTAAATTCACCTTGATACCTGTCAATCTCCGTCTCGATTCCTATGTTTCTTCATCAACTTTCCATTACGCCTTCTAATATCCAAGTGGCGCGCTTCAGTGAATGCCCAAACCCCCCACTTTTAGCTCTAAGTCCTTTGTTGCTCGTCGGAAACGCCGCCTTAAGGCCAATTTCTTTTATGCAGACCTGGAATATACTTGCGCTCGAGGATTCAACTTCCTAATTCGTTCTTCATCTACGTGTCCATCAAAAGGACAAGTTGCTCTTCTTGAAGTCCAACGCGATGCCACCGCAAACCCTTCAAACCCTCTCAACTCGCCCTTCGTCCGGCACTACAACGCAAACTCGCACCTCCGACGACCGTTCTGACCCAAATGAAGGCGGACTAACTCTCCGCCTTCGTGGTCAACATGCTCCTCCAGAAGCCAGGCGCCAACGGATACGGTGGGCAGAAGATGTCGTTGACAACGAGGGCATGAGGAAAAAGAGCTCAAAAGGTTGGTGCCTAGCTTTCTACGCCCGAATTGTGCTGCCGCAAAGAAGCTGCAAGCTGACAAAAATGACAGTATGCTGCATCTACCACAAACCCCGACCCGTCGACGAGTCGAGTTCTGAGAGCGACGATTTCTCCTCGTCAAGCTCGGAATCGGATTCTGGCAGTGGTAGAGACGATGACGGGACAGCGCGGCCGATCAGAGCGAGCAGTGGGAGGGGGGAGCGTCACGAGCATGACCACGAACATGAGCATGAAGATCAGTGTGGGTATGGCGCAAGGGTCAAAGGCAGAGAAGGGGCGAGGAAGAAGAGGAGGAGAAGAAAAGCAGACGCGAATGCGTATGAGAAGGTGCCAAAAGGTGGCTCAAGAACAACGACTGTGGTGCAGAAACCATGACACCAAAAGGATTGTGAGCGACGACTATCACAACGGACGAACATCGTTTTGGCGTACGGGAAACTGCAACAGCGAGTGCTAGACAAGATGCTCCGGCAGAGTGAATTGTGCTACAAGGTCATTAAATGACAGGAGGAAGGCTTAGCTTTGGAAGTTTTCGGCAGCACTCAAGTCTGTCATCATGTCAAGAGAAGGAATACGAGTGGCAAGGATCGAAATCCAAAGTCGGCTAGATGCCCCGAAACTCTTCTAGAAAAGATCCTCATATCATCATGCTCCGCCTCCGGGACACCGTTCTCTCTCCTACTCTTCGCGCCACGCGCTCACGCTCATTCTCTGATCCCATTTCATTTTCCTTAGCAATGGCCTTTACAGACTCGCTCCGTCCTAGCTTTGTGCTCTGGGAGGAAGGTTCTTTTTTTCCTCTGCTTGTAAGCGCCGAAGATGGCCTCGATGGAATATCCAGCCTAGTACCCTCCCTTTCTCTCCGCTTTACGATAGTATTAGTGTAATCCATAACGGTCCCTGAGGTGTTGTTCCTGTGATCCTGGCCGGCTTTCCGCATATCCATTCCCCCAGGGTTGGTGGAGTGTCGGCGAGATGGCTTGCTTGACCGTCTTGGAACATCGATGTTGTCTGCAAGCGTGCTCTCAGGTCTGGAAGGGGATTTTGGCGAAGAATTTGGACCGTCGAAGATCGAGAGCTTGTTCAGTGCTTGTTCAAGACCCTGGTCCTGCCTGTCTTTAATCTGCTTCGAAATCTTTGTACTTTGCTGTGGTGTGGGCTCCGTAGTCTGTAGCCTTTCATGTGCAGGCTTCTCATCAGGGTAACTTTGATGACCGCGACCAGTCTTCTCTACCAACGGGCTGATCGCACCATCTCTCTCTAACGGGAGATTCTTCCAACCGGTCTCGTCAGCGGTGCTCTCCCTCTTGATGACAACAGTTCTCAGTTTAGATTTGTCTGTTCCGCCTTTAGGCATTCTCTCCCCTGTCACCATGACTTCAGTCTCACTATCTGGCCTTGCAGGTGAAGCTCGTTGTTGCAGTCGGCTAGCGTCAATAACTGCAGGTGCCAGCTCCTTTGTCGGACGTCTCATTTTATCTCTCAAACTCGGCTCCGCGTAGCTGAAAGCGCCCCTTAGTCTTCGTGACGGTCGCGTTGAAGCACTTATAACGTCCTCTACCGAAGCCGTGGGTTGGATTTCTGGAGCAGGGGGACTTGTCCTTGCAGCTGACGGCTCGGTGGACGTTGGAGAGAATACATCGGCCCCAGCTGGAGTTGTAGGTAAATTTGGTGGATCGTCGGAGACTTCTCGAGCGCGTACAGTCTCGGTTTCTCCGTTAGGCTGTACACAGTCTTCTCCGATCCTCTTCGAAGCGCTCCTTTCCCTTCTCGGTTGCTGGGAGTTATCGCCCTTGAGCGATGCAATCTTCTCGGACACAGACGCTCTTCCTGCCTTTGCGGGAGAGTTGACATCTCCTATTCACCTGTGAGCTGATGTTCCCAGAGTGTGCGCAATACTTACTTGGTTGCAAGGCTTTGCGAGGAGATGTCTCCAGACGTCGGTGTATCGTATGCGGAGGTTGCGACTTTACCTGTGGCTTTTCATCCCCTTTTGACGGCTTCGGGCCAGGTCTTGTCCGCTGGAAAGGAAAATCCTCATTACGGGTATTGGCCGCTATATGCGAATCCCCGTCGTCGTCTCGAACGCTGAGTTTCCGCTTTGCTCCGGCCGCACCGCGCACCGAAGATTCCTCTGGTCCAGTGTGACTAGTAGATTTAGTATCAAGGAGAGCACTGGCTCGTCTCTTCCTCCGCCTCTCCAGATTTAGAGGCAGATCAGTCGTACTCGTTCCTTCGAAATCTTTAGACGCGGAGGTCAGCGATTCGAGCTTGGTCATATCGCCAACGTCAAAGTGCGCTACTGGAGGAGGTCCCAAGTCTGGAGACTCAGACGCGACGTCTGCATTTGTTAAGGCGTTCAGCTCCTCGGCGTTCAAAGTCTGTCGAGGATAGCATTTGTCTTCAACTATTGCAGGGAGATACCCTTCAGTGGGTTGCTTCATGGGCTTCACAGCTCCTCCTAGGGCAACATTATCCTGGCCGGGCAGGTGACCTATCGACGACCTCCTTTGGCGAGGCGAAATAGACTTTCTCTCTCTATCCAGCACGGCAAGCCCATCCACAACTGTATGAATCTCCGCCAATTTTCTCCCGAGACTCTCCTTCAATCCCTTCAAGTGTTGGCATCGACTGCACACGGACCGCGCTCTCTGAGCAGTTTGCGCTGTGCTTATTGCTTGTTGACGAAGTTCGATGTTCTCGCCCAATAACCGCGATATCTCGGTCTCAAGGTTGCGGATTCGTTGGGACTGGGTAGAATTGACTCGCGCGATATCCCGATTTTGGCGGATAAATCGTCTCTTCACTAAACCCCTATTAGTATAAATATGCAAATCAGGCCATCTTAGCTTTCAACAGCCTCGACTCTGAGACCGAGACCTACGTGCTTCCACTGAGTCAAGCGAAGGGGCTGGCTCGTTTAGGCGAGCCATCCCAACAGTGAGCGGCTGTAGCGATGGGACCAACTATGTGCAGGGAATAATGTAAAGTAGAGAGCAATTTCATGATCAATTCCAAGCTTGGAGCGAACCGTTTGATGTCGAAGGCTAAAAATGATGCCGGTCGATTCTCAGTTCGTGGTTGTTCGACGCCAAGCAATTCAAGTAAACATATATCCTGGATAGGTTAGATTCTCGGCTTAGTTGCCCCAAGCTTGCACCAGAGCGAAAACGTGCACCGCGTCCGCTATTCTCGACTTTACAAGGTTTAGCAGGCGAAGGAACGCTCGAAGTGGTTCATTCGCGCTGGTGCAGGTATTCGCATCCAGCGTCCCAGATTGATACATACACAATGTCCTACGCCCCACGACCGACGACTATACTCCCCTCTGGTCCAGGATCGCTGCGGCAGCCCGGGACGGGCTCTATCTCGGCTCAGCAAAGCTCCGCACTCCAAGCGCGCATCAATGTCAAAAAGGTGGAACTCGAAAACTTGAAGCAACTGAGAGACCTCAGCGGTGCGTTAGCCGGCCAGCTATCAGAGCTACAGGACAAGTTGGCCACGTTACGGGATGGAACAGAAGGTGGGCTTGCACCGATCAATGATTAGACATGCCTGACATTCGCTTTGTAGCGGTTGCATGCGTTCTGGCAAATTGGGACAACGTTCTACGGGCGATTGGCCTGGCGTCTGGTAAGCCTCTCTGTCGAGATGCTTTCCCGATCTTGCTAAAATTCTTCGAATAGCGAAGTTACCCCTTCCGACAGATCAAAATGAGGACATAGAGGTCCAACATGCCACGCCTCGTCTTCCCCAAACATTAGTCAGAATACCCGCTCAGCCGAGAGCGTCTTACAAAGCTGAAAGTGATGGCGAAGAGAATGGTAGGAGCGGCTCATGATGCTCGCTTCTCCATCGAGCATTGTTCAATCTAAGCGTCTATCGGCCACGACTCGCTCTCAGGCTCCGATCGGTAACATCATGGTCGGCTTTATCTTTATCCTTTGACCGTTCGCTCGCTCTCTTGATCACCTCACAAACCGCCGTTGGCCCTCCGCCTGCTTCTGTGAAAGTCTCGGCCACGGCAAAATTCCTCCGGAGGGTCCATAGGAGAATGCAATGAGGATCCATCAGTCTTGGCTCGTGTTTGAAACTTCCCGAAGCCGGCTTCTAGCAATCCTGCCTGACGAATGCTGTCGTCGAATCCGAGATCTGATTCATCCGAGCTGAATGTATCCTTGGATGAAGGCGACATCTGCTTGGGCTTGCAAGCTTTTGGAGCGGTATTACGTGGACGTCTGTGACCAAGCAACAACTCATTGCTCTTTCGAACGGCATTCTCACCCCCAGGATCGGTATGAGCTCTCCGAGGATCTGGCCTGTGTCGGCGGTGATGTCTTTGCCGTCTGGATTCTCTCCTCAGCCTGTAATCTTCAATGTTCTTCTGAGCCTTGCTTTTCGCTTTACCAAAAAATGCGACAGCACCACTACCTGCTGCTATGGCAAGGGAGAAACCTGAATGCTCGAAAAGGGAAAGGACCGTGGCTCCAGCCGCCACCGAAGCAGCGCCCTTTGTATGATTTCCCATAATGTGCTGTGAAGGGAGGTTGAGAAGCTTAGCTGACACATGTTGAAAAGGTATTTATCTGTTTTTTCCGAAACGAGGGGAATATCAGCGGTCCGTGATGTCGATCGGTGGCAATGTCGCCTTTCAGTGTCATAACGAGCTCTGGCAAATCGGCGCTCTCGCCGTTCAAACAAGCTTTGAGGATCAACGATTCTAACATGAAGATACTCTCTCTATCATCGGAAGAAAAGCTGCCGTTGAGCGTCGCACAGCATGCCCAGCCCGCATTCAAACACTTCATGTGTGGCCGCTCCCCAGTTGCTTCCCTTTGCGGAGGGCCCATGTCTTGGCACCCATGCAGAGGATTGCCAACGTCCATTTTCGCGTCTTCCGTGGCTCATGCCTCTGGCGATTTGCAGAAGGCTCCCGTCCTCTTTTACATTCCCTCCTTCTAGGTTGTGGATGTTCGCGTCGCTTTCTTAGGAAGACAGAAATAAGATCTACATTAGCTGCCCAGAGGTAACTTGAACCACTTTGTCTTTTCCTGGATTGTCTCGTGGTGTGGAGTTGACTGAAGCTTCTTTGTTTCTAAAGAACTACGCAACTCGCAAGGAAGTACCGGTACGGCGAAGGCTAAGACGGTGCAATACCGCCATCAGCAACCCGAGCTTTCTCCATGAACTTCATCCTAAGAGTTTACGAGCTCTAACTGTTGCTCTCTGTTGAAATGCATTGGTGAAATCAATCTCTGAGGATCATGAAGTGACTTTCGACGAGATTTTACACTCTGAAGCGGAAGAGCAATTCCCATCAATCTGTTGCTTACATATAGATTTTGCCCTCTTGCCTCCCAAATTTTCTTTCCAGGGCTCAAAGCACTTCCTGCTTCAATGTTATCGACAATATTCCTATTCTTTACTTGAGTCTTGGTGTCTTGTTTGAAGTCTATCGCCAGGCTGTTTGAGGTCGTCTTTTTTCGATCAAGCCGACAAATGACGCTACTTACATTAAGCTTTCGATTTAAGCAATCCATCAGCTTGTCTACTCATACATGATGGGATCTTGCCAATCTTTCATACAATTCTCAGCGATCGGGGTAACCGCTGCTACATATCTGTAGATGTCATCGACGGATGTTGGCCGGCTGTATCCAGTCTGTGACCATATCGGAGCACTCTATGATTCCGTTACTTATTTTGAAACTTTATTATGGTGGCACATGGGAAGAGGAAAAAGGCCTGAAAATACCATTTCTAGTATCAGAAGGTAAAGTTTTATCGAAAAGATTCCGGCCTGTCGACACGCGCTTGGCACTGTTACTAGCTCATCGTCGAAAAAGCCATGGTAACACTCGACAGATTCAAATTCCTTCTGCTCCTGGTAGATGTTTACGAGCGCGACGCGCCCGAATTCATCGACGACGAACTTTCAGCGACAGGAGTAAATTTCGAAGGCAGAATAAGTCGTACTCCCCTACCACGAGGACACGTACCACGGGAGACGTCCGTGAGGAAGCACAAAAGGCTATCAAGCTAATCCACGAAAAGCGAGAGCGTCCCTACCTTTCAGAATCCAGTGCGGGTCGGGGCAAGTCCTTCCGCGAAGTGCCCGACGTTTGCTCGGAGCAACATCTCGTAGTTATTGAAGGGAAGTCCCATCCTAGTACTACTCGTTCAATCGTGCTGGCAGGATTCCGAGACTTCTCCAGCGGCAGGTGGGAAATATGGAGTTCCAGGTAGATACTGCTGCATCTTTAGGTGCTTGCGAAAAGTGGCATACCGGATCGAACATACGTTATGAATTATACACGAGCTTCAACTCATGTCTCTTTCAAATAGAGCTTCCAGATTGCAGACCTTCCATTGTGCCATGTAATTCATGCCCTGTCAAAAGGCACACAGGTGTTTGAAGAGCCAAGACAATATCAGCGAAATGGGACGCGGATGCTTGAAAACTTTGTATTACGTATACTTCTATACGTACATATTGCTACCATCCAGCCTTCAAGAGTATGTCCAACGCAGGCTGAAGTATCTCCAATCTCTCTAATATGCCACCGACACCGAGCCTAGCCAGGTCTGTAGCGACAGAAGTCATCTAGGGTATATGTACTGCAGATTTTGACGCCGCTCGCGGCGGACAAAGAATCCCATCACCAGAATAAAGTTACAAAAGAAAGTATACCTCAGACGGGGATATCATGTAAGTTACCATATTCACATCATATATTATTGCTACTCAGCGTTTGAATCTTGTACTCTTGTGCGCCAATGGACTCGTAGGCGCCAATGCTGCTGCTCGCGACGGCTGCCGTATCCTCCCATGTCTAGCAGGCGTAGTGCCGCAACGGCCACAGATGTATACCGGAGGTAAATTGCCATGGTCAAGCCGAGCGCAGGGCATGTGGAACCAGCAGGAGCAAGATTCACTATCAGATGTCAGTATCAGAAGTTTAAGGGTGCGGTATGAGAGCCATGTGTCTGTACCATTGGATCATCTCGCCCCAAGCACCGGTGTTATCACAATAACATCGGACCACACCGCCGGAAGAGCTTTCGCGGTCGGTGCTTGGGGTTTCAAGGTCTGGGTCAGTGATGGTTGTAGGAGATATGTTGTTCTGTTGAAAATAGTTGTCGAAGACATTAGACGTTACAGGCGGGGAGGAATTGAAGTGCTGGATCGACGTCTCGCGGTATGTCGTATGGGCATTGCGTCCGCGGGTCTTCCGTTCGCGGTCTTTCTTCAAGGCACGGAGAGCTTGTGTGGCATCGCCGTCGTCTTCTTCTCGACCAGCGGCCGAGCCCACCTGCGAAGACAGTTGCATGGACGAGGGCGAGGGCGATTCTCTCCGGGCACTAGGTGGGAATCGGCCCGTAGGTGCTAGTTGGACATTAGAAATCCTTGAATGGCTTTTCGCAGTGCCGGGTACAGAGCTATTGTACGAGGACTGGTTCGTAGATGCAGACGAACCGCGGGCCGATGAATAAGAGCTGTTTTTGGAGTGGGACCTGGACTCCGGCATGAGATACGCAGCTCCCGACTTGAAATTTTCATGTTCGGGAAACGCAAAGGAGTTGTTTTGGCTGCCAGCGATTTGGAAGTCGGCGGAGTCTACCGAACGAACGCTTTCGGAACCTTCATCATCGATTCCCATGGGGGTGTCTACAGGATCAGTTGCTGGGGTGAAGACGGTCTTGGCTCGACCATTCTCGTCAACAGCGAGGGTCAAAGAGCCGCGCGCTCGAGAGGATGGAAGGTCAAACCCGGCTTGCCGCGAGGTACGTTTTAGTGGTGATACCCTGCCAGTCCACTCGGGAACCCTCGTGGATGCCGAGTCAGCAAAAGAAACCTGGCTTTGCCGTCGTGCGTGCCGTTCAGGATCGCCAATACCGGTATGCGTAACACTTCTTCTGATTCCTGGGCGGCTTTTGCTGGGGATTGGACTACTCCGGTCTAGGGTCTTGCCTTCGGGAGCCCGCTTGTCCCGAGTCTTCTTGATTCTTTCGTATTCCAAATCTCGCTTTGACTCTTCAATTTGGTGGTGATACGGTTGTCTTGCCGCTTGCGTGGGACCCATGGAAGCAGATGGATGAGGGGGAGGACCAAATCGGCGCGCCGGGGAGCTCAAAAACATGCTTGGATCTTCTGGTCGAGATATAGGCACACGGGGAGATGCCTGGAAAGGAGCAGGAAATGCTGACCCACCCAAATGGGTTGGATTTAAAAAGACCGCTTCGTTTTGCGAGCTCTGAGACAGATCCAGCGAGTTTGTATAGCCGGAGTCAAGACCGTCGAAGTCATGGCTAGGATTCGGTGACGAACGCGCGTGACCAGACGCACCAATCGGGCCGGGCAGAAACGGATTGGACAAACGCGGCGGAAGATGGTCCTGATTCTGGGCGCTTGAGGGTTCCGACTCCCAGAACAGACGGCTCTGAGGCAGGGGAGGGGCTGAGAGCGAGGACTGAAAAAGGTCAGGAGAATATTGGAAGTTCGTATACAGCTGGGGAGAGGCATCAAATATTCGGCCGGGGGTTTGTGGAGGTCGTATACGAGATACGTTTGGAGTGGATTGCTTGTGAGGGTCAGCCATGGATGCAGGCATCGGTTGAAGCTTCCTCTGAGATTGCGGATTCAATTGTGAGATGGCTGTCGGCGGAGGAGTTTGCATGGATGAATGAGGGGACTCGATCGCACTTTGTAGATTCTCTTTCTTTGCATGTAGATGTGCGTTCGGCTTCACAGAGCGAACAGCATCCGGAACAGGTGAAGAAATCAGTTGGCTAGATGGTTCGACTGGTGGAAGTGTCGTTACAGAGGAAGGGGCAAGATGATGGACATGAGAGGCAATCCGAGCATTAATCTCCTTGGTCGACAGGCTGGGGATGCTTTGTCTATTCTGAGATCTCTTGCCCTCAGCAGCTACGACCTGAGTAAGTCTATGGTCTGCTCCAGTACCCGCAGGTGGGTTCACTGTGTGTTGAATTGAAATGTGTGAAGTGGTCCCGGCCTTTGGCGTCTCGAACCGTTGCTGGTTGAAGACAGTAGATGTAGGGGTTTTGACAGGCGTAGGTGGATTAGCATTAGTACTGTCGAGGCTGCCGAACCTTTCTGTCAGTCCCTACACGACACACAACGGGGGTAGTTGAAGGTGCTTTGACATCATCTGGAATTGCGATGTACCTTGGCTCTGTAAATTCCCAGTTCATATCAAGCCTCTAGGCTCTTCAACATCAAAACCTCGGCCGGCAAGAATCCGAATCCGGAGTCTTCACCGCATTGATTGCGGGCGAATGCTGTGTACCGCGTGAAAGCTTGAGGTCACAGGTATGGGAGAGCGGACAGACAGGCAGCAGCCGCGCTTAGAGGGGTGGCCTGAGGAAGCACAATCGGATCGAGCCCAGAGGGGCAATATGGGTTGCCGGTATAGGTACTCTCGGGTCTGTCGTCGAGTGTTGGTGGGGGCTGCGTGAAAGAGAGACGGTGTCGAGGATGCTGATCAGCCTGGAGGTCTGGTCAGTGGCCTCATTGTGCAGACGGTAGGTCGGGCATGATATATTGCAGCATCATCCGACATACCGGCGCTGACAGAAAGCAACTCCTTTTTCTCCCGGTGCCGGCACCGACAATTGGGTTGCGAGAGCTTGGCCGGGATGGCCGTTTGGGCCTTTTTGTGGAGGAGTCGAGCTCGGATTGACAGGTTCAGCAGGTGATTGGAAAGGCGGGACGAAGCGATGGAGCGAAAGCGGCATAAAGGCTTGCCAGGATGGACGAGAGGCACGCGGGCGTTTGCCAGGGCAGCAAAAGAACCGCCGCCGCTCGCTTGACTGGACCAACGGTAATTGTCCCTCGCGATGCTATCATTGCAGCCAGCCTCTTATAGCCTTTCCGGTCATCGGCCGTTGGGCATGGAGAGCACGGAGTCAATTCTCCAGGTCCAGCGGTCCATTCAGCTTATTGGAGCTGGGCATCGACAAGATTCGGGCCTGCACAGGCTACTGTAGGTACGGTATCCGGTACCTGGCAAAGGCCCCTGAAGGTTTTACAGGATGCATCGTGATGCCACGTCTCAGCACGACGAGCCGCCCGCCTGCATGCTCTTCTATTTTTTTTCCCTGGATTTGTGTGGGGAAATCTTGTCGCCAGGCGATCGCCCTCCCAGAAGCATGTCCTCGGTACCTGGCGTCAAGCCCCCACCACTGCTACTCAAGCGCATAAATGCCCTATTTCCCCTATATGCTACTATGCGCCGGGCGTGGATGAAAAAGCCAATGTCGAGTTGAGTGTCCCGTGGCGGCAAAGGAATCCCATCCGAGCGGTTTTGGTTCCCGGTCAGGCCCACCATGCGCCCAATGGACGGAAAAGTGAACACCGCACATCTTCATGTGGAGATTTAATGGGATCGACGGGGTTTCCTGGTCCCGATAAGATGGCATTTCAGGGGATTGTGGGACCATAAGATCCATAAGGGTCCATCTCCCTTTTTCCCCAATCTCAGCAGCATGTGCTTCGCCCTTGCTTGCCCACCAGCGCCCGTGACTGCAGGCTGATGCGGTCAAATTTGACTCCCGGTCAAGCCTCAGGCGAGAGCATTACGTATGGCTGCATTTTTCGTTGATTCAGCCCAGACGACCTCATTCAACGTGTCCGTTAAGCTACAGCCATCATGACTCGCACCAATTGGCCGGATTGGGGAACTTGGGCCAATGTGAACACTCAAAGGTAGCCTCAGGTACAGCTTTGCAACGAACGCTCTGCCAGTCATTTAGGAGCCGTCGTCGGCGTGAGACCCAGTCCGGGTGTGACGGAATTGCCATGTTCATGGCTTAGCGCAAGCAAGGCTCTGTAGCCTTGGTTGCAGGCTGATCGTGATAGGTAACGGCCGTTTCTTGGACTCTGGGGCAAAATCTTCTACAGCACAGCCTTTCTAGAGGGCCATTGGAAGAGGCCGCATCTACGATTCTGCAAGGTCAGGTTCACCTGGCTGGGCATGTCTCGCGATTAGCTGACGCTCGACGGCCTGAGGACGGTTCTTCAGGGGATTTTCTCAGGTAGCATTGATTTAGAAGCTCGAGTTTGAAGTTGTGTCTGCTCTGGGGCCGTGGTACTGGGGATGCGGCTCTCTGCTGTCTGTCTCTTCAGCCTGGGGTCGGAACATTCTGCTTCCATGTTATTCCAGAGGAGCATCTGGCCATTCCACGGAGGCGCAGCCTGGGGCATCAGTTTAGCTGCGTCTCCGGCCCCCCAAGCGACGAGGGTTTTGCTTGATGTGAAGCGCATTTCCCCTCATAGGATCCGCCAAGCCTTTATCTCCGCACTCTCAGCCTCCCTCCAACCCCGACTCGCACCTCTTTTCCATCTTTCTCTTCTTCCACTCTCTACCCCAACCGTTAGCATTAATTCACACTCACGACCGTTGCAAAAAAAGCCCCCCCCGTCGTTCATCATCGTCCCCCTACATCCACCTTCCTATACCACTTCTGGTGCCAACTTTGCCGCCTCTGATTGCGCGCCTTTTCTAGTCTCTCTGCGGCCTTGTTGACGACCTGCCTCCGGCTGGGGCTGAGCTGGATGAGGCGCTGGAGCAAAAGGCCCCAATCCCAAGGGCTGTGTATCAAACAGCTTGTCTTTCAACCACAAACATGTCATCACATGGCTTCGTCTTGCTCCATCATGGCGGCTTCCTCAGATGCTGCATTAGCGTTTGTATATAACTCGCTATCGCCACTCTAAGGTGGTGGATTCTTTTTCCTTACACCCATTTTCCATTGATTCCAGATCTCAGCTTCCCGCTTCCTTCTGCGCGTGTTGTCTGGGCACTTCTTCCTGCTCGAATTGGCTGCTTCGTTCTCTAAGCCTTTCGTGAAGCTTAATCGTCTCCTTACCTCTCACTCCACCGAGAGTCCCCCTCTTTCTCTGATTCGTCGTCGCTCTTTTCATATGGCCAGCATTCACACTCCGACCTCCCCCAATGCCCGGATATTCACAAAGCCTTCATCAGTACCTTACCACGCCTCGTGCCCTGAATGCCACCACCTTTTCAACCATATCGAAATCACTCTGCCTGTCGAACCCGATGAAAAGGTCGACGTTGAATGCCCAGTCTGCGGAAGGCTACATTGTCGACTTGGCCGGGCCTCGACGCAGGAAACAATTCTGTCGCAAGAGACCGTGCCCCCATCGAGCACGGCCGCCCAACACTCGTCGGAACCGCAAGAAAACGCACCTTTACCCACAGACGGCGGGTCTACGAGTCTTCAGTCTCCGCCCATATCACCGAGTGATGGTCGGGCTAAGACAACTTCGGGAACACCCAGAACCATCGATGCCGAATTAAACCTGGAGCGGAGGGGCCAGATTGCGGAGATTCAAGGAACGTTCCACCCCAAGACCCCATCTCCTTCTCCTTCTCCAAGTCGTCTTGGAAGGAAGCGCAAGATCGACGTTACGTCGCCAACCTCGCTTGGAAGAGCCAAGAGTGTTATCGAGCGTGCATTGCGGTCCATGAAACGACCACGCTTCTTTTCCAAGCGCGCTGATTCTCGAGTGCACCAACAGGAGCCGGCTGGCACGGGTTTTCGAGATGGTTCCAGGCCAACCACTGCGCCAACCACTTCCGGAAGAGCGATGATGCCTCGCCAAGAGCCCCAGGAAAATCCGCTCCCGTTAGAGGATTCCACGGCCCATAAGCGGCGGCTCCTTACGGCCAGAGCCGCGCTTGCTCGCCAGCAGCACCCTGTCTGTCAATGTGCTTCACCGTGCCCCTGGCATCCACCATCACAACAAATATCAGGAATTCGAAGATCACACACGACACCAGCGGCTCGTATGGTGAACACAGACCCTCTTTTTGCCCCTCGTGAAATGACTAATTTCATGGACGATGTCCATCGTTGGGCTCGGACCGCGGCAGATGGTGACCAAGACTGTAGCCAAGACATCGTTTTCTCCAATAACGAAGAGATTCCTAGTCCCGTTGGAGTCGTCCCGCAACTCACTCTCACCTCCGAGATCTCCATCTCTCTTGATGAGTTTCCTTCCCAGACGTCATCAACTGTGGTTCTTGCCACCGAGGCGCCGACCAGTCCTGGCCTGTCCGAAACTTCAGGCCTGGAAACCCTCGGGCAAAGCTCAGTGCGCCACTATTCCGAGGATGAACAAGAGCGCTCGACCATAGAAACACCTGATCTCAGCTTTGGCGCATCCACTTCGTCAACGGAGCTGGCCTCGACTGCTAACACAGAACATCTTCGGCGTCCAACTACCCCCCATCTAGTGACCAACTTTGATTTAACCAATCATGTCTCGCAAAGTGACGACGAGGAGGGAGAGCGGACACCTACCACACGGCCGCCCCGAGGAAGTCCGGCGAGCGCGACCAGCCCTGAGGATTTTCAGAGAGTTGGCGATTGGGCCCACGGAACACGGTCCTAGCCCATCCACGTTCTTGGCGCCAAGGGCAACACTTTTTCAAATTTCCTACAGTCCAAGGACAGTTGGGTTGGGCATTCGGATTCTTCGGAGTTATAGGATACATTGCTTGGAGTATTGGCAGGTCACAAAAGCGGTGGTACCGCGGGATGAAAATTGGAGTTCACGGCTCGGATTTGCCTGGTTTCAATCTTTGTCAGGTCTTGTTTCTGTTACAGGTGTTATTTAGAGGCGCCAGGGAGAATCGTAGGTACGGCGAATGTCATTGCATGGTGAACGTGCGGTTGTTCTCTTTGCTTCTTGGTGCCTCATTCGGTCAGCGGTACAGGTGCAGGTCCATAGAATACACAATAGAAATGCCGGCACGAGTGTCAGGAATGCCACAAGTCAATTCGTCTTTACTCGTCTCAAGAAATGCCCGGGGTTACTCTTGAAGTATGGTATCCTTACTCGACTTTGACCCGCGCAGTGAAGCCTCGATATGAGCAGTAACATCCCAGTGGATCTGGCTTCATCGTGTCAAGCAGCTGTGAGCCTTTTCCAGGAATGGAGGCTCCCAAATCAGTCGACGAGACATTGTTGTCGAGATCGTCGTTACCCCCATCAGGGAGATGAATGCGCTGAACAGGAATAGAGGCTGTTCATCCACGGGGTGCTCGAAGGTTTGTTGTCGCCGATTCACAGTGGGGCCCGAAACCGAGACGTCTGCCAACATAAGCGGCCACGGTTTATGTCCCTGCAACAATCAAGCTTACGCTTTCCAAAACGCATCTCAAGGACGTCTCTTCTTGATTGCATTCGATCTTGGAAGTCTAGCCACAGAATCACGACCTCGGGTGAGAGTCATCGTCAAGGAAGATTGTCCGTGCTTTGCTGCGGGCCGAAGATTCGGCTCATTTCCTCTTTCATCGAATATGGCTGTAAGCTGAACCTCGCGGGCCGCTGAACGCATACTTGGCTGCAGGATTCTGACAAAGACCTGCTCTCTGATTGTGTAGCGGTCTGCTCGCGTCTAATTGGAATTGGAACCAGAGATGCTTTTCCACTCACCAGTCCGCCAGTGACTCGCTTCAGAGGGCAGATCCAAGGACTCCACGAGGTCTTCAAACCGGCGACGGAAAATCTACGCTACATCGACGCATGAATGTGACGGCCTGCGGACGTCCACAGTAGCAGAGTTGGTACATGACTTCCATCGCTCTGGCGACTGGGTAAAACATGTTCAGGAAGCCCGTCGGACCATTTTCGGCCATCTTTAGATCCTCCTGAGAATCGAAGGGCTCTTTGTTCGCGTTAGCAATATCGAGACTTCGCTGAAGTGTCTCACTCTGGTGTTATTGAACCTCTCGCATCTTTGGGAGAGAGAATGGCCGCGGCTACGGAAGCGGATGTGAAGGACGGAGAGCAAGCAACGCCGCAAGTAGATATCAACGCTGAGGGGCGTCTTGAAACGCAAAGCAAGTGGGAGAGCAATGATCTCAGCAATTCTGAAACTGCCGGATCCGAACCAGACGAGGTCCGAATGTCTGCGCCTGAAGATGCGGAAGACGTGATCGGGGTCAGCATTGGCAGGACACAGACCCATTTAAAATCAGCCAAAACACCTGCTGTCGAGAAGACACGGGCCTTGGAAGAGTCTGGGGACTACTTTGTTGATGGCTTGGACAACTTTGAAATTGCAGAGAATGAGAGGGGAGTTTTGAATGCCAGCACTAAAACTCGAGCTCAATCTCCGATCCATGAGAACGGAAGAAAGGCAGATTCAAGGCTGGACTTCCCATCGCCATGGAGAGCGGACAGTGCAAAGCAATCCACGCAACGCACCGACTGGAGTCGGTATTTCTTGAAGGACTCCGTTGCTGCTTCTAGGAAACGGGCTTCGAGCGGCTCAGCTATAGTCGCAGACGGTCTTCGACGCCTTGTCCCGGATTTCACCACATTCTCAAAATTTACCACCGGCCAGCACAAATCGCTCAGCTCACCGATTCAATGGGCTAGGTCCGAGGAACCAAGACAACAAAAAGAGTCACCAAATATCCTACCATTAAGGATCGATAGTGAAAAGCGCCCTACCGACAACAGCAATGCTCAACTGCTTCCCACGGGCTCACAAACATCTTCGAATCACCAAAGCCTCGGCTCAAGCGACTCTGGGACCAAGCGGCCGCAAGCACTGAGGCGTGTAACCTCAGACAACTCTCTTTTCCTGCGCAGACAAATATCTTCGTCAACTTCAGGGAGCGGACATCAGTGGGACCATGTGCAGGAACAAGTTAACAGCCGTATGAAAGCGATCCGCGACACCTGGCAAGACTCGAGTTTTAGACTACCCAAGTTACCAAGCATCAACCTCGGCCAATTCATACCTCCATCGCCGCAGAGGGATGAATCAGGGCAGGGTGAACGAGATCCGGCCTCTGACAGGGTTTTGATAAAATCGTCAGCAGATAGACAGACACGGGGTCGCGGTGAAAGTCTCTGGTCATCGTCCACAGGATATCAGAGCCTAACAAAGACATCTCAAGCTACGCCACGGCCTCCATCCAAAGCAAGTGGGCACCCGGTCCTGGCTGACGCGCTTTCACGACTCGAAGGCGATGTCCTCGTACTTGGCGGCTATAGAGGCTCTATTCTACGCTCTGCCAACCCGCCGCACCGCCAGCTATGGGTTCCAATCAAGGTAGGGCTCAATATACGTCGGGTCGATCTCGAGGTTGGCTTAACTGCGGAGGATGAAGAAAACATGCAAGGAACCATCATTCCATCTGGGTCCCTGTCTCATATCGGACCCGTGGACATCTGTCGCAGACTGCTGAGGAAGCTCCGCAGATGCCCGAACGCGCGAAGTGGGAAACTCAAACTGCACGACTACGGGTACGACTGGCGGTTAAGTCCTCACCTCTTGAGTCGTAGACTCATCGATTACTTAGAAGTTTTGGATAGCAACCGGCCCGGACCAAACGGTCGGCGTCGGGGGGCTACCGTGATCGCACACAGTCTGGGCGGACTTGTCACTAGACATGCGGTCAACCTACGGCCTGATCTCTTTGCCGGAGTTCTCTATGCAGGTGTCTCCCAGCACTGTGTTAACATCCTTGGCCCTCTTCGCAATGGGGATCCGGTCCTCCTCTCTTCTCGAGTGCTCACAGCCCAAGTCAACTTCACCTTCCGCACTAGCTTCGCCCTACTGCCTGAGAGTGGTCGGTGTTTCTTCAACGAAGAAACAGGAGAGCGATACGACGTTGACTTCTTTGACCCAAGCACATGGGACGAGTATCACTTATCGCCGTGCATCAATCCGCCTCTTCTGCTATCTCAAGACAGGCCAAAAGGTCTGATCGAGTCTGTCTCAAATGCCGTCTCGAGCAGCATCGCGTCTTTTCCAAACCCCATCAAGCGATCATCTTGGCTGATGTTTGGCGAATCATCCTCTGATAAGGCCGCCCAGTCTAACGGTAAGACTCAGGATATTTTTCAAGCGGGGAGACAGCAGATCTCGAGAGCCGCGGAACTTATGGACCCTGCTCAGGAAACCATGGAACCTGCCATGAACGATGCGGCGCGATCTTCCTCGGCGAATGATGTCTCCACAGTATGCACGCTACCCAGAGCTGCGGTAATGGAATACCTTGGCCGCACTCTCAACGATGTGCGACGATTCAAGCGAGAGCTCCACTTCAAGGTAGACCTTCAGAAGACAAACCAGTACCCGCCAGCGGCAGTGCTTTACGGCAACACATTGCCGACGGTCTACGGCGCCAGAGTTTCCAGTCGAGAAGCCATCAAGCGATCAGACGCGTATGACAATCTAGCCTTTGCAACGGGAGATGGTGTTGTGTTGGCTCGAGCTGCAATGCTCCCGGAAGGGTACAAGGTGGTCAAAAATGGCCTGGTAAAGAGCGATCGGGGCCATGTCGGGCTGCTGGGCGATTTGGAGGGAGTCGGTGCTTGTTTGACTGCGATCATAGAGGGGCGGGAAAAGGGTATCGGGTTAGGAGAAGATTGGGGAAATGACTAGAATTCGTGTGAGCCATAAGCCTGGCACTTCACTCGCGCTCGAGCTGTACAAAATTGCTATGATGGTCGTGACATCAGCTATCCCATCAAGTGTCTACGAACCACATCGATATTTGAATCAGCTATTGCGGATGACGCATCGACAAAGCAGCGTCTCGCAAGGCACCAGCGCGACCAAAAAAATGTATATAATTTGCACATAGAAGTATTTTCCATAAACCCATCGGTCCGTAAGTGTAACGAATTACACACATTTATGGCCAACGTTGTTGATGTGTTCTAGCGTGGCCTAATGGTTAAGGCGCTGGTTTTCGGTAAAGAAATCACCAGAGACTCCGTGTTCGAATCGCGGCGGGATCGCGGATGTTTTTTTTTACCTGATATCCCGATGGTTCACCTGACTAAATTGGGTTTGCTTGCGGTGATCATAGTGTGAGCTAGACTAAGTCATGCCTTGTGATCCACTGTTTGATTCCTCCGAATCTTATCCATTAGCAAAGAGAAATACTGCTCGACGGTTAATACCCTTATTTCTGTTCAGAAAAAAGTCACTTACTCCGGGGTTAGCTGCCCTGATAACTAGCCTCTAATCTTCTTTTAGATTTGAACGGATGGCGAATCTAGCATCCGATGGAGGCGAGCAGTAAAGTCTTATGGAAGTCTTGCGTCTCCCCTTCTATATCGCTATTTGGGGATTGCAGATAGGTCGCATTGATACCAACCATGTCGAATTCAATATCTATACTTGCATTAGTATACAGATCTCCAAGATCTAACCTGTCCATATTGACGCTCCACCACTAGCCTGCCCAAGGGTTTGCAGTTGAGCGACGCAAATACGTCTTCAATCCGTCAGTACGCCTGAACAATCTATTATTCGCGCTAGCCAGGTACAATCACCGGCTCTAGACAAGTCAAGAAATCAAGTATGCCATGAGACTATCTAGAAGCTAAACACCATGATCTTGGCTGCTGGAGAAGAATGTCAGCCTCGGGTGCGAAGATCTGGTGTTTGGCCGTGGTGATCGTTTTGATCCATTATCTGCAACAGGATCAGATTGGCATAAAGTCTAATTAGGAGATCGCGTTAGCTTTTCCTATGGAATTATGATGGCAGCAGGATTGTGAACACTTGAACTGATTTATCTGGGTTCCTTCTGACCCTGCAAATGAAGCGTGGAAGCCTACACTCATACTCGGGAGCAGAGGTTCTTTATCCTCAGTGGACCTACAACATCAATCTTTGCTCCAGGGCGATAGTCCGCTGACAAATTGTATCTTCCCTTTTTTATATCGACGCACAAAGACGAAGCATTTCTTCATTGATTATACGGCTTCTTGGACAGATCAAACGAGTCCAAGCATGCA
This sequence comes from Pyrenula aspistea, assembly GCA_021030945.1. Classification (NCBI taxonomy): domain Eukaryota; kingdom Fungi; phylum Ascomycota; class Eurotiomycetes; order Pyrenulales; family Pyrenulaceae; genus Pyrenula; species Pyrenula aspistea. Next base: position 59,292 of record JAGFML010000027.1, read on the forward strand.
CTTAGTCTTGACTGCTTGAGAATAAGGTGCCAGACCTCCATCTCTAGCTTTCTGTTCCGACATCAGAAACCTTTCGCAGGTAAGAAATTAGCGGGTACGTTACCATCGGGCAGCCATTACATCTCCGAGAAAGATACCTAAGATGCCTTCCTCGACTGCTGAATGGTTGAGACTCTCCTAAGATCTCTATTAGCAGCTACACACCCTATGCTGGTTCAGCAACCGTGTCTGGTCTAACGAATGTCGCATCATGGACCGACTCGTGAAACTTGAGCGAGTCGTTACTACGGCGCAGGGCGAAGAAGAAATCGCGTGTTGCGTGTTACTGTGTATGTCTACTGATGATTCCCGTTTGTATCCACAGCTGCTTACAGCCAACAGCCTATGAGTCAGCGCCTACGAACCTTCATATTATGGTGTTTCCTCGACGTGTTGAAATGCACCGCCAGCGGATACACCATCTTATTAACGATGGTGTTAAGCCAGATCGCCACCCAATGGCGTGAAGCTCATCCCCATCGACATCAAGACATGCCGGCCGTCTCTCTGCCGTTAAGAGAAGAAGAAGAAGCCGACGTATGTATACGTGAGGCGCGCATGACGATTCATCCTATGGCGACCGAGATAAAGGCAGGAAGTATGAAGTGGTCTTCATCATAATGGAAGGCGTTGCTGATCACGTTGGGGTCATCCCATCCGACACATTCGATGAGATGATAACTTGTCGGTTTCAGCACGGCATCAAAGTGCTCCAATGAAAAGTACCATCCTGGGTGGCGTTGTTCAAGGTTTATTTAAAGCACCTGAGTCAAGCAGTCGAGCGGCTCGCAAACGCTGCAACAAGCCCCACGACCTCAGCTCACCAAAACCTTACAGCAGGCGTCAAGCTCGATGGCTGGAAATAGTTCTGATGACCAACCCGCAGCTCGCAAGTGCCCAGTATCTCTCGGCAACTGGATGTTCGTTCCAGTCCACCCTAAAGCTTTTCAACGAGATTGATGAGCTCTGCGCGAACGATCACTGTAATCCGGTGGCTCCGCTTATCAACGACTCTCATATCCACAATCATATCGCAATGCCCGCACTGTAGTCAGCGGTGGAACTACAAGAGGAAAGTCCGGAAACAGTCAGGGTATGCCTTTCGCCAGATTCTCTACATAATCTTGTAAAAGAATGTTCGGCTGCCACAATTTACTAGTTTTGTAAAGGCATGACGGCCGTGAGTCTCACCTCGGCATCATTAGATTCCGAGACATTTCTGTTTTTGCATCCAGATAAGTGTTCCTCCAATTTTTATATAAATAGACGGTCCGTTGGTGGATGTAGGAGTGGTTATTCGTCCATATTGAAATACAAGAAGCTTTGCTTCCCAATGCGGCTAAAATCCGCCTTTATATCCGGGGCTCACCGACAATATTCTTGCACACATCCGCCTGTAGCACGCGACTTCATTCATGATGTGGTGGGCCGTTCTGTGACCCCGAGCGTGCCATTACAGGTTTCTCGTCGTGATCGGCAGTCGCCTGAGAGGTATCGCCAATTGTCATGTCTACTTCACTGCCTGGAAACCGGGAGCTTCCAGCTTCGCAATATGACCTCAACACCTATTGGGGCAGAGTGAGGCATTCGGCAGACATTTCAGATCCCAGGTGAGGACATGTGCAGGAGATGTGGGAGCCGCCTCGCCTGTGGGTGTGGTAGGTAGACCTCGCGAGCTCCGTTGAGTCCCAGTATTTACAGACATGGTTTTGCTAATGCTCGACAGGACACTCCTTGTTTCAACTTCTGGCCTGGAGAATGCAAAAAAGCTCGTGTCATCCTACAAGCAGGGGGAGGTGAAGAGCATGACGCCAGAGATATGGAGGGCCAAAAAGGTTGTTGACTCTACACTACACCCTGGTACTGGTCCCGCGATAGTGACAAGAGCGGCGTTTGCTAAGAGAGTGTAGATACCGGGCAGCCGGTGTTTCTTCCGTTTCGCATGTCCTGCTTCGTCCTCTCGAATCTAGTCGTCACAGCCGGTATGCTCACGCCAGGTCTCCAGGTACGCTCCCGACCATTCATAATCTTCTCCTGATCTGACCAGTCTACTGTCAGACGACCGGCACGATCGCCTGGCAAATAACAAATCAATCCCTCAACGTTGCGATCAACTCATCCAACGCCAACAAATCCACGCCTCTCAGCACCTCAACCCTTATCAAGTCCTACGTCGTCGCTGTCTCCGCCTCCTGCTCTGTCGCTGTTGGCCTCAACTCCCTTGTCCCCCGTCTCCAACGACTATCCCCTAACGCCCGTACCATCCTTGGCCGCCTCGTCCCCTTCGCCGCCGTTGCCAGCGCCGGCGTCCTCAACGTCTTCCTCATGCGTGGCGAAGAGATCCGGCGCGGCATCGACGTGTACCCCGTCCTCTCCGCCTCCGACAAAGCCCTGCGCGAAAAATCCAGCGAACCCCCCGAGAGCCTTGGCAAATCCCGCAAAGCCGCCACCGTGGCTGTCGGCGAGACGGCCATCTCCCGCGTCCTCAACGCTACGCCAGTCATGGCTCTTCCGCCGCTCATCCTTGTGCAGCTGCAAAAACAGGAGTGGCTGAAGCAGCGGCCGAGGATGGTTCTGCCGGTGAACCTGGGGCTGATTCTGACGACGAGCCTACTCGCGCTGCCGTTAGCACTGGCAGCATTTCCGCAGAGGCAAGCCATCAAGGCGGAGACACTAGAGGAGGAGTTCCATGGTAGGGGTGGAGAGGAAGGGAAGGTGGAGTTTAATCGGGGCATTTGAAGGGTGGTGGAAGGGGCCGAAACGCAAGGGCCACCAGTGACACGAGAAGAATGAGGTTTCTAGAACTGCTTCTTATGCACACATCACGTCTCGGATTAGAGCATGAGGCGTTCGGTGCTGGCTGGAGGAGCTGCAAGGAGCTTTAGAGGCAGTCATGTGATCAGGCATGCCGGCAACTCTAAAGCAATGTACAATCTTTGCCTTCAAGAATTCCCAGTCCCGTTGAAATCCATGTGAGCGATGAAGTTGTTACCCCAGCCTATAAGGTCGTGGTGCTCGCGGCCACGGCTAATAGCATACCCAAGCAATTAAGTGATAGAAAGGCCATAATTCAGGGCCGAGGGCAGCATTGTACTACCTACAAATTCCCGTTGAAGTGCAAGCGGTTGGCGGCTCAACGACTTTCATATTGACACTGCGCTCCTCCAGCCTATACTAAGCGTGGATAAACTCACTGCTCCAGCTATGTTTGGAAATAAGATCCCCTCCATGAAGCCTTTCCTTCCATCGCTTTTGACTCCATAGCCCGTTTCGTCAGTCCTGTCAATGCAAGATCACACCCATTATCAAGCTCCAAGCACGTAAAGATAAGTATGTGGGTGATCACGGCATGAATTCATATCCATACATCTTTCTCGGTCATGAATAGTCACCTGTTCTCCATCGACCTCTCCGTATTTGGCATGTGGGATAGCCATGCCACGGGCAAGAATTGTTGAGCAATTCTAACCCAGCAGTTCGCTCTGTCTGAGCTATCTGCGCGAAAAAGCTACATTGGGTTCCTGACGCTCAATGACTTCGGCGTCCAGCAGCGGTTAACGGTAGCTTAAGGGTCCTACAAAGGCGTCCTACGCCTCCTTGAGCCTCTTCCTCGACCTCTCCTCTTCGTCGCGTTGGGATCTTGCCTCTTGTTCTCGCCGATCCCGGATCTTAACGGCTTCGGTACCATCGTCGACGATAGATTCTTTGAACCACGGATGCTGCAGTGCCTCCTTGGCCGTAATCCGGTTCTTCGGATCGTAGACAAATATTTTCCGCAGAAGATCAAGGAGTTGTTTGTTAAATGAGGTGTTCGACGGGATGAAATCCTGTAATTGTGAGCCGTTGTTGCAGATCATAAAGCTATCAAACTTACTGCCAAGTGCTTCATCGCATTGACGTATTTTTTCGAAGCACGGCTCGTTTCTTTATTTGGGTAATCAAGCTTGTTCTTGATGAAGAATCTAGCAATTTCGTCAGTACGCACGATGTGCCAAGAATAACCCAACTTACTTGGAAGCTGGATTGACACTGCTACCCCGGCCCCCAGAGCACACCTGTCTGACTAGTTTTGGATCGATTTTGCTATTGCACACAGGCTCCATCATTGCCAGATGTTCGAGGTTGTCGTGGGTCTGGAAAAGTGCATCTCCTGTGAAGAACTCCACGATTATACACCCAATACTCCATATGTCGCAAGGAAAACTCCACCCGAGCTGGAGGATGATTTCGGGGGCACGGTAGTGTCTGGTGGATACCACTGAAGAGTGGTATTCGTCCTCGAACGTGGCGGAACCAAAATCGATGAGCCGTATCTCGCTATCGAGAAGGACACGTCTCTGGCGCGCTGTTCTCGACGTTGTGAGTGAAGATGATGGGATGTTTCGATTATACGTGAATGTCTGGTATTGGCTATTCACAAGTAGAATGTTTTCCGGTTTCAGGTCGGTGTGGATAAGGTTGAGATCATGAAGAACTGACCAGTCAGCGAATCAAATCTTCAAATGGGACTCTGGACTTACAAGCGACGCTCGTGAAGAGTTGTCGAGCGAAATTCTGTATCTGGCTACTTGGAAACGGAACGAATGAGTTCGTCTTGAGGAAGTCGAACACGCTTTGCCCGAGAAGGTCGGTAACGATGCAAATGTGGTTTCTGAAATCAAAGGAGTCCCGAAGATGTATGCACTTGTTCCGATTCGTCTTATCGTTGAGCGATAATGTTGATAGAACTCGAAGTTCTATTCTGGAGGCATCTCGGTACTTCTGTACTGATCGGATGATCTTAACGGCGCACTTCGTTTTCTTTCTCTTGTCATAAGCTTCAACAACTTTGCCAAATGTTCCCTGGCCAAGTAATCTGATGATTGAGTCTGCGATTCTGTCAATAGGCTAGCCTACTATGGTCAGGTGAGGCACTTACATCTCTCAGTCAAATCTGTATCCGGCGTTACGATGTAGTGGCCATCTTCATCATCGATTTTTTGGTGCTTGTACTGATACTGCAAACAAATTAGCACGCGAGACGCGTTTGCTGGAAGGGAAAAACGCACATCGTTCACGACTGGAACATGCACGTCATTCGCTTTGATTGGTGGATGCGGTGGTGGAACATAGCTTGCATAGGCATCATTTGTCTCCTGCTGTTTCCTCTTCGCCTGTAGCCTTGTCTCTTTCTGTGGCAGGCGTTTCCGTTTTTGGCCGACGGTGAGATCTTCGTAGGAGTTGCTAGCATTACTGCTGCCATATGATCCCATGGACGTGGGGGCAGTGGTATGAAGAGAAGTTGTGCGGTCTGTAGACACAGATGGGTTCGAGGAGTCCCCATACTGAGGGGGATTGACGGAGTAAGAGGGGCGGTCGTGATATGATGTGTCGTACGCTTGATCTATCTTCCTCTTCTTGCCTCCTCCCTGTGGTGCAGCACCTCCTCTAACCTTCGTTCGAGCAGATTTTGAGGGCGTATCAGCTGGAGGCGTATCATCGTGGATAACGATCACCTCTCTAGGTATCCCGTTCTTGTAAAATTCTTCCCAGTCCGGTTGTCGTTTCTGACCGCGTTGTGACATTGCCGAGGCTGATTGCGAGGTTGCTGCCGAAGGATGAGAAGGCTGCTTTGAGGATTGAGGTGAATTCCGAGGGCGAGAGTTTGTCGACATGGCATTATTTGTGGGGAATGGGTGGAAGGAGTTGGCTAGGCGCGGAGTCGGAACACTGTTGTTGGCAGGGTAGGAAGATGTACTAGCAGTGTATGGGTTGTGGCTCGAGTAACCATACTGCGAATGATGAGCAGGGAGAGTCGTAGTAGCAGTTGAAGGTGTCGACATGGCGGTCGTGAGGACTCGACTTCAGCTCTCGAACGGTGAGGGAAGTTGTAAAAAGCTCGAGCTGTTGCTGCGAGTAAGGTGGAGATGGTGTGCCGGATGAGGCGATCATCAGTTGCTGGCTAGTGATACAGATGAGGATTTATCGACTGCTGCGGATCGCAGCGAGCCCAAGATGGCTCAAAATAATTGTTCCGTTGAGCTGGTCCTGGCCAAAGGCAGTGAAAAAAGATCCACGTCTCAGGTGCCGGGCGAGAGCGGATCATCGAATCTGGGAGAGGAGCATCGTGCTCGACCGGCAGAGGCAAACCAACGTGCCAGGCAAACAGGAGCAGTTGATGGTGATTGCAGATGGTCGATTGAAGCAGAGGGAAGATTGCGGTGTTGAGGTGAGGTTGAAGAGGGACCGCCGTGATTGTGCCCTACCACGTCGTCGGCTTGGCCAGGAATCCGAACGATCTTTTAACGATCCAATGGCAGTGCCTTCGGCTGAGTACGTCGTTGATCGCTTCGGAACCTGACGTGACGCCCGCGCCGCTGGCTACATCACCATGCACCAGGTATATAACAAGGCTTACACGCACTGGCCGTCAGAATCTCTGTCCTCTAGATCTATGTTCTTCTGTGCCCGACCTGCCTTTCCTCGCAGCGCTTGTTGGTTACCTGAAGCCCAGCTTCCGGGCTCCCCGAGTCACAGGTGCGGCTCTCATACATTGACGATACGCCTGCACAGCCAACAATCTCACCACCCAACAGCCTGTGACACCTGACTTGTGCTGGACAGTACTGAGCCTTGCGTGCTTGACTACGTCGATTCCCGGCCCGCTTCCCACTCCTACGTAGAAAGGCGGGTTGAATTCGAGATTGCCAGTTGCACTACGTTGGAGGTGTGTCAAAACGCACTTACATCGGTTTTCGATGGTCTGACAATTGGCTACTTGAAATGCTCGGACCTTCTAGAGTGCGGATGCAGATACGCCTTTATATCGTGGCTATCCGTCGCCAGATTGTTAGATGCCCGCCTGTAGCGCCTTGCAAATCTCTGCTGATTTAGTAATGCAAAATTAATGAAGAAGCAAAAATACATCAGTCCCCTTCCTCAAGCTGGTTGTAAGCTGTGGAAAGGGCCTTCAAAGCTTTGCCGTCAGCCTCCAGTACCAGTAAGATATCCCTCATGCAGATACTTCTGGCGCTTGGGTCTGTCTCTTCGTCCCACTCTCCAAACTGCTTAACAGGGCGGACTGCCGGAGGTTTTGCCACAGTCGGCGCTGTCCTTGGAGCGGCATCATCCTCCAAAGATAGGTTAATGTTTGAAGCATTCGGAGTTGCAGATGGCGTAGTCTTCTTTCCAGCATTCAGCCATGCATAGCCCTTTTTCTTCCCAAATATCCCACCCATCCCGCTCGTAGCCATACGCACGGTTTCGTTAGCAGATTTTTGTTGCTGCTGTTCCGTGAATTTGGCATCTGCAAGTTTTTGCGCTTTTTTGGTCGGGCGTTTCTCAGGTTCGGAAGGCGTGGCCACAGGAGTGGACGGGCCAGGTGTCGACACGGACGTCGATCCTCCAGCATCACCACCAGAAGCAACATTTTTTCTTTTAGCTCGCTTCGCAAGCCGAGCTTCTTCCGCAAGTCGATCGGCCCTTGATACTTTCTGAAAGAGGCTCGCCATGCGGTTCGGGGCAACAAGGCTAGATTTTTCGCCGTCTGCGTTGCTTGCTTGCGAGTGCGTACCTACAAAGCAATCAGTATCAATTACCATGATTAGATTTGTTCGCAAGGTGCAGCGTACGCTTCATGGACAGTGTCTGTGGTGAATTCATTCTCCCACCCTCATCCTGCACTGACCCGTGGACAACCGCCAGATCGCGCCATTCTGCAGGGACACGCCCCATAGAGAAGTTTCTCCGTTCATAAGCTAACCTTGACGCGTGATCGACGAACCCGGTAAGCCGCTCTTTACAAGCTAATGAGATGAGAGACATGAGATTCGTTAAGGCCGTTCCCTCCAGGCTAAGGATAGTTTGGCCTTTGTCGATGACCTCTGTGGATTTGTCGGGTGCGATGACCTGAGTCCGCTGAGGCGGTCTGCCGACAGTGGCGTGATAGAGACCGTCTTTAGGGGTATTGAGATTTTGATCCGCTGCCTTAACGTGCATCCTTCTCTCAAGGCTCTCTCCGATCAAGAAAGGGTCTGTCAAGTGATATTGATGCCTGGAGCCAGCCTTCCAATTGTCCTGTGCGTCTGCAAATTCTTCTAGGGTTTCTCCTCCGTAAAGAGGCGTGTGCTGTTCAGGGAACCCGTCGATACCACTTGGTGATTCGAAACTGTTTGCTCCTGGTGGATTCGGCAGGCCATGTGTATCCAGCTGTGGGTTAGAAGGCCGGTGCATCTGGAAATTTCCCGTAAGATTCGCTTGTTCGGCTTCTAGGTCAACACCGGCATCCTTGACCGCATCGTCGAAGTCATTTTTGTCTGCTTCCTTGTCTGCAGGCCGGGATGGTGGGCCCATGGAGCCAACCGGGGCAGGGGCAGCTGGTGTAGCGGAGACGTTGAAACCGTTGATAGGACTTCCGGCAGATGGCAGTTGAAGATTCGGGAAGTTCGGCGATCCGTATGGTGGTGATTGTGGGTTTGGAGAAACCCGCTGTCTCTTGGGTGGGGGAGGGTAGATGGAGCCTGGAGAAGGCGCATTCGGCGACGAAGCGGACATGGGCGGAGAGAAGGCGCGCGACGGAGGTGCAGAGTGATAGGAAGGGCGAGGAGCCATAGGATTTGGGTTGGACATGATCCACTGCTATCTCCCGTGTCTCGTATGAAGGTGTGAAGTGAAGCCTTTGTCTCGGCTGGAGCCAAACAGCTCTCTGCGGCAGCAAGATTTTGCGATCATCCCAGAAGAAAGAAGCCTTGGTGTTCAATGTGCCGGATCGTAAAGAAGTTAGACGAGGAACGGATCATAGTTGGCTTGTATGATAATGGGCTGGATGTGAAGGATGGCAAGATGATTGAGTTCAAAGAAATCGTGAGGAGGTTGGGTCACGTGTCTACAGCTTGGCACGGACCATTTCCGCCCTTTCTCTAGCATTCGAACAATCAAGGGCAAGCTGCACTTTCACACTCCGTCCAGCCAGCTTCGCCGTCTTTCGAATCGCGCCTCGGATACTATTCCCAACCGAAAGTCACGATGCTTTGAAGGACGCCTCGAAACAGCCTGCCTGATAGCTGACATTCCTAACGGTCAACTACATATGAGCTTTCGCATTGCGTCAAGCCCGTCGCCCCAGTCTATTCGTCAACGATGGCGACGAAACGAAAAGCCTCCGCCATGACCGCACATGAGGACAATGATCCTGTAGACCCTTCAGATGAATTGATGTTCTATGGGCTTGGGGGGTGCAATGAGGTCGGGAGATCATGTCACATCCTACAATACAAGGGCAAGACAGTGATGGTACGCCTCAGGGATACAAGATCACTTTTTTAGAAAATGAAGGCTGACTCGGCGTATCCACAGCTTGACGCAGGTATGCACACTGCGAAAGACGGGTTTGCTGCCCTTCCTTTCTTCGATAATTTCGACTTGAGTACAGTAGACATCCTGCTTATCAGCCAGTAAGTAAAACTCGGTTCCGTATCCAACCAGTAAGCGACATCTTTTCCAAGTCGTGGCCAGAACTAGGGATTACTGAGACATCATGAAAAGTATGTGCATGATGGTTTGCTCGTCATGTATCTGAGGGATGTATATAACGAAGTGTCAATACAATACTATTCTATCATGTGCCTGTCCATGGCCCGCCGGTGTACATACGCTCCTTGCTGTGTTTTTGTGTCCCACGACCTTTTCCATGCTCCTTCCTGTAGTACAGCCGTCCTAACTTTTTGAATTAGTTTCCATCTCGACCATGCTGCTGCATTGCCTTACGTCCTTGCGAAGACAAATTTCAAAGGACGTGTTTTCATGACACACCCAACTAAGGCAATATATAAATGGCTGATTCAAGATTCGGTCCGTGTCTCCAATACCTCCTCAACATCTGACCAGCGGACAAATCTATATACTGAACAAGACCACATCTCCACTCTTCCCACCATCGAGACAATCGACTTTTACACCACTCACACCGTATCTTCGGTTCGCATCACCCCTTACCCAGCTGGACATGTCCTGGGAGCTGCCATGTTTCTGATCAATATTGCTGGTTTGAACATTCTATTCACCGGGGACTATTCCAGAGAGCCCGACAGGCATCTTCTGACGGCCGAGGTGCCGAGAAACGTGGGCAAGATCGACGTGATCATATCAGAATCTACCTTCGGTATTTCAAATGCCCCACCTCGGGCAGAACGAGAAGCTGCTTTGCTGAAAGCCGTCACTGGGATCTTGCACCGGGGTGGCAGAGTGCTGATGCCCGTTTTCGCGCTTGGAAGGGCTCAAGAGCTTCTTTTGATTCTCGAGGATTACTGGCATCGCCATCCGGACCTGCAAAAGTATCCAATTTATTACACCGGAAACACAGCTAGGAAATGTATGGTGATATATCAGACATATATCAATGCGATGAATGACAATATCAAGCGGATCTTCCGAGAGAGGCTAGCCGAAGCAGAAGCAAGTGGCAACCGGAAAGGGGTGTCTGCAGGCCCGTGGGATTTTCAACACATCCGAAGTCTGCGCAATCTCGATAGATTCGACGATGTCGGCGCTTGTGTCATGCTTGCAAGTCCTGGTATGCTTCAATCAGGGATGAGTCGAGTGCTGCTGGAGAGATGGGCCCCTGATCAGCGTAATGGAGTCATCATGACCGGCTACAACGTTGAAGGAACAATGGCGCGGTTAGTTTTACAAGAGCCCGAAAGTCTCCCCGCCATAACAGGAGGTGCAGGAGGTCAGACGGTCACTCGAAAGACGAAAGATGGTGAGGAAACACAAATCATGATTCCAAGGAGATGTACAGTTGAAGAGCATACCTTTGCAGCCCATGTCACAGGCGTGGAGAACGTTGCCTTTATTGAAGAGGTAGGCGCTAATGTTGTAGTAAGGCATCAAGTCTCTTGCCAGCCAGACCCATGATCGCTAATTGATTTAGATCTTGGTCCATGGAGAAAGACAGCAGATGATTCGGCTCAAATCCAAGCTTCTCAGTCTAAATTCCGGAAAAGCTGCTGAAGCCAAAATCTACAATCCGCAGAATGGCGAAGAGGTCCGGATACCCTTCCGCAAAGATAAGACTGCCAAGGTAGTCGGACGACTGGCCGAGATTCCACCACCCAGAACCAGTGATCCTGACGATACCCAGCTTGTGAGCGGTGTGCTTGTTCAAAACGACTTCAAGCTCAGCCTGATGGCACCAGAAGACCTGATGGAATATGCTGGCCTTACAACGACCACAATTATGTGCAAACAGCACGTTACGCTGAGCGCTGCGGGAGTGGACCTCATTCGGTGGGCGTTAGAGAGTACATTCGGGGCAATTGAGGAGCTGAAGATGGATGTCAAACATGATGAAAGCCACCAACCCAACGGTACCAATGGCATTCTAAATGCCGAAGACGAGGCCGCCGATGAGGAACTTCTGCGAGATGAGCAGCGAATATTCCTAGTTATGGGCTGCGTTAAGGTCACCTACTCGAGCCGAAGTCACGGCGTCGAGGTTGATTGGGAAGGCAACACGATGAACGACGGTATTGCAGATGCAGTGATGGCCGTTCTGCTCACTGTTGAGACCAGCCCGGCCGCGGTCAAATATTCTTCCAGCAAAACCAAACACAAGCATCATCATCATCCACCGCAGAACCCTCACGCCGAAATCACAGCGGAGGAGCGTTTTGCTCGGCTGTGCATGTTTTTGGAAGAGCAGTTTGGCCAAAGCATTACACCCATCGAGAAGCCCCGTACCAGCAGACCGAAAAGTCCGGCTTCTCCAGGAAGTGAGACCATCGGGTCAGATGTAGCCTCTTCAGATGACGAAGATGAGGAGACACGGGAAGCAGAGGACAGGGCTAGATTGGCAGCAATGGGCATTCCTGTTCCGGGGCTCGAGATCAGCGTCGACAAGAATGTCGCCAAGCTTTGGTTGGATTCATTGGAGGTCGAATGTCCCAATAACGTTCTGAAAGATAGGGTGAAAGCCGTTGTAGACAGGGCTGTGGAGACCGTAGCACCAATGTGGTCCGCCAAAGGAATGTCGATGAGGTAAGGAAGGAATTGTCTCTCTGAAGGCACGGCTGCAGCATTGTCGTGATGTCTTCACCCCTGGCAAAGACACGGATGCCCGAGGTCAGAGCATTGCGAGAATCCTGACAAGGTGTCCCTGACAGCGGTCGCTAGCCGCTCGCAATGAGGGCGTCAAGTTGTTGATTGCACACACATCCTGTGTTTGGAATGTGGGTGCAGAACGTGGCGAGGAAATTCGATAGAGGTTTGGACGATTAATTCTTATTGTTAGCATAGAAGCGTACGTAAAAATCGGTAGACCTCAAGAGCCAGCCTGGGGACAATTTTGGTATTCAGCCTCCCAAGAATTTCCCTAGAAGATTTGCGATTAGGGAAAAAATGAGGATCTAGTTAGGTAATAGTCATCCGTTCCACGATCTAGAGTTCCCGGAGCTGGTGTTGCGCGGATTAAGAAATATTCACATCAGATTCTACAATTATTTCAGGCGTCCCTATATCGGGTTAGTCCCATCTAGTCTATTAAAGAACTCATTGATCACACTGGCGACTTTCGTCGCAATCAAAGCAACCATGTCCTCGTCGACGGTGTAAGCTGGCGCAATTAAGACATGGTCTCCCCGGTTGCCACCATCAGTCCCAGTCCCCGGGTATAGATAGATCCCATACGGCTCTTGAAACCCAAGGCTTTGCACGCCAATCGCAACCCTCAAGGACGGGTCAAACGGCGTCTTGGACTGCTTGTCTTTAACAAATTCGATCTGTATATCTGTCAGAAATCTGGACTTGCAAAGTCTTGGATATGTTGGAAATATTTGACGCACTCCCCAGAATAAGCCTCTGCCTCGGATATTACCAACATGTCGATGATGACCAAGCTTTTCCCGCAGATGTCTCTCCATTAGAGACCCCATGGCACAAACGTTACTCAGTAGGTTTTGGTCTCTGATGATGGTCTGCACTTCGTAGGCGGCTGCACAAGCAACGGGATGGCCCTGGTAGGTGTGACCATGTGAGAATGCCCCAGTGCCTCTGTCTAGGACATTCGCGACTTTACGTGAAACGAGCATACCAGAAACCGGAGCGTAACCTCCCCCAAGACCCTTTCCGATGGTTTGCAGATCTGGGACAATACCTTCTCGTTCCCACACATGGACATTGCCGTCGGTGGTACATCGGCCCATCCCGGACATGACTTCATCCAAGATCAGAAGAGCGCCGTGTTTGTCACAAATCTTTCTCATTGCCGCAAAATAGCCTGGGACAGCTGGAACGCATCCTAAAGCCTACAAGATAGTTAGGAATGATGGTTTACTCGGATTTTCGTGAAGGCTTACTGCACCCACGACAGGCTCTGCAACGAAAGCACACACGCTGTCTGGTCCCATTTCCCTGAACTTATTGTCCAGTTCCACAGCAAGTCTCGAAACATACGATTCAGATGACTCCTCTGGCTGCTGGTCTCGGTACGGAAAACAAGGTGAGATGTGGCAGACATTAGTGTTTAAAATCGGCTCATATAACGCCCTCCTGGCTACGTGTCCGCTGACAGATAGAGGCCCCAGCGTCGCACCGTGCCAGGATTGCTTCCGCGCAATAAATTTGGTCCGCTGTGGCTCTGGGGTCGGCAGTTCGAGGAAATACTGCCGTGCCATTTTCATGGCTGCATCCATAGCTTCGGATCCAGAGTTTACAATCAAAGCCTTAGACATCTGGCCATGCGTGGATTCAACAAGGAGCTTTGCAAGCCGTTCTGAGCTATTGGTGCCAAAGGCGATCGAGTTGCAGTAAGAGACCTCGAGCATTTGATTCTGAACTGCCTTGATCACCTGAAGATTGCCATGTCCCAGACATGCCACTGCTGCACCGCCAGTCGCGTCAAGAATATGCTGGCCATCTTCAAGCGTGAGGTAATGACCTTCGGCTTTGATAACCTTCTTGGGCAACACATGAAGTGATCGATGGAGAACAGCGCTCAAAGATGAAGGCGATATCTCCTGATTAGACGGAACTGGAGCAGTCTTGTCATTGACGATTGTTGAAAAAGTCATAGGGTCCGATCTCAGGCTGATGCTCAAGTGAGCTTGGCCTGGACCTCTTCTGGAATAGAACCATCAACACTTCAAACAGACGAACAGGCGAAGAAACTAATGGGTCTACAATGGCGAACCAAGAAGAGGTTGGGAAGAGTGGCACTAATTTGGGTCATTCGGGCTTCTCACCTACCAGTGCTTAAGAGCGGCTCTAAACGGTGTACCAGAGTATCGAATGGCGGTCAGCACTGAGCGCACATTAGTCGTCCATAAGAATCACATGCGGCTAGATTCGGGGATCTGTGACTGAGCAGTAGATACTGAGAACGTTTTGTGATCTGTACGGAGGATGTACAGCAAACTCTCGAGATAAGGCACTTGGTCAGTAAGACAAGATAAGCTCTACTCAGCAGTTTCAGTGTTCATCGCACTCGGTAATATATCGCTATAAGGGTCACAAAGCTTCTTAAGCCGGAAGTATCATAGGCCAAATAATCAGACCTTCTTGTATCGACGGTGTACTGCACTACCTTAAAGAAGCTTGCCGCGAAAAACGCCTTGTCTTATCGATAAGACCTGAGGCCCGTTTCGTCTCCGCAGCGGAGTTTCGCAGTTGGACCGCACTCATAAATTCACCCACGATCAGCTACGCTCGGCACCAGTAGCAGACTAACATTGTCCAACGTATCTCGAGACAATTCGCCAAGGATAAAGCCTCAACATGTCACACGCCCGCGTAGAGGAAGTATCAGACTCAGACTCGGACCCGGCAATCGATGACCCTTCTCAATACTCACAGTCAATCATTTCTCCCGCCAATATCCCTCAGCCTGGCAGCACCCAACGGCGTAATAATGCTCCACCACCTCAGCATATACCCGAGCGAGCCAGGGAGGTCCCAAAACACTATCAGATGTTGTATCCTGTGTATTTCGACGCCTCTCGAACCAGATCTGAAGGGCGTCGAGTGAGTGGGGAGTTTGCCGTACGAAACCCCCTCGCTGTGGAGATACTCGAAGCAGTACGAGCCGTGTCGGAGCTTCCAACCCATTTTGAGCCAGAGAGCACACACCCTAAGGACTGGTCGAACCCTGGCAGAGTCCGAGTGTTGATACGAGACAAAGCGACCGGTAGACTACTCAACTCGAAAGTAAAAAACAAGAATCACCTCTACATTCTGGTCGCTGAGTACATTCGGTCTCACCCGCCTTCGAAAGACTCCCTGTACAAGATACGCTACCCAGCGGACTTTGCCCCGGAGAAGTACGAGGCACCAGCAGTACCAAAGGGTTGGAAAATAAATGACCTAATACCGCTTCATTCTGCTGCTGTCAGCGGAGGCGGAGTTTCTGAAAACTTTATGAAAGACATGATGGCAGGCATGCAAGAGATGCAGAAAGCTGGAGGCGGACCGCTACCGCCCGGAGTGATAGATGGAGCGAATGGGCGTCCCCCAAGCAGCAAGGGCAAGAAGAAATAAGGTCAGCGCGGAGAGTCGTCATTGACGATCCAGCCAACCAAGATTGTTATGTACAGGCTGCAAAATGGCCCACCTCTATCTCTTCCTTCAGCTCCGGAGCGTCTCGCCAAGATCTCATTGGGTTTAAGCGACTCCGACTTAGAATTCCGATGCAACTTATCTGCAAGCCACTTAACAGCATCAGCTATTGGCACACCTGCAAAGTCTTTCCCCCAAACTCGTGGCTAAGATCTCCCAGAAGACGAAAGACGAAAGTCGGAGAATATGGGATGAAACAACCCAAGGCTGTCCTGTCTCGTTGGCAAAGATTGCTTCAGACTGATAAAGCATCTAAAACTCATGTTAGTGGTCTGCAAGACGGAATTGAAATAGCTCCCCTCGGTATCTCAGCGAGCTTGAATGCCCGCTCATCGAGATATCCGGCGTGAGCAAGAGTCTTACCCCATGTCGGAACAGCTTCCCACTCCTTGCATCTTGCAGCGGTGTGGCCACGCTACCGCTTGGACCAACTGTATGTCATAGGCCGTAGAACGGGAAGAAAGCGAAATCTCAGCGCATCACTGGTGGCCTTGACTCCTTGTTCCATGACACACGGCTTCTGATCCAGTCAACGGCCTCCTTGACGCCTGTACCACGTAGAGCGCTGACAGGGAGCACTCTACTATCCCTGATCTGCGCACCCTTCTCGCCTTCAAAGACCCGCCGCACGAACCCTTCTTTGATCCTTACTACCTCGACAGAATCCTCCCTATCCTGCTTGTTGGCAAGGACAAGGATAGGCACACCGGCAGTGTCGTGGTGCTGTAGAACGCTTTCAAGTACCTGGCGACACTCGTCGAGTCTCCCCTGGCTCCGCTCATTCATCTCTGGAAATGGCTGGGCCGACGAGCGGTCTTCCTTGCCTGGGGCTGTGCTGCTCTTTCTTCGGTCGAGCGGCAGCTTGGCCAAATCTGCATCGCCGCCAACATCACTACTATCGATCACAAAAATGACAGCATGTGCGCTCTTGTAGTAGGATTGCCAGAGATTTCGCAGGCTCATTTGTCCACCAACATCCCAGATTTTCAGGTACATGTCCGGCAGAGAGATGGTAGCAACATTCTGGCCGACGGTCGGCACGGTGTTGCCTGCTGTGGCGGAAGGAGCATCATGGGAAAAAAGAGCTTTGATCTGGGAAAGGAGCGTTGTTTTGCCTGCGTTATCTAGGCCTAGAAGTAGAACAGAGAACTCTGTCAGGACCACAATTTAGCTGGACACGTTACGAAGGAGGTGGCGCCTCTCCTCACCTTCTTTACTGGTCGCATACAAATACAGAGCTTTTGCCAGATGATACATTGGAAAGCAGTGAGCAGAATGATGAACCTCAATAACCGACCAGCTGTCTTTCTATCAGATAGGCGGAGGCTCGGAGCGGAGAGGCCCCGGGCGGCAGTTCTCGGGACAGGGTACGGAAGGTTGGGGTATAACTCTCGAGGTTCAGGGCTCGACGAAGGAAATTCTCGGGGCCTGCAGCGTTGGACACCCTTCTGAGGGTCTTCCAAATGCCCCTCCCCGCGCTCGGGATACTCGAAGAGGCCATGAGCTTAAACAGCGTCTGCATGCACCGAAGATCGCGGCGGCACCGGCAAGAATGAACAAAAACAGAACCGCCGAGATCTGAAAAATCTCTCGGGTCCAGCTGCCCCCCGTCGTTTATTTTCCCTGCCACGCGATATTTTAGCTGGAAGAGGTAATTCAGCTAATCCTTCGGGTCTGGCCGACCAACATCCAATGCCTCGTGGCTGATGACAAAGATGGCCAAAGGGTTGACCGTTGTATACACCCATTGGTCTATGTTTATCGCTCTGGCACCAGGGACTCCAACGGCGCTGGATGCTGGGCAATTGACCTCATGCTACAGATTCTCCCGCGAATGACTTCACCTGCAGCCGTCCCACCTTTATCAGGCCCCATTGGATACGAGAGGCGCGGCTTTCCCACACCCCCGTTTTACGAACCCTCTTAAGAGACGGGAAGACAGCAAGCGGTAGTGGCAGCTGCCTCTCACCATATCGTCGAGAATGGAGCCAAATTTCAACGACCGTCCCGGTCGTCATCCCAACTTCCAGTTCGGCGCCCAATCAGAGCCGTTGTTTAGTCGTGCGCAGATGCAGATAGAGCCCGTCAAGCGTGTCGAGTCCAAGGAGAAGAAGCAGATCACGAGAAATCGCACATCATACAGCTGTCACACATGTGCGCAAACTACTCTTACCTTCTCTTGTCGTCTCTGCTTACGGCTGAATAGGCCGCCGAAGAAAGATCAAATGTGATAAAGTCCACCCTGTATGCACGAATTGCGCAAAGACTGGGGATGAGTGCACCTACGACTCGACCATACCCTCCGAGCGATCTGTTCCTACGGAGTCTAGCCCGGAAGACTTCAGGCAAGGGATCAAGCGACCACGCCATGACTCAATGTCCAGGCCTAGCTTTTCCGAGACCTATACATCTCCTTCAAACGGTTGGGACCACACAGAAGAGAACACAAGCCCCCATGAATCGATCGAATCGCGACTAGACCGCCTCACATCGCTTGTGGAGGCGCTCAGCAAGCAGAATAATGATGTAGACAAGACCAATCCCGAAAGGCTGAGCTCTATATCTGAGCGAGGAAATGCAAAAAGCGACGAACGACTTCGGGCTCCCACAAGACCAACAGCACGACGGTTTAGCACAGGAGAGAAGCCAGACTATGGCAACCGAATAGAGCCTCCGGATGCCGACAGGAGACCCTCGAGAGTCGCTTTAGCGGAGCTGGCAGATCCCATGGGCGATCTCAACATCGGCCACCTTAGTCTCCAGGACGGTGGGAGGTCAAGATATGTTGGAACGACGTTCTGGGCATATATCACGGGTGAACTCGACCAGTTGAATCAATTTCTTCGGGATCAAAACCGATACCATACCAATGGTTCGTGTGCTCCCAAAGTAGAAGATGTTGACGACACTCCAAGCCTAAACTCTGAGGACTACTACGATCATAACAGCTTCCACAGAAACAGTGCTGACTATCACCATGACCAAATGCCACGGAGGGACTGCCAAGGATGCGTAAGAAGCTCCTTCGACAAGTCGGTTGTTTTCGCAGCCGCCGATAAGCACCCCTCGCGGTTTCAAAATCTGCATCCGGATAATCTACAGGATATTCCGAGCAAACGCCAAAGCGACGTTCTGTTCAGATGCTGGCTCAGTGGCGTCCACGCACATTGTCCGCTTGTCTATCCTCCTCTCGTACTCGAAAAGTACCAAAATTTTTGGAAGTGGTATGAGTCTGCGGAAAGAAAAAGCCGTGTGCCACCGGAGCCTGCCTTCATGCCATTGTTGTATGCTATTTGGTATGCCGGCTCTGTTTCAATATCTATTCGAGGACTGAGGGCAGAATTTCGGGAAATGCCAAGAGCAACGCTTTCTGCTCGACTGCACGATCAGGTCATGCGCTGGCTGACTATATCTTCCTTCCCTCGCAACCCGTCATTGCCTTCTCTAATCGCGTTTCTCGTGTTACAAACAATTTTGGCGAAAGAGGAAGAGCCTCTGACAAGCAGTCAATATGTTGGCTTAGCAATACGAGTCGCGCAGATGATGGGTCTCCATCGAGATCCTGGACTTTTCGACTTCCCACCGTGGGAAGCGGAAATGAGGAGGAGGGTCTGGTGGCACATTGTGGAAATGGACACCGTCGTGGCAGTCTCGTGCGGGCTCCCACCCATGATTTCAGACCATTTTTGGGACGTCAAGATGATATCTGAAATCAAAGACGCCAAATTAGGAACACCTGAAGCTGACGCTTACAAAGAGCAAGTTGCAACAGGCCAACGCAAAAGAGATACTGCAGACGAGCCACTATCTCGGAAGCGACCCTCAATGGTCAACGTTAGTTATATTGCTGCTAGAGCGAAAGCCATGATTGCCCGTGAGTTCGCTTTCCTTGTCGTTGCCTAGGCGCTAACACATAGCCAAAGTAGCTGTACGCCAACTACTACTCATCCAGCTTGGAACCAAACCTGTGGCTAAGCATGACCTTAACAAAATGAGGTCCATCATTGACAAACTGGAACAAGATCTGCACGAAATCATTGAACGAATACCGTCCAGAGGCATCCCTGAGTTTGGATGGACGCCTGACGTCGATGGCGAGTCCGGTCGTACGCTAGTAGCAGATTACGACGTTTCCCTCACTACGCCTCCATCGCAAGAAGACCTGGCTCCATTTCTCGGCAAAACTCCAGTCGAAGGTCTGACTTCGTCCTCTATCAAGTATCACTGGAACGCGCTCGCGTCTTTCCACAAGTGTATTCGCATTGTCCTTTCGCTTGCTATAGATAAAATGTTTTGTGTCACGTACCAACCATTCCTGAGGAACACAAAAAGCAAATTCTGGCCTGCAGCAAGGCAATGTGCTCTCCATCACTGTCACTGCTATATGAGAAAATTCGTCTCGTTAGCTACCGATCCAGCCTTTCAACCGTTTCATTGGAGCTGGCCTGGCACCCACCAGCCGATGCATGCTGTCATGATCATGCTCGTAGATTTGTACGAGCGGCCAGACAGTGTCGAAGCCCCGGTATCGCGAGCGTTCATTGACAAGGTCTTTTCTATATCTGGACCTGACGGCGGCATTGTTAGCGGAGAAGATGGCCAGACAGTTTCGCGTCCGTTGCGCGAAGGTGGTAGGGAGGCATGGGATATGCTGCGGCGGCTACGTGAAAAAGCATGGCAAAAGGCTGGCCTTGATCCCGATATACTATGGACTGAAGAGGATCAAATTCTTGTCGGGGCTGGGCGTCCACTGACTGAGACCCAGAGAATGGCCCAGTCTCTCCGAGAAGGTTCTGTGTACCGACCGTCGCCACGGGAGTCCGGCGAACGCAAAGATTCTCTTGAAGCAGACGCACTCAGCGATGCCGATCAGGCCGTAGAGCCTGTTAAACCGGAGAAAGGGGTTGATATCTCAGAAAGCGGAGAAGTTCCCGGTCAGGATTATCCAGCAGCAACGTCGATATCGCAACCTAGAGATGAAAGGGGTGTAGGATCGCCAAATCGATCTGCCTTTGACCGAAGCTTTACATCCACGAGTGACGCTATCATGGAAAGTACCAACCTTGCCATCGGCCGTCCAGTGTCGGCCATGCCTCCACCGGCCCCTAACGCCCACCTAGCAGACGCCTTTTCTGTACAATCCAACCCTTCGATCAATATTGGGCATACCCCACGTTCTCTGGAAAGTGTTGGAGTCACTCCGGGAGCGCCGACCACTGCGGAGCCTTCCAATGATACCGCACATGATCATATACTTGGAGATCATTTTGATTGGGATCAGTGGGACGCTGTTTTCGGCCAGAACATCCCAATCGACGAGGGCAGTACGGAAGGGTACCACCTAGATTTACCACCTGACGGTGGAGTCGGCTGATGAATCGACGACAAGAGCATAGCTTCCACTCAAGCTGTTGGCAACACACGTGCCTCGGGATTCAGCGAAGAGTACCAACAAACAACTAGCTTGGTCAGTTCTGATAGACCAGGGATTTGGCAGATGGACTATCGTAAATCCTAATTAACTACCTGAATTCTCGGGCCTGTCGGGCACGTGGTGGTACGGATCGCAATGCGCCGATATGTTGCTGCTGATGAGGATTTGCTGGTGGCAAAGACTGGGAATTCTTCTCGATTTGCCGTCACGACTACCGCGGGCTACGAGGGAAATGGCTCGACGGAATGGGGCATTTCATTCCGTACCGACGGGCATGGCTGTATTAGAGCATACTGAGAAGAATATTGAGCCCTAGTCGTGTATAGAGGAGTCGTACTCCTTAAAGACGTTCAGGGTGATCCCCAAGACGTTTCACATCGTGAGCCATGGCTTCCAGGTTATCTGCGGCGCTTCCTCCTTATGGGCTCGTCCGTCTGGGAGTAGCGAACCTTCCAACCCCATCCGCCTGTGTGTATTATTGATCTCAATCGTTGTCATGTCGGCCACATGGTGCACTCCCAAGACTTGCCTCCACCCGCGTCTCGCGCTGTTTGACTAGGACGGACCGACGAGTCTCCGCCGGACAGAATCCCCACAGTGGGGTCGAGGTCAATTCCATGACATCGGAAAAGTGCGCTCGACAATGCCAAAAATTCCGCCGTCCACCTCGATTTTTAGTTATGACATCGATCAGTCTTTTAGATCTCCTACATTTATAGTCACGCTCTAGGGCCTGCCGAATGATGCGCCACGTCCCCAACGAAGTCTATGGCGAGAATTTTGCCACCAGCAACAGACACTGTCATCGTCGGTGAGTGATCGCTGTAGTAAAGTTGATGCCTTGATCTGCTCATGCGCCGAGGTAGGAAACGGTCCGTCTGCTTTGATCTTGTCTTACATTTTACACGGCAACATCCCTCTGTATGACGAGCGACATCCTCATCCTGATGCTATCCTCCACGACAAAATCAAGGACTCGAGGAATCTGCTTCAACTCGATGTTCAAACCCTCACGGAACACTTCAGCGCGTCGCGTATATCTTACTCCACCCAAGCCTTACCTCTGAATGTCCTGTTGGATACTTTAGTACGACCTAACAGCGAGACGGATGATACAGAACAGTGGAGTTGTATTCGCTGGATCCATAAACCGGAAAGAGCTGTTTCACATCTTGCGATCGGGAACACCACAACTTCGGGTGGGCAGTGGGCCGATAATCCGGTCAAAGCCAGCTGGGATATCGAAACATTGAGCTATGCTGGTATGCTCTCTCTTCCCGCGTACTCTTTCTCGCAATATTACCAGGAGCAACGTGGAGAAATCTTGCCGGCATTTACTCGGCCGACGAGACAGGAAGTTGCAAGCTACCTTTCGATGTACCCTAAGCGGGTGGGAATATCCGACACTCTCTTCTGTGGCCAGAGCCTAAGTCAGATTGAGAGAACCGAACATGGGTTTTGGATTGGATCGCACGGGATCAGGTGCAAGCATCTGGTCCTGGCCTCGGGCATATTCTCTGACCTTATCCCGCCCCGACCGTTATTGAGGCCGCTTGGTAGGCTTTCCACGAGCCAAAGCGGTACGGATGACTTACCTCTTTTGGTCGTTGGATCTGGATTCAGTGCTGCCGATGTCATTATCTCAGCAGCACCGGACCGCAAAATCATCCATATCTTCAAATGGGCTCCCAAATCAGCTCCTTCTCCTCTGCGAGCCTGCCATCAGCAAGCGTATCCGGAATACGCAGGCGTGTATCGGCAGATGAAAGTGGCAGCAATTACGAAGCGAGCGCAACGTCCTGCCGCAATGCGGACCAACTCCTCCAACATTCTAGACCGAGATTGGACCACAAAGTACGAAGGCTTACCGAATACCGTCATCACAGACGTCAAAGTCTTTAGAAACTTGGCCGAAGTAATTCTTCGGGCTGACGAAGGACCACCATTCTCAAGGACAATCGGTGGCCTTGCGTACGTGGTCGGCCGGCGTGGCTCACTGAGTTATCTCAGCACTGATCTGCAGACCGAAGTTTGTGGGTCTCCCGAAAATGCAAAGACGATCTCTGGTCAGTCACTTCGTGCGAAAGCGTTGAACAGCACCGAGGTCGCTCCAAACGTGTTCATCATTGGAAGCTTAACGGGCGATTCGCTCGTTCGATTCGCCTATGGTGGATGTACTTTCGCTGCTGGGAAGATTATGCGGTCTCGCGAGTGCAATGGATCAACAGTTAGGGGTGTTGACAATATCGCTGGAACTGGAAGCGTTCCCAGTGAGACAACAGTAATGAATGGTTTAGATGGGCACCATGGGCCTCCCACAAACAATTGACAGGATCAAAAGTGTTCGAAAAGCCCCTCGATCCATGACAGAACGAGACCCTGCTGAATAGACATTAATAGAAATCTTGCTTGTATAGACACTTCTACCAATACTACGATTTATTTTATTCTCCAAGGCGTCCGCATATGCTATGTGCGCACTACCATTGCTCACGCAACCGTGAAGCGCAAAGCGAAAATGACTAATCTCACCATGCCGCAACCTTGAAGCTCTTATCTAATCAAAGGTGTTGAGATTCTTCACTGGGTGAAGAATATTAAATCAAACGAAGCAGGCCAAAAGCCATCTTTAATTTCCAAGTGCGATTATATGTCGACTGCCCGCCCTGAGCATTTCTGTGCGCCAAATCCCGAAACACCTCCGCTCTTCCCAATTAGATGTAACTAACAACCCAAATGTCAAGTTATATGCAATCAAAACCTAAAAACCTCTCGAAATCCGAAAGGAAATGCAAAACGCTGTGCACGGTAAAGGCCCAAAAATTTCCAAAATGCACAGTAGCCGAATGCGAGGAAAAGGTTTAAATGAAGAAAAGACCTCCAAAAATATTTGCGCAACGCTCTCTCCCTTCCAAATCACGCCAAGAACGCCCTCACCGTATTCCGGGCCTTCTCCCCTGTGATCGCGTCAATCTTGACCGCAACAAACACCACTTCTAGCCCACCTGCACTCCTCGCCGAGTCGTGCAGGCTCGGAATCGTATTTCGCTGCACGCGTAGTCTCCATTGCGCTCTACGCAGGATCCATTCCCGGGGCGGTTCATCTACACTGTTGGAATGAACCGTCGTACGTTTCCGTTTGCGAGGCGGCCTGCCTGGATAGAGCTGAGATTGTACCTGGGTGTGTGATATGTGAGGGCTCGCCGTGGCGGAGGGGAATGTGGAGCTGGCGCGGGAGGTCGATGGACCAGCCCCTTCGCTCTCGCCTTCATCGGCTGGATCTTCGCGGGGGGGCAAGCAAAGGCCGAGATTGAGGAGGTCGGACTCGCTGAGCTGATGGTTGTCGAGAAGGATATCTGCGTCTCGGCCGATACAGACTTTGACATGTTCTTCGCTTAGAGGGGTGTGCCCAGGGCTCGGGGCTTGGGTAGCTACACCGCCCGCACCGCCGGACTGGATCATCATGAGGCCTAGAGGCGGTTGGGTGGGGAGGTTCATCTTGGTGGCGATCACTTGCAGGAGGCTCGTGATGCGAGCTTTGGCTTGGCCGTGGAAGTCGAGACGGTGAGTTGCGAGGTCGAGGGTGGAAGTTTCGGAGTCAGAGATCTCGAGGATGAGCTCATGGGTCTCCTCGTCTACGAACGGGCGGGAATATTGGACCCATCCCAAAGATAGTATTGAATTTTCGGATCCAGAGTCGGAAGCGAAAGAGAGACCGCTTTTATGGATGTCCGAGAGGTTGACGGTTATCTCAGATCGTTGGCGAGAAAGGTTGAAAGCAATATGATGGGGGATAAGTCTCTGTTCGAGACCTCGAAGGTGAAAATATCGGCAATCACGGAGGAGTTCCGCTCGGTGTTCTTCGTCTCTAATGTGGAGAGGGTAGCCGCGAAGCATATGGAGGAGCTGTTCGAAGACATCGGCGGAGCGGGTAGGGACACTGGGTGGGAGGATGGAGGGCGGACGTAGGAGACCTCTGCGGTCGAGGCCAGGGAACACTTCTGACGGCGTGCTGAAGAAGACCGCAAAGCCGAGCGAGAAGAAGTTGGGGGAATCTCCAGGCCCGGAAAAGATATCCCGGGGTATCTGGAAATGCCGGTCTCCAATCTGAATGAAGATTTCGGACTCAAAAAGTTGGGATATCAACCTGGGCACTTGGATATCTTTAACGATGAATGGTAAAAAAGGCTCAAAAGTTCACTCACGGCTATAGAACTGAGCATCTGCGAATAGTTTAACGAAATGGCTCCCATCTCGAGGTTTCACATGGTAACCTTGCGGTAGTCGTCAGCATAGGTATCAGTCACGCAACACGCACTTCTCACCCTGAAGATGCTGGGAGATGTCTCGAAATGTCGATGGATCGCGATCAATGTATAGGGTCCTCACTCCCCCATTGTCCTCATTCTGTTTGATTTGATCTTCGAAAAATTGGGAAAAATATGAGGGTGCTCTAGGATTCTTAGCCAATCCAAGCAAGAAATCGATGGATGGACTACACAAACCATCAGAAGCTATAGACGCGCCGGACAGCCGAAACAGCTCCGAGCCTATCTGGATTGGGAATACCTTCTCCGCAGGAAGGGTTGAAGGTTGTGGACGGTTAGGGGGTTGTCCTGATGAACTGGCTCTGGTAGGCCCGCTGGACGCTTGCGCCAGTGCTGGTGCCTTTACTGGACCGTTGGTGGATTGAGGTCCCAACCTGCTAACGCCCGCGGACGCACTGCGCTGTACCGGTTTGTCCTGCTGATTTGTCTGGTAGCTATCGGAGCTCTCTAGAGGAGGTGATGGACTCGGCCTTGACATTCGACTAGATATCGTCGTCCGTGGCTTCTCACTCTGCCAGTCTGGCGGATGCCACCTTCTCGCACTGCCTGGATCCGTGGAATGTGACCTTGGGCTGGATCTTTGTATTGCGGCAGCTGTCATAGGCGGTGCGCCAGGAGCAATCGTCGAAGATGGTGTGACAGGAACAGCACTAGCGGCAGCCTCTTCTATTGAAGCGGCTTCTGGGTTCTGGGCCGGGGGGTTGGCAGCACCTACGACATGAGGATACTGAGGCTGCTGTGGTATGCTGTATTGCCGTTGCTGTCCGGAGTCCTCCAGAGCAAGCTCGCCTTGAGGCTCATAGGGGGGGTGTAGGTAGTTGATTTGTTGGCTAGGCACAGAACTCAACCATTGAGTGTTGTCGACATTGACCTGGTTCTGAAGGGGACCAGCAGCATTAAAAGCCTCGGAGAATGCGCTTTGTCGCTGAGCAGTTGTATATCCACCTACCTGATCAATGTGCGGGTACCCAGCGGTGGGGACCAAGCCTTGGTGTGCGAAAGGGGCGTAGGGAGTGGTGGGACCCGGATTCTGCGAGGGAAAGGCCTGGGGGAGGTCTGAATTTACGCCCGAGTCCAATGCCTGAGGACGCCGCAAGTGGGCAGTCGAGGGAGAGAGAAAAATCTGACGCGTTTCCTCATTCTGTGATCTGCCGGAAGCAGAACTCATTTAAAAGGCCCAATGACGGGTGCTAGGGGCAGCGAAGGCCCGCCGAGGGGAGCTTCAGGCCTGGAGCAGCGTTTGGGGGTTGAGGCTAATCGCCTGAGGGGCCAGCATGCACGGTGCGAACGATTTCCCCAGCCTCGAGAGCTTCCAGGGGACGGTAACCCGAAAAATGGAGCTCTCGTTTGGGGCCGCGCGAAGCGGTTGGATGGCCAGCCGAAGAGACGGTGGATTGGGATGGACGAGGCGGCCAGATCGGGGATGGTGAGACGGCTGACTAAGGCTCGAGCGTCAGCAATGTCAATCTTCCGCGCGCCCCCGTCTGCTCGTCTGCACTCGACGACCGATCTCTGCCTCTTGGCCCTTGGGGTTCTGTGCGATTCGGACTGGATGTCACATGTGTCGGCCCTCGAAACTGGAAGAAACGTACCTCCTGTCGTGGAAACCCCTGATATAGAGGCACCCCGCGGCCGAGAAAGATCCTGCCAGGTCCGGCTGAGAGCCTGTGATGCACCGTTATTCAGCACCAACAATCCGCCGGTTCGATAGACACGGACGCGGATCGTCTTGGCTTGGAGAAGGCGCCGTGGAAGGGAATATGAGCGTCTTCGGGAACGAGTCTTGTGGGGAATGTCTGCCATACATCTGGGTCTTCCCGAAACTTGGGATTTTTCGGAAGGAGAAGAAGACCTCCTCGATATTAAGGGCGTGAGTACCGATGATTCAGACTCCTTCGTACGCCACGGAAAAGTCGACCGGAGTTCAAAGGCCGAGTACGATGAGTGAGCAAGGTATCTATGATAATTTGAGAACTACTCGATCTGCTTCGCCTTCGAGCTGACTGCAATCAACTGCCCTATTTCCGGTCTGGCCAATTACGCCGCCGTGCTCGGCACAGTTCCAAATCTCAACGCCTAGGCACAATGTGCCTGCGTTCTTGAAAGACCGAAATACACAGGGGAGCTTTCGAACCTTCTTCGCTTCTTCCATGAGGCTGAGTTTTAAGGTGAACGGCCGTGGCGTGTTCTATTCACGGGCCCAATGATGGTCGCAGCCACCTCAGCGCTACTGCCGACCCATGTCTGCGCCTACTAAGATTTGCCAGCTGCTAGGCAAATCCCTCGTTAATTTGACTTCTTGACGCCTTTTTCTCAGCATCTGTACACGAATGCTGTTGCGCGGTCCCAAGATTGTCTTGTGCAACCGACCGCACCAATGGGTGCAGATCACAGTGCCAGTCCCCATGCGTGTCAGTCTGTCGGCTTCACCAGAGCAGAAATCCGAATTTTCTCCATGGCGGCTTTCTGGTGCGCCATGGGACATTGCCTGGCTGGAGCCGCAGACGAGCGCTTGTTAATCATACGATCCCATGCCTGATAGAGACTATCTCTACGCAGCGTCGGTCATTCCCGTGCGTACTATTTGCCCTTAGTCCCTGTGTCACGACTATCTTGAGCGACGTCAAATGAGCTTTTCGCTCCAATAATGTGCGGTTATGGCTTATACTAGATGGATCTTCAGGCACGTTGCCAGGTTTGCTATAGCCAGATCTTAAAATCTCCATCCACTGACTTGATCTTGTCCGTTGCCCGCTTGTATGCGTCACGCTGATGCAGCCGATCAAGATAAGCCCAGACTTTTGGATACGATTCTTTTGAAAATCCAGTCCTAATCTGGCCAGCTTCAAGCGGAAAGACCATCAAGATGTCAGCCCCCGTCAGTTCTTTCCCGCACAGGAAATCTCCGCCATCTGGCGATGTGGCCAGCTCGGCCTCCAAAAAGTCGTAGCTGGTCTTCCAATTAGGCTCAAGCAGGAAAGACCATACTCGATTTGCGATCATCTTTGTCACCGGTTTGATGAAGAATGGCACCGGGGCCTCTTTGATACCTAAACGCCAGAATGATTAACGTCTGTTTTTGCCGATG
The DNA here is from genome assembly GCA_021030945.1 of Pyrenula aspistea. Lineage (NCBI taxonomy): Eukaryota > Fungi > Ascomycota > Eurotiomycetes > Pyrenulales > Pyrenulaceae > Pyrenula > Pyrenula aspistea. Next base: position 87,766 of record JAGFML010000027.1, read on the forward strand.
GTATAAAGAGACCTACCAGACAGCAGAATGCTGATCAACATCCAAGGCATTAGACTCCCTTCAGCATAATGCATGAAAAAACGGTTTCGCAGCCAAAACTCCGTCTCGCCTCCAACTTGGCCTTCTTTTCCATCTTGGTAATGCTTTGGAATCATCCATTGACCGAAATGCTCGCAAAGGAACTCCACAATGGCGCCAGATTCGGCCAAAACAATGGGCTTGGAAGACGCCGGCGACTCAACGGTGATGACTGGGGACTTTCCCAGGGGGTGGACTTCTTTCAACGCGGGATCTGCTAACCTATCCGAGCCCCGTTTGTAGAGTTTCAGCTCATATGGGACCCTCAATTCTTCAAGAAGCCAGACAATCCTTTGCGATCGAGATGATTCGAGCCTGTCTCCCTGATCAGCCCTTTTTCGTATCGGCCAACGAATGACACCAACCAGTAGAGCGTGACTTTTACGTCCGTAACATTTGTCGGCGCTGCCGTCGTGGCTGCCATTACATGCGTTATAGGTGGCAAGTTATAAATGTGGAATTCCTAGACATATGCTTTAGCTATGAAGCGCGAAGCCATGCAGACAATTCTACCTTTTATAGACCTGCCTGGAGTCAGGCTTTTGTAAGACCTGCAGCAGCCTCGGAAGCCTTGCAACAGAAATGTCTCCGAACAGTAGATGACAGATGAAAGTCTTTCAAAGTAAGCGCGCAAATTTCTACGCCTACTAAACGGGCAATCCCGCTTCTCGAGCTGCTCCGAGGTCCCGACGTCACTCACATGCGAGTCGAGATGCGTTGTTTTCCGCAACATCACGTGACGGCAATTTCCTGCCAAGCCATGGTTAACTGAACCTGGAAGCTTTCCAAATCCAATTCACGACCTTCAACCTCTAACCACCATCAGCGACATGGTTCACCCTACGTTGCGCCGCTTCGCAGGTGGCCATGGAGGTCAATTCCCTCCTGGCGCCAACTTATTTCGATAAGCTAACTGGTATCAATAGGAGTACGCCTTGACCCCGCTATCGAGAAGTACATGGGTCCGTATTCACTTCCGAATCGCGCAGCCCAACATTCCCGCTCAACGCCCCTGACTGTCCTCTAGATGTCAAGAAGCAACGCTACAAATACTTTCGCTGGACACCGCACACTGTGCGGGTCAACCTGATGTATGCGGTGGTGGTCCCGGGCATCCTGGGGTACATCTTCTACAAGACCGATGTATGTGGAGAATATTCCGCTCCTGGACGACGGGTCGTGCGGTCGAGCTGATAATTGTAGGGCAAATATGATATGAGGGGCAAGCTAAGAGGCGATACGATCTCTGAGTGGTAAGACCGAGGGAGGACTAGCGGAAACGAACAAGAAGGTAGCGAATCACTGGAAGGAACATTTGGCCGGAGAACAATGAGGCACCTGGGCGGCTTTCATAGCGTTGTATAAATCATGGATGTACAATGGTTTCCTTAATCAACGCTGCTTGTCTGGCCCTTAGACTTAACTTCCTCTCCAAGTTTTTCCAGCGCCTCGCTGTATTTCTCTTCCAATCTCTCTATCTCCGAAGCATCAATGTTAAACCTAGTCACCTTCCCATTTCTCGCAATCTGCACTCCCCTTCCGATCTCATTCCAGAACCATCTCCCCTCCTTGTGCTCCACAAGCGTCCACGCTTTCCCAGCCTTTCCCGCCCTTGCCGTCCGTCCCACCCGGTGGACGTATGTTGTCACACTCGTGGGAATGTCATAAGATATGACATGGTCGAGGTCAGTCAAGTCGAGGCCTCGGGAGGCGCGGTCTGTGGCGATGAGAATCGAGATCTTCTTTTGTCGGAAAAGGGTGAGAGCTTTGCGGGAGGTGAGATTGCTTCCAGAGGAACGTGTGAGAGTCGCAAGAATCGGGGCGTAGCGAGGTTCCAGAAGGCTGATGAGGCGGCTGAGACGAGCGGCTGCTTCGGAGGAGCGTGTGAAGATTAGTGCGGATTTTGAGGTGGTGCTGGCTAGTGAGACATTGGTGGGACGAGAGTTGCGGCTGGACGAAGCTTTGGACGAGGCTGAGGAGAATCCGGAGTCAGAGCTAGAGTTGCCATCTGCTTGATCATCCAAGCCAGATGATTCAGCACTGCTTTGATCTGGCTCGTCTTCCGAGTCTCCTTGCGCCTCACCATCCGGCATCTCGAAAGGCACCTGGGAGCGCGGCTTGACAACCTGCGCCTTCAATAGTTCCAAAAGGTAGAGTGGCTTCTTGGATTCGTCTTGAACGGGAACTGCTGATTCTACCAACGTTGCTGGAAGTTTGTACGTACCGTTGTCGTCCTTCACCGCTGCTCCATCTATATTTGACTCGTTGTTCGGGTTAGCGTCGCCGACAACCACAAGTCTAGGATTCCTGAGTCGGAGAGAATTTAGCTGACTTAGATCCTCTGTCATAGTGGCGCTCAGAATGACTTTCTGGACCTGCTTTGCGGGCACTTTTAGGCGCATTTGAGATAGAACCTTTTCAGTGGCCGAAGGGGCTCTTTGGTCATGGAGAGCCGGCAAAACTATTTCGACCCATTCCTGGAAACTTTCATTCAGGAGCTTGTCAGCTTCGTCAACAACGAACCAGTTAACGTGTTCCAGTGTAAAGCCTTTAGTGGTTTTAATGTGTTCGACCAACCTCCCCGGCGTACAGATGAGAATGTCCACTTTCGATTCATAGCCTGTCACATAATCTGGCAAGTGCTCTTCTTCCTCAAAAGTCTCCATTAACGCTTGCAAGTCGAAATTGGCCCAGTCAGCAGGAGAAAGCTCTTTCTCGTAAGCCTGCCGGTACTCTTCAAGATCATGCTTCAATACCTTGCTGATCAGCACTTCTCTTTCGTCTTTGATCGCTTTGCTCCCCGTAGCTGTAGCTACTTTCAAGCTCGAAGCGGACACGCACATTTCACATACTTTGGATGCTTGAGCGACAAGCTCTCTTGTTGGGACCACAATTACCCCCCGGAGAAGTGTTGTAGCGTGGTTTTTCAGAGCACCAGTCATGGGTACCACGTAGGCCAACGTCTTGCCCGAACCCGTTGGCGCAGAAACGCAGATATCACCAGTATGATGATGCATCCCAGGAGAGAGTAATGGTATTATGGAGTCCTGAACAGGTAAAGCGTTTTGCAGGTTGTGTGCTCTCAGGTTTGCGAGAACCTGCGATTCAATCCCGAGATTCGCAAAGGCTTTGCCCTCCCTGCCAGTCACGCGCAGAGGATGTGCCATCCAGGAACACAGTGCAGAAAAAGAAGGTGTCTCGTCAGATTTCTCAACTATTGAAGGCTGTGGTAATGGTTTGAGTCCATGAACAGCAGCACCTTGAGATACAGGCTCCGATGATACCTCAGGTGCATCTTTCACCGAAGAAACTGTGACCTTAGACCTCTCATACTTTGAACGTAGCTTCGGGTGCTTCGATAGACTATCAGCTACCTGTGACTCTCCTTCACCATCCATCGTTCCTTTTCTCTTCTTTTTTTCTCGTTTTCCCTTCTTCCCTTCTTTTGTGTTAGGATTTTGCGAATTTTTATCAGATTCTACAGTTGAATCCATGTCAGGGTTTCCTCCTCTATCGCCCGAGGTAGTCATAGCCGGATCCATTCTAAGTCGTCTTTGAGCCGTTGCATCTTTTGACAATCCTCCCTCTGCTGCCTTTGTTCGTCTTTGAGTGACGCTATATCTGTCAAGCAATTTCTCCTCAGGACGAAGCTCTTGCGCTTGTACAACTTTTTCGCTCGAAAGCTGATCATGATTCTTGTCTGGTTTTCTCCCTTTGCGTGATATGCTTGGTGTTTGATTTTGTGCTTCTGGGGCTCGAGACTCTTGATCAGTGACCCCTTCTCCATCCGGAGCCGGCGCGATTCCATGACCTGATTTTCTGCTTTCTACGCCAAGTCTGGTTTCAGAATTAATGGTTTCTTGCCCTCTTTTACGTTTCCTGCGCTCTTCTAATTTTCCTTCTTCTGTAGTAGCAGGTTGGGATAGGCCCTGTGGAGGAGCAGGCGGTATATATCGAGAGTAGAAAAGCCCGGCCATCTTGAGAAATGAAGAGTGAAAGCTTAAATATTTCTTTGTTGTCTTTGCCGAATCGTGGGCTTGTCCGTAAATTGTGTCCTGCTTTTAATTTTCTGTTTGCAGGGACTCGCAAGATGGCAGAATAATTTCCCCCGCACACCGCCTTGAAGCTCGGACCTCTACCATTGCGATAGTTGACAGTCGTGTAGTCGCCTACTTGAAGTTTACAGTCGCTGCAATTGAAAGCATGGCCGACCCAGACCTTTGCCTCCAAATTAGGGAGTACATGGTGCTCCTAAACACTATGTAACGAGTCGATTTGCTTGCCAACAATGTGCGTGGTGGAGTGTACATGCACATTTCGGCCAGCGACCGAACATCGCCATTATGCCCTATAATATTGCGTGAGCATCCTACGAATGCTTTCATATACATGGTGCTGACAACGTCTAGGATGGTCAGTGACTTCTTCTTCCCACAGCCTGGTACGTTGGAACGCCGTCATACCTTGTTTCAGCCGCCTGCTGACCGTACTTAGGGGGAGTCGAAAGTCACATCTACCAACTATCTACAGTATGGCTCCGTTCCTCTTGGCGAATCTAGGAACATTGACAATGTCTCAGAAGCTAATTGACCGAGGACACAAAGTTATCGTGGTGACCCATGCCTACGAGGGAAGAAGTGGCATACACTATTTAACGAATGGTCTTAAGGTACTCTTCTTCCGGGTTGCCAGCAGTGTACGATCTGACAGACGTCGCTCGAAGGTCTACCATGTACCGTTCCTGGTCATCTATCGCGAATCAACCATGCCCACAGTTTTCTCATTCTTTCCCATATTCCGTAATATAATCATTCGAGAGCAAATTGAGATAGTTCATGGCCACCAAAGCCTTAGCAGCTTCTGCCACGAGGCAATTCTGCACGCGCGAACAATGGGCCTCAGGACTGTGTTCACAGACCATTCACTTTTTGGCTTTGCCGACGCAGGATCGATTCTGACGAACAAGTTGCTGAAGTTTACACTCAGTGATGTTGACCATGTCATCTGCGTCAGCCACACTTGCAAAGAGAATACAGTGCTTCGAGCGTCATTGGATCCGCTGATGGTCTCAGTTATTCCAAATGCTGTAGTCGCGGAAAACTTCCAACCATTAGGCTCCGGATCCAAATTCGGTGACACTAATTCACGATCACCTTCGGCGCACAGAACGCTACCAAAGCGCTTAGGACCTGAGGACACCATAACCATTATCGTTGTTTCACGTCTTTTCTACAACAAAGGCACTGACCTCCTAATTGGAGCTATTCCCAAAATACTTACAACCAACCCCAACGTCCGATTCATTATTGCGGGGTCAGGTCCGAAGGCGATTGATCTAGAACAGATGCTAGAAAGGCGCGTTCTACAAGACAAAGTCGAATTGCTTGGACCAGTCCGGCATGAAGAAGTCCGTGATGTGATGGTTCGAGGTCACATATATTTACATCCTAGTCTTACGGAAGCTTTCGGAACTGTCTTAGTCGAAGCGGCAAGCTGTGGTCTGTACGTGGTGTGCACGCGAGTTGGGGGGATTCCTGAAGTTCTTCCTCCGTATATGACGACTTTTGCCAAGCCTGAAGAGGACAGCCTGGTAGACGCCACTAGGGACGCGATCGCCGCCTTACGCTTGGGCAAAATACGAACAGACCGATTCCATAGTGAAGTAAAAAGGATGTACTCGTGGACTGATGTTGCTTTGAGGACTGAACGGGTATATGACGGCATCACCGGAGCAATTCCCGAAGAAGAGTTCTACGGCTTACAGCCTGGTGGAGTCTGGAGTGCAGCACGTGGCAGAACGGGCGTTCAAAGCTACGCATTGATTGACCGGTTGAAACGTTACTATGGGTGCGGGATCTGGGCTGGTAAACTTTTCTGCTTGTGTGTTGTCGTTGATTATCTCATTTTCCTATTTCTTGAAGTTTGGGCACCCCGAACGAGCATCGATCTAGCTAGGACGTGGCCACGAAAGCCGTTCATAAACGATAAGAACAAGCCAGTCGAAAATGGTGTTTACCGGCGCAGAACCAACATTGCGATGATGGACAGAAGAAATGGCAGCATTCGATAACAATCTGATGCTGGATATCTATCTGCTTTCCTCAATTCACGTGGTAGCTTTCGCCTTCTCAGCTGCTTGGGGGTTTCATTTGCACGCGAAATTTTCCGAAGCCACATTAATAAAGTGTTACAGATCTGCAAGAGACTGGCAATGATTCGTGGGAGGACTAGAAGAGCGTTAAGGCACACTCTGCACGCTATCATATTGACGTCATGGCCTCCCGCCCAAGGCCAAGCTGAAAGCTTCAACTCAAAAGCTCTTCTCCACACACCGACCAAGCAACAAAGATTACCTCGAAAATTTTACCCAAACCCTTCCAAAGCAACACGTTACCGAGTCATCAACCGCAGATATGAGTACGACCCGCAATGTGGACTCGGTCGCTGGCCAAGGCGAGTTTCAGCCGTCAGTCGAGCGGGATGGGCCTCTGACAACCAAGGGAGTATGTTCATTGCACGCCCTTCCTTGACGTCTCGCTAAAAGTCTTTCAAGCACCAAGTGGGTCAAAAGTTCTCCGAGCGGGATCGAGCACCAGAATTTTCTGCCCAAACTCTACCTCCAGGTGAGCTAGAATGTACTTCAGCGTGAGATCTTTGTTCATACTTTACAGGCTCGGCGCCCGCAGATCGGACGTTCGTCCCCAATACACAATCCGAGATTCCAGGCCAAGCAGATAACGAACAAACTCTACGCCAGCATGGAAAAGAGTCGACCTATACATCTGCGGCTGACACTCTTGGTGGTGCTACGTCTGCGGATGTTCATACCGGCTACGGCCAACCCGGTCAAGGCCAAACGTCTACTGAGCTCCGACATGACGGCGAACATGGGCGAACGAAGCAGGGTGGTGGACTGGAAGGCATTGGCGTCAGTAGCGGCGCTGGAGTTGTGAGTGGACGTGAACGAGAAGACCAGCGAGGTTTAAGTCGAGGTTACCCAGCGGGTACGAAGGGAGCCATGGAGTCTGAGAGAGGGAACAAACTTCTTGAAGGCGCCGAAGATAGGCTGCCTGAAGGTGCAGAAACATTGGCATCGGAGCGAGAGTAAGCCAACAAACCCTTACGTCTCATACACCGCCACAGTCACAATTCGCAGTGTATTATAATACCGGACATGGCAGTTTAAAATTCGAGATGTTCTAGATTATTGAAGAGCCCAAGACATTTGCAGTCATGCAGCGCTTAGCAGAAGCACCCGTACGCTTGCCCCAGTATAGAACAAAATACAAAAGATAAGCAACCAATTTCAATAGATGCATGCCCTTCTCAGAGTACGTGATGGCGACAAAAGAGCCTTGCCATTCTGCCAAAAGGTGTTCAACTGGGTCGGCTTCCCGCTGAACTATGTTGCGAAATCTGTTGACCTTTACCGTGCGCATTGTTGCATTGATGAAATTCAGTATGTTCAAGGTCGCCTGTAACGCGTGACCCTTTACTCCGTACTTTGTCATGACATTTGCATTTGTCATTCTAATTAAAAGCCAGTCATCAAACAAGCGCATATCTTACCACCCTCTCCCCCTTCCTCTTCTTCCATCATGACCTCTTCCGCCTCCATACCCACCCGTGTCCGGCAACCTCTCTCCTCGTCTCCACTCCCCGCTCGGCATGCTGACCCCAGAATCTCTCCCGTAGCTGCCTCCATATCCGCCCCTCCCTCCTCCGCCACCCATGTATCCCGCTCTCCCGCGTCCCGAATACCCATTCTCCCTCGGCGGAGGACCTCTTCCGGTGTAGCTCGCTGCTCTTACTCCTGGCGCCACACTTCCATCACCAAGAGGTGGGAAAATCGCGCAGTCCACGTAGTCGCCCACAATGAACCTCATATCCTGCAGCGTCTTATCTGCATCCTCTCCGCGGATGTTCACTACTCCGCTTGTCGAGGATGGCTCGTCGCCATTTATCGAGTCAACGTCGCCCTCTGGCGCGACAACCACGGAGCCCAATTCCTTGCTGATGTATCTTCCCCTTGAATCCGGCGCGCCGGGTGGTGGCGGGCGTGAATCTGGGTAGACCAGGCGGAAGGAGAGGCGTGTGCCGACAGATGGAGAGGGCAGGAGGGATGGGAGGGCGGAGGTAAGAAGGTGGGAGAGTTCGCGGAGGGTGCAGGAAGGCCAGGTGTATATCTGGAGATGTGATGGTAATGGTGGATTTGGCTCTGAAGGTGTGGGTATCGGAAAGTCACTGAGCGTGTGGAATGCATTCGAACGATAAAAGAGCTTCAGGTGGAAGGGCGTTGTAGTCTGACGGTCTATCTGTTTCGCCATTGGGAAATGTGGGGAGTGGTGAAGATTTGGGTGTAGAGAGGACCTCAAGTCTTTACTGTTGCTTCAATTGTACCATGGCATTATTAGTAAAAGCTTTAATTGCGCGTTGCATTTAGGATTCAATGTTTTTGTTGGGGTTCCTCAGATGGGTAAATCTAGCGGATTTAAGATGGCCCGAGTATCATATACCAGAGATTTCCGCTTCGGGCCTAGATAGTTTTTCCAAAAACGGCGCCAAACGGGTCGGTAGAGGTGGATCTTGCGTAAGATATTTGCAACCAATTCGTGTAATCTTGGAAGATGCTCCACGACAGACCGCGGCTGTCCTTCCGAAGAGGACCCTTCGCTCCCGTCTCTAAAGTCCAATTTTAAGCTTACTCCGAATTTGCCAACATGTTTGTTAAAAGTAGTGAGATCTCAAACATACGAGTTTTTCCTTTTTAGAGCCGTTTCCTTGTTGAGATGTGCTGGATCGAGGATCCAGGTATTTCTATGACTCGACATGTGCCCTCACAACTCCATACGCAGATCTTGATGTTCAGAAATTGTTTCGAGATTTCCGAGGCTTGGCTGACGTGTGGAGATTTGGAGAGAGAGAAATGCGGGGAGTGGGGCTTGTTCACGGATTAGCAATCCAATGCAGTGATGAGGACAACCGCATCGCTGGCTATGGGAAGGCCTCTAGTTTCACTCTCAACGTCCATGTTACCTATTCAACACAAGCAGATCGAACATTCACCGTTTTACGATTATTGATCTCGAATTAAACCACCCACACCCTAACCCCCAATCATGTCTCACAAGTTGTACACAGACGAGACACCGTCTGAGGTGAAGAATGCAAAGGTTTGCACCACAGCATTGTGTCCGCAGCTCCTTAGCTAACTATTCGAAGGGCATCCACCTTGTCACTCAATCCACACCTAACGGTCAAGCAGTCCAGGTCCTTCTTGAGGAACTCAAGGACATCTATGGCACAGCATGGACCACTACCTTGATCAACATCAGTACCAATGAACAGAAAAAGGATTGGTTTCTTCGGCTCGATCCCAATGGCCGCATTCCAATCATAATCGACAACACGAGATCTCCCCCTTTCCCTGTTCACGAAACCAGCGCCGAGATGCTGTATCTTCTGAAGTTCGCGGACAAGAACGACGAATTTGGTTTCAAGGACGAATGGGAACGCAATGAATGCTTGCAATGGATGTTCTTTTGGCACGGTAGTGGAGCACCTTACCAGGGCCAGACAAATCACTTTACAAGAGCAGCTCCTGAGAAGATCCCTTGTGAGTTCTATGGCATGCAATTCGGTCCCCATGTACTAATCGTTGTGACAGATGCCATCAACCGATTCCACAACGAAACTCTCCGTGTCTATGGCGTTCTCGAGATCCGTCTCTCTGGCAAATACACGGGAGAACCGCGAGACTACCTCGCCGGGAACGGCAAAGGCAAGTACTCCGTGGCAGACATAAAGACATGGCCGTGGGTCAAGGGTTGGGAGCGCAGCGGCTTTACTGCTGAGGAAATGAAGGAGTTTCCGCATCTGATGAAATGGATCGATCGAATTGCCGCAAGACCGGCGGTCCAGAGGGGCATCGGAGACGCATACCAAATGAAGTAGGTAGTCGGCTCGATCACGAGTTCTAGGGGTCTGATTTGTCGCCAAAGAGCCAACCTGTAGATAATGACGCCTTAGGTCCGAAGTTGCCGGCGCTCACGAGATTCCAGAATGACCATGTGTGGTCAAACGGCAATGGCGTCTTTTAGCTCTTGGTCGGATAATTTCAAATTCTTGTGAGCTTTCGTCATGCAGCAGCTCCATAGCCGTCGCAAGCATGTCTCCTCAACAACATCTATTCATGAGAAATTTCGCGAAAACATCATCTTTCGCAGCCTAGAAATCGAAGCACCCAGCAAATTTACTAAGGCTCTTTTAGAAGAACGAGACCTCTGCCACCCAGCGCGTGTCGCGACCTCTCCCATCTCAAAGGTACTGATTTGCGTAATAGCGATTGCAGAATTGCTCCTTGCAATTCGCTCAATCTCTAGCTCTTCTTTCCCCCACTTCCTTGAGCGGCCGCTTGCTACGGATCGCAGCTTTGTCTCCATTCGTAATGAGTACATGATTTATGTTATAGTACTCCTCGTTGTCTTCCAAGCCATCTACGAACTGTCACCGGGATTTCAAGTTAAAGTGTAACCTCCATCAATGATAATGTCTGCGCCAGTCATATAGCTAGAAGCATCGCTGGCAAGGAAAACATAGACCTACAAGATCTGGTCAGCAATGGCTCACATTTCGTGTTCAGGCCAATTTCGGGGATTATGGAAACGTACGCCTTTGAGTTCTGCCGCATCAGCGATCCGTTTTGCGGGAATCATGTCCAACCATTTGTCGAATAGCTCTTTCGGCTGCATCAATAGCACTGTTACGGTTCAACTGTTAGCAAGGACAGTCTTGGGCCACCAGAATTTTGGAAAGGACATACTATCGGTCTCGATAAATCCCGGTGAAACCGTATTCACCCTTGCAAAGTCGACCCATTCGACCGCTAAGCTCTTTCCCAAATGCACAGCAGCTGCTTTTGACGCATTGTACGCAGCCTGCCTTTGAGGGATATTCACTAGAGTCGCACTGACAGAAGCAGTAATGATTAAGTTGCCGCGTCCTTGTTTCTTGAAGACCTTCCCCGCTGCTTGTGCGGTCCACATGACTCCATCCAGATTCACGCTGTTGTTCGCCTGCCATGACTCCTCCGTATACTCAAGATTTGGGATATTCGCGCAGACTCCAGAATTGGCAACCATGATATCAAGTTTGCCAAAATCAGCCACGATCCCCTCAACTGTCGTCGCAATAGTGGCTCGGGAGCGGACATCGGATTGATAGGCGCGGACCTGGACGCCTGTCTCCTTTGCGATGGCTGCGGCTACGGCAGGCGCGTCACTGCTCGATGAGTAGATCAGGGCAATGTCGGCGCCTGCTTCTGCGAGGCCGCGGACGATCTCGACGCCAATGCCGCGAGCCCCGCCTGTGGTTGCTGCTACCTTGCCTTTCAAGGAAAATTGAGAGAGCACGGGAGCTTTTATATTCGGGGGCTGATAGAGCGGCATGGCGTCAGATAGAAAAATATAATACAGAAATCTCAAGGAGAATTAGTTTAGTAAGATAATGTCTTATACTCAATAGACGCTTTACAAGTAATGTTGCAAGCGAGCTTTGTGCTGTAAGAGTGTTTGGAGAAGAGGTGAAAAATGACGCAGTATAACATGTAGAATGTCTCATCAATCTGTAAATGTTGGACCAAGGTAGGCCATCAAGCCGCGATTACCTTCCAAGACTTTTGGAAACCAACAGATTTCTCCCAAGGGTGAAAATGGCTACTATTTTTGCCACCGTATTGGTTGCGAATAATGGTCGAATTCGCGTTGGGGAGAGGAGAGAGAGAGCGGGTGGGCCACAACCTTGTTGCCATTTATGGAGGTAGTAGGCTAACAATGCGTTTGAGCCTGTCAGAGCTTGACTTAAGGACGTCTTCAAGGTCACGATAGGCAGGCGTCACCTAGATCTTTGTTTTGATTATCTCTCCAAAGTTTTTCAATACTCAAATAGAGAGCGATATGTTCAGCATCAACACACGTTAAGCATTGAAGCTAGTATTGCAGTAGTTTCAGTGTCTGCTAAGTGTGCCATCAGGGGGGATTTTAAATTGCTATATGCACTACTGGAGAGGTTATCGTCCCGTTTCACAGAGTCCTTGTTGCCCTTATTTCTCAGCCCATCAACTGGAGTTGATCATCCGGCGGCCATCTGGTCTGAGCAAAGCTAAGGCAACGCTTGATACTCTGGAGGAACTTTCTCGTGATCTCGTCGCTCATGATGTGTGCTTGATTCTTGTCGGATTCGTGCAGCTTCTCTCGGGCGGATCGTTCGTGAATACCAACCATGGTAACCCCAATAGGCCACGCAGCTTTCCCAATGGATAGCCTCAGATATCCGTCATTGGCATCTACGTAGCGCCTTGCCTGTGCGCACCTCACGATCTCCAGCACCGGCTCTAGAACCCCTTCCTCCACATCTGCCAGCTCGAACTTCTTGAAAAGCGGCCTCAGGTTCTCCCTGCTTTGCACCATCGCTCCATAAGCTTGTTTCCCTTGAAAGGACTCTTTGACCTCCTGATCTCGCCTCGCAAGGGCAAGCTCCCACTCCCGCAGCACCATGTTGAAATAGCTTGCCAGCTGTCTGAAGAGGTACGCCCTCTCAGGACTGGCTTTCGCTGGCAGTACTTCCGGAACCTTCATCTCCGCTTCTGGCACGAGCTCTAGCGTAGTTGGGATCGGCCCATCGCTGAGCTTCTGTAGTCTTGGTATCTCCGAGCGCTTGATCAACTTCCTGTATCGTCTCAGTCTAGCCTTATGATTCTCGCCAAATAGTGTCGCGGGCTCTCCGAGTGATCGTAGGTTTATGATCAGCTCTTCCCCAGGAAGATCCTCCTCTCCCTCCGGTACGGGTGTCCCCTCTCCATCTTCTTTCTCTTCCTCTAGGTCGGGTAACCCCAACCTTTTCCTCCTTTTTCTCTCAGCCTCCCGCTCTTCGGCCTCTCTCCTTGCCTGACTTTCCTCCGCTAGCCTTCTTTTCTTCTCTTCCCGTATCCTCTTCCGCTCGGCGTCTTCCTCTTCGAGCTTGCGTTTCTTGGCGGCCCGTTCTTCGCGCTCGGCATCCACACGCGCTTGTTCGGCAGCGTAGGCGGATTGGCGAGCTGACTCAAGGTCGCCGCGTCGGACGTATTTGTTATTGGATTGTTGGGGAGAGGTTGAGGAGGGAGGTGGTTTGGAAGAGATGGCGGAGGACATCAGTTTAGCGAAGTCCATTTTGGGTGGATGCTGGGTGGAAATCAAAATGCAACAGTCATGGGAGTGCACTAGATTTCCGCTTTCTAGAAGCAGAATCGAGTATTAAAGTATCTGCGTACCTAAGTAAGGTAGGGTTAGGACCCGGAAGTAGGACGAGAGGGAATGGATGTGTTCGCATAAGGCTGAATCCGGCAAGGCTGCGATTTGTGGCCCGTGCGCCACAACAGTCTCTTTGAAGCTGCCTTCCAAGGTTCTCAAGCTTGCCTCTGTCAAGATTGGCTATTTGATGCTTGAGAACAACACATCTTTCAAAGATGTCATTGGAGGACACATCGCTTTCATGCCTCAGTGCCTTCTCGATACACTTACTTTGAAACGCCACTGTAGCCCTCTCACTGATTTTTGGGACTATTCTGCCGGTTCAAAAGCTAGTCAATGTCGTACGCCTACGGTAAATTATAGACTACCCTGGGTAATGTTATCTCGACGTAATACATGATGATATCAATGTGCTTTGGTAGAGCCGATCCTAAAGATCCCAATACAAGACGATGAAACCCAAAGCTCTGTTCCAGGAGGAGAGCTCTGAAGTTGCATTAGAAGGAACATTGGAAAGAGCACCTTCCGGTCATATATTCCCTTGATTTACAGCTTCTCTCAGTTGACATGACATATAAACACCTTCTCTTGAACATTTTCTTCTTGCTATTTGTCTAATGCATCCCTACCTTTAATCAATATGCCTCGTAATACTACCTCAGGTACTTTCCTAAACGTTTCACCTCTACCTCTACCTCCGCTTTCCCACCTTCTCGAATTATTCGACCAACAATTCATGGCCGATGAGTCGAAGACCCTCTATGCCATAAGTCCAAGAACTTTCTCCTATTCTTTTTATTTCAAGACTGCCAAAGGATCAGAAATCTGCAAAGTCCGCTGGTGGCCGGGCCAGTTTCAATTCACTTGGTCAGACATGTACAACCGTGAAGGGAAGCGGCTCCTTAGAATCCGAAGATCACACTTCCGCCCTTCGTTGAAATACCATGTGAAAACCCCATCAGGTGAAAAGCTCCTATCTCTGGGAGGGGTGGCCCGTATGTGTACCCGTTACTCTCAGACAACTGAAGCTAATACTTCTCGGAACAAGCATACGGATACCTCGTCAAATTTGTGGACCAAAAGACTGGCACCGAAGAGCGCCTTCTCGTGGAATCTGACAAACATGATGAACGCGCCACGATTACGAGTCAGACTCAGGACGGCAAGATAGTGGCGCAAATTGATGAAAGCATGCGTATACGTGCGCCATAGGAAGGCCGTCACTCCGCCATCATGATGACAATAGCTGTCGCAGCTGGGATGGACATGAGTATCGCCGTTGCGATGGCGATGATTCTTTATGACATCTGCTTATATAAGAGAGCGCGGGAGAGCTTGAACAGCGCTGGTACGAAGCTTCAATTTTACTACTTGTGCTCGAGCTAACATTACACGTCAGCCGTTGGGATGGCAGCTGGAACGACAATCAACTAGCATTGGTCAGCGGAATCGGTCTAGCGAACCGACAACCAACGGAGAGGGAAGATCCTTTACCTGATTACGCTAGAAATTCAGACGATTGCGTTCGAGATACTGGACACAAAGTTAGCGGGCCAAATCCCGATCAAGTCTTACTACCACTCTCCTTTGCGAGGTGGCGATTCAATTCCGGAATGCCCCTCTTGCTTCGTTGGGTTTGCCCTACCAAATGATAGAAGATAGAGAGGAAGAAAACTCTTGACTACGCGGGCTACTATTGACATTGCTATCCGAACTGCCTTATCGTAGTGAATGATGTCTTCAACAAACCTTGATCTGAGTCAATGGTGACGAGTCAGAGCCCGACCAAGTACAAATTTGCATGTTTCTTACCTCAATGCCCCTTTTCTCGAATTTTGCTTCCCCAGCGAATTTATGCGGCTCTACCTACACAACTCTCTCCCTTAGCCAAGATGCTAGGCTACCTTTTCAAGTTGCTTCTTACGAAGGAACCAGACCCGCCTCAGCTACCTGCACTCCCCGAGCCTATCGCTATCTTTGACGAGTACATCCGTGAGTTTCAGGAGGCTCTACTAATCCGGGAGAAATTTGCCGCGTCGGGCAGTGCTTTCGACATCGAGAACATCCACGGAGAAGTGGTTTTCACGCTCAAAGGAAAGGTCATGTCATGGCATCATCGTATAAAGGTGTCCAACGAGAAGAAAGAACACCTTTTCACCATTATGAGGAAGCAGTGGACTCTCCACCAGGAGCGCTGGGAGGAGAACTCTGAGAAAGGGAGATTTCTCACGATGAGTACAAAGTTTTTCAGTAAGTTGAGTACCTAATACTTGAATCGACGAGGTTAACCTTCTTCTGCCTTAGCCTGTGGCTGGACAGCGGTCACAACGCTTACAGACAAGCACAGTCAGGAGGAGAAGCTGGTGGTAAAAAAGAAGCGCAACAGCTACGCGATCACGCATCAAACTACGGAGGGCACGCCGGTGGCACATGTTGTCCGGAAACGCGGTAAATTGCGAGACGTGTTGTTTGATCAGCAGACGTATCATGTGGCTATCGCTCCTAAAATGGACGTTGCTGTCATCGCGGCGATGGTGGTTATAATGGACGAGATGCTTGATGAGAAGAAGGCGAAGAGCTAAAGTGCTTTAGTCTCTCATGAGCACTCCAACATGTTGTCTAAGTCCTGGTGAGCGGCTGCTGAAATTTTGAGAACCCATTGTATTAATCGAGATTATTATTGTTAGGGATCGGGCTTTGTACGAGTATTGTAATGGGAGCGTCTCGAGGATTAGCTTGTAATATGATTATCTAGGTTGTGTCGTCAAAACCTTTCCACTCCTCTTCTTCCGTCTCACTCGTGTGTCGCTCATCGTCAGTGTCTGTCTGATTTTGACTCGTTGCGAAGGACTGAGGTGGACCAGCTCTGACAAATCCACACACGAAGAATCCTATCGTGGCGCTTTCATCACCTGGAGAACACCGGAGGCAGCCCTCAGTTTCCCTCGCAGTCAATCCGTGCGCTCCATCCAAGCCACGAGTGGGCCAGTTTCTCAAGCCTGACGGCTGCTCATTTCGAGCCATCACCCGCCATCCTGCTCTCTTTCCCTGCTCCGAAGCGAGCGCACTTGCAACAACGTTCTCGTTCTCAATGGTGTGGATAGAGCAAGTGGAGTATGTAATGTAGGTAGCAGCCGGAAAAGAGAACGCGTGCTTGAGAACGCGGATTTGAAGGTTTGAGAGCTTCTGCAGACGGACTTCATCTTCCACTTCGCGGTATGAGCTATGTATTTCCTTACGAGATGCAGTGTCCACACACGATGGCTCATCGTTAAAAGCATCAAGCTTCCGTTTCTTCGAGGACCGTCCATCATCGAACCCAGACTGTCTTTTCTTCGGCACAGGTGGCAGCACAAGATCAGGTATGTCCTCTCGCCGTACTATACCGCTACCTGAGCAACTTGGGTCTAGTAGGATGTGCGTGACAGTTGCAAAATGAGCGTCTTTAGGATCAAGAGCAAGAAAATCCTGCTTGGCTAGAACTTCGACAATTCGGTCGGCGCCAGCTAGCTTCACCATGTCTGTCAAAGTCTTACTCCGTTGCGGATCGCGTTCACAAGCAAGAATCTTAGAAGGCATCGAAGAAGGTCGTGCCAGCATTGCCAGATGCGTGGTTTTGTTGCCAGGTGCGGCACAGGCATCGAGTATGTCGCCATGACTACGACTTGGAAATCCGAGCAGAAGGTATGCTGGAAAACAAGATGCTTTATCCTGCAGAATTAATGCTCCATTTCGGTAAGCTGTCATCTTGGTAATGGCCGCCGAGGCTGATAGAGCAAGAAGGGTCGGGATGTGCTTGTCAACATGGTACTTCTTTGACGTTTCTGGCTCCAGAACTTCAGGTAATACTGTAACTTCTTCATAGGTCTTGAAGGTAGTTGCCAATTGCTCTTCTACATTTGTCTTGAGCGTGTTAATTCGAACCCATTGCACTCTATCTCCGCCGAGGTTTCTAGCCTTGTATTCGGCTTCGACCTTTCCCTTTAGCGTTTCAAGGCTGACACAGTCTCTGCGTATGCGCGCACGTATTAGCTCAGCTTGCAATCGAGCTTTGTGCTTTTCCACAGCCACTCTAAGTGGGTGGTTCCGGTGAACTGCAACGCCATGTTTGGAGACGAGAAGATCGTGGACGAGAAGGATGGAAATTAAAGGCGTCAGCTATGCGAAAGGCTAGAATGTCAGTCAGCAGTAGAGATGATACGGTTGGCAAGGAAGGCAGACCTTTGGCTCCAATGAAAGAAGATCAGAGCTTTCCACCAATTCTTTGAGGATTAGGTTCCATTTGGAGACTTCGGAGATGAGGGCATAGAGAAGGGTAGGCTTAGATTGGAAAGCGCCTGGACTGTTGAAAATGCGAGACCTTAGAGAACCGTTCTTCGAATCTCTTGATTCTAGGAGACTGGCCGCTTCATAGTACAGAGACATACGGAGTGTGGGTGTTGTAAAAGTCCAACCACGATAGCACCAGCCAATTAGCGAATTTTGGAGAACCCAGATCTCTCGACATAAATTTACTCTACGCCCTATGTTGACGACTAAGTTTCCAGCATTTACTGGCATGTTCGAAATGTCTCGTAAATCACGGCCGATTATTCACACTGCATCTTAATTTCGCATACAAATACCCTCAGATAGATCGCTCGTTTCCGTCACCCAGGACAATGATATTATTGACAAGCTCTTATCTCTTTCCGCCGCACTTCACAAGAAAGCTTGTTTACAATGTTCACAATCAGTATTCAGCCTCCTCCGGGGTCCGGGATCGATGAAAAATATAAATCGCGAACCGAAAAAAGTTTCCCAGTCTTTGCGGACGCGATGCATGTTCGAGAAGAAGTCTTTTGCGTAGAGCAAGGCTGCTCACTCGAGAACGAGATTGACGAGGACGACGCTAGAAGCTGGCAATGGGTCTTCTATCAAGATAAAAAGCCAGTTGGTGTGATCCGACTGACTCCGCCTCCTCATGCTCCTCATCCCAATGGCTTTTCGGACGAGCTTGAAGAGCCGTATATCAAGTTGTCGAGGGTCGCTGTTATGCCTATTGCTCGAGGAAAGGGCTTAGGGAAGGCGATGCTAGAAGAGGCCCTAAGATGGGCTTCTGACCCTCCGGAGAAAATCGGTAACTGCTGGAAGGGTATGGTGTTAGTGCACGCGCAGCTCTCGGTGGAAAAGATGTATGAAAAGATGGGCTTCAAAACAGACGAAAGACTTGGCCAATGGGATGAAGAAGGGATCCAGCATATCGGCATGCGGAGACAGATCGTTTTGAATCGGCCCAAATATCCTGGTATCTGAGTGCTATGAGATCTCTGCATTAGACGAGCAGCTGCAGAACTATGCTCTGCTTGCCTGCAGCAGAACCCTAGTTTTTTTTGACCTCGAAAATCCGGCTAAATCTAAGGGAAAAGGCAACATGTCAATAAAATGCTTGAAAGAAATTCGTCCGGCCCAAACACCCTGCTCAAAATCTATCCCATCAATGCAACCACCAACACCGTGAAATATGCAGCTGTCGGAGCGCCGTCTATCATCACTAAAACGACTGATTACCGTCCCTAAAAAGACAGAGATATTGGGTATCTTGCGTCTCAAAAAGTGCTCCACTGCCATCCCGGCGAGCTACTGGCGACATCTTCGGACGCTGGCGATGTGCCTGGTTTTCTCGCAAAGATTGGACTTGAAGGAAAGCTCCCGCTCGCTCCAGTCCAAGCACTGTTTCCGGATTCGGTCCTTCTGTGGCACTTTCGAAGTTTACGAGCCATCTCCCAGCGTTCGAAAGCTCTAAAGCAATGCTCACAAGCTCGAGACGGTTCGCCATCAGGGTGGAATTGCGCGTCTTGGTCTAAAGGAATCGTGTTTGACGAGTGTGTGGCACAGTACAATGAACCGCAATGGCGGCAGTGGTGCCGGCGGGTGAAAAGGCCGAAGGACGATCGGCAGGTCGGGGAATCACAAGTAGGTGAAGCTTTGTCGGGCTAGTACTATATCAGCAAGGATTCGTATACTGTTGGCATGACAGAACAGACCTTCCAATGTGTTCTCTTGGGCGGACCCGTCACCTCCCCCAGCTCATCGCCGCTCAAAATTTCTCTCTGTAGGGCCAGGTTCAACTTTGATTGTTCGCCCTGCACGTTTTGATTCATCAATGCCGCCAGCCTCTCCTCATCGCCCAAGCCTTCGAAGGATCCGTGCTTGCTCTCTGGCGGTGTAGGCGGTGAATGCTTCGGGAATTCGGTGGGGCGAAGGACGGCGGGAACATACAGAGGGTTCTTCGGTGGACGTAATTGGCGATGCTGATGGGGCAGGGGGTGCGGAAGATTGTGTTGAAGGCGCGGTGAGGTCGGGGAGGCATTTGCGGAAGCTGTCGAGGTCGACTGGGTGGGCGATGGTTGTTGTGCGGTGCCGTACCAGGTATAGTGACTGCTGGGCAGCGTCTGAGTTTCGCTTGTGAAATTGAGGGCCATGGCGATGACCGCCAGATGCACGCGAGCCGTGCAGGAAAGCGGGCGAGAAAGAAATGTCACACGACAGTCGCAGCAGCTATCATGGTCGCTCCGCGCACCGCACGGTCTGGGGTAAGCTTCAACGCCTGCAGAGCCGCGCAAACGTGAGGGATAGCTTCGAAATTGAAAGTCCACCTCACGACAGTCCGGTCTTAGAGGAAAGGGTGTTGTAGGAGAGAGGATCGCGTGGTGAATTTTGAGACGGGGAGATAAGACGAGGCCAGAGGGACATGCGACCATAATTGCATTGGGGAGCGACGGCCATCTGAAAGGGTCCGGGATGGTGATAAGCAGCGCCAATGAGCGGCGCTGGCAGGCAGCCATTGGGCCTCTCTAGGCTGCTTTAGGCATGCAGTCCCTCCGATGCTGCCCGCCGCTGCCCTCCCGGTGGAGCCTCGGCCTGCCAATTAATGCCGCCCAACGGTACTAAACGCGTGGAAAGGGAGGCAAAGTTCGTGATGCCGGAACCATAATAAGATGCAAAGTCCATCCAGCAATATCGACAAATTGGCTGAACGAGCCTCTCCCTAGCCATGTGGCACCCCGCGCTTCCACCACGCGGTGGGAATATGTTCCCCTATCATCTTTAAAATTCGTCGACTCTAAGGATCCCGGTGTACGGATGACTAACTAGCCTCGTTGCAATTCAAAAGCACGCGCCCGAATGCTATGGTTGTACGAAGATATTCCCGATGGCTCTCGTTCGGCGGCCTAAGATGTTCGAGATATTTCAGCGCCTGGAAACGAGGCTCTTCCCCTAGCAAGGCACCAGGGCCCGGCAACCGGCAAATTTCCGAGTTTCCCAGCTATCGGAATCTCCGACAACGAAGGACAACCTTGGGCACGCATCTCCGTTGACTGGAACGCTGTTCTTCTGGCTCGACATTTGACTTCTCCGCTCTCTGGCTCTCTCTGAGCTCGCTCCGGAGGACTCGGCTAGCTGCACCACACCATGGGAAGCTCTTTCGAAAGCGGTCTCGGGCGTCTCCCCTCCGCGCCGATCCACCACCACAAGGGCGTGGAGTTATAACCACCCTGTCCTTATGGGGGCTCCCGGGGTTGCTCCCCCGTAACTTCTCCCTACGATTGCCTGCATAAGCGCCGGTGGTGGCGGGGCTTTGGCGTCATGGCAGCCCAACGGCCCCCAATTCTGCCTCCTTTGGGGAGTCGCCTCCTCCCAATCGGTGGATCGCAGAGCGAGGAGAATGGTACACAGACGTCTGTCACATGCAGCCTGCCGTAGCCTGTGGTGGCGTTGCCGACTAGGATTGCTGACCATGGAATGCTCGACGACGCGGCAAGCTCCCCTTCGACTCTACCTAAACTTTCGCCATCCCGCCCTATTCCAAGACCGCTCCATTTGGCGGCTACGCTCATGGCTCGTGCTGCGACCGACGCCGTTCCTATTCCTTCGCTGACCGTCTTTTCGTGTCACCTGGAGCATTCACGATTGGGGGGCTTTCCAGGAGGAGGTCTATGCGCTTGATCATCAACATGGCTTTCTCGAGACTTTGCCCCTGGACTGCAGTGATTTACAATTGCTGGCTCTAGAACCACGGGATCTGTGCGCCGATCCAATGCATGTCTTATCACAGGCAAAGATACAACCCCAATCAAGCCTGGCAATTTTCCATTCGCCTACAGCCGCTGTTGCATACCTGTTCCCCGCCTTCGCCTGACAAAGGTCACGAATGTTCCCTGTGCTATTCTTCGCATTGCGATCTTTCCCTTAAATACCCATGAATATGTGGGTCTCGTTCGATTCTTTCGACATCACCGAAGCTTGATTCTACTCATCGCATTTCGCAATCTTCGATATGGACAGATTCCCCCCACAGCACATACCCCCGCCTCCACAATGGCAGCCCATATGGGAAGAACGTGGCTTCAAAGGAATCAAGGTCGAGGATCGTGACCCAGAAGATCCCAGAGGCGAGGAAGCCTACCAAAGACAGTTTGCCAAAGCGGTTCAAAACAATAGAGTCCCAAACCCATCCTACTACGTCAACTCCCCATCCGCTCAAGAATACATCAGAAACCGAGACCAAGAGCTCTTCAAGAAAACCGCCCTGCCAAACCAGGAAAGCAAGATACGCAATCCCAACTTTCGGACCTCCGCGCAAACCCCCGAGAGCACGCAGAGTCTCACGAGCACGCACTCTCCCGCATCTTCTGGAAGCCACGATCCCACTTCGCCACTGGAAGACCGCTCCAAGCCACCTCCTCGGCCAGGCGAGATGAATACAGTAGGCGAACGGCAATGGCCGGGTCAGCCTTCTTTAAGCCGGCCGATGGAACCACAGATAGCGCCTATTGGACCACCGCGCATGCTTCGATGATACCAACCTACAGAGGGGTGCTCATACACGCAAGGATGATCTGGAAAAGCAAATGATTGATGAAAATCTGTCTATGCAAGCAGCGATACTTCAAAAAAGGCATATGGTAATGTTAGTTGGAATATTTTGGTCAGAACAACAGGATCTTTCCAATCCTAAGGTTAGTATCCGAGAGACGAGTTAAATCCTCCGTATTCGAGCCCGGAGCTCGTTGCCTTCGCAAAGAATGGCAGAGGCGTATTGTGACGCCAAAACCGCGAGCTTGCAACAGGGGAAGGTTAAGCATTAAGAAACACTGGTATTCAGCGCGCATGGGATGGCGAGAACAGGATCGGGCCTCAAATTGATTTACCTGACCAAGAGGTCTTTTATGGATCACGGAAAGCGAGGAAACATGGCTAAATATGGCTACAGGAATTCTTGAAACCTATATTGATAATGTATAAATGCAGCAGTTAACCACTTTCAACAAATCATTCAGCATATGTCCATCCTACCGGCCAGAATTTCATCAACTTCATCAGATATTTACCGATAGCAACTCAGCCGACAGCAACTTCTTTGACACTTTCAACAAGTCCGTGATTTTCTCCGCCAACACGGTGCCAACGCGATTTATCTAAAGCCTTGAGCTGAGCATCGGTTTCTCAGCGCCCATCTCGCTCGCAATACCCCGGCTCACCCAATCTGCAATCCCCATGTTCGTCACCATCGGATTCACCCCGCTCGCGCTGGGGAAGATACTCGCATCCGCCACATACAGGCCTTCCGTCCCCCACACCTTGCCCTTCATGTCCACCACGCCGGTCTTCGCGCTGCTGCCCATTCGACAGCTGCCCATCTGGTGGGCGCTGCCAATCGTCAGCGGATCTGGCGAATAGATGCCCTTTCTACGGACATCGTCGAGCCAGCTTTGGAAGGCAGGATCGTTGACGACGTCTTGCGCGGCGTTGTTGGCGTCGCTCCGTATAAAGCGGCGCATAGTTGGGACTGGAGGCCAGATCTCGCGAGCGCCGGCCGCGTAGGCAATCTTGGATGCGGCGATGACGCCCTCACAAATGCTCTCGCGGTCAAAGTGGCTCGGTGTGTACGCGAGACGCGGCCGTCCGGGCTCCTTAGGGTCGGGGTAGACCTGTCCGCTACCGAGATCGCGCGCAATAATCACGGTGCCAACGGCGTGGTGGAGCTGCGCGATACGGAGCTTGAAGTCGAGGCCGTTGTTCCAGGGGATGCCAGGGGCGGCCCAGGTCGGGAGATAGGTCATGATTTCGAGGCGGGCTCCGTGTCCGTGGCCGTCGCGGTTCTCGAGGTCGTGGACCACAGAGGTCAGGACGCCGCCTTCCCAAGGGCGGGTTTCCTCGTCGAAGATAGATGTTAAGTTTATTGCTGGGATGGATCAGAGAGATAACGGGCATAGTACTTTAAGGACTTACATGGATGGAGTTTGAGGTTGCGTCCGATTTGGGAATTTTTCAGGCCGCTTCGAAGGAGCAATATTGGACTATGTAAGGTTCCACTCGAGACGATCACCTTCTTTGCATTAATCGTTACCCGCCTCTGCGTCTGCCGATCCCGTGACGTCCACAACCCTACCACTCCTCTGGCAATCTTCGTGCGAGACGGCTCCTGGAAGAGGACTTTTTCTGCCTCAAAGCCTTCGACGAACATGGCGCCTGCCCTGGCGGCGTCCGGAAGGAATGAGTTGGCTGGCCCTTGCTTGACAGACGCTGCACAGCCATATGTGCAGTATCCGCAATAATGGTCCTGGTTCCCGGTGTTTTGCGGCACATCGTTTGCTGAGTATCCGAGGCGTCTCGAGCCTTCGAGCAACATGCGGTTTCCAAAGTTGTGCTCGATATGTTCGGCTGAGACGCCCATCCGATGACAAACCCGATCTAGCGAACTCTGGAACTCAGCAGACGTGAAGAAGGGGAGGCCAGCCTTTGTCCATTCCTGCCGTACAATGCTTGGTGTCTGTAAGGATGCAGACCAATTGACTGTCCCTCCACCGCCCCACGTCGAGCCTGCAATAACAGCCATACTTCCGTCATCGGACAGGACGGCTCCGCCGTTCTCCATCAGCTGGACATGGGCATTGGTCGCATCCATGGGAAAGTGATTGGACGGGTAGTGATAGGACTTGTCGACCACGATGACGCGGTGGCCTGCCTCTGCAAGCACCTTAGCGCAAACGCCTCCACCGCAGCCGCTGCCAACGATCACAATGTCTGTGTCGAGTGTTTCCATTTCGTCACCTTGCTTGAGTTGGAGAAACTCGAACTCGTATCCATGCTGCTGTTGTCCGTGTTTTGGGACTTGCGGGAAGCCGATCAATTGCGGAAGAGTGGGGCTTAATGAAGCCCACGCCCTTCGAAACAGAAGGGCAAATGTGCGATATAATTGCCGTATTGGGGGCAGGTATGACTGGCTCCATCGAATGACAATCTCCTGACGTCTAACTACGGGCTGTTGGTGGATTGGTGTGATTGATCCTGTGAGTAGGATAGATCCCGGCCGAGTACTGTGAACAAATTTAGCCGGTCGACTCTACGATACGACGATAGGCAGCGCCTTACTTTAGTAGATCAAGTACTAAAAGTACTTTCCTCCGCGCTTCTTCGTAAAGGTACGGGCCAAGAGTTCGGCGAATACAGTCTTTGAAATCAGGTAATTCGCTTGCTCTCTCCCGCAGGTACGCCTCTACATTCGTAGAGCATTCGGCTGCCTTTCGTGACTCAAGGGTTTGCTTTGCCTCTGAGTACTGGTTGCTTGGTATTTGCAACTGCGCCTTCGGCAATGTGCCATCGCTAACGATCGAGGGGACGAAAGTATCTGCGATAGCTAAGAGCGTGTCCCATTGTGAGGGTGTCAGGACGTCGTTTTTGGGCAACGGGGGAAGAGGGCTTCTTAAAATGGTACTTGCGGCTGTAGTAGCAGGAGCAGCCATTCTTTCTGTTCTTGGTAAAAGAACAACAGATATCCAGGACCAGAAGGGAAGAGGCGAACGATAGTCAGATTGAGTGCTCAGCACTACATTCTCTAATATGCTCTTCTAGAGATTCAAGTTTTCAGCTTCATGGTTACACAACAGGAGCTTCTCGCGCTGACTGCATGCCCCGCAAAGCCTCTCTATGCCCTTTAGGTACGCAAAAGCAGGAGAAGGAGTAGGACAGAGGCAAGAAGATGTTATTTCACATTATGGTGGGTTGTACGCGTTAGGGATTCCGAGTTGCAAGCGCCTGAGTGTCGCATGGTTGACAGGTGACGGCTTGAAGCCGAGGTTGTCAAAGCGTTAGACGGCGGTTCGTTTCCGCTAGAAAGTCACGTGCTTACGCGTTTTCGCACTCTACATTTCGAGATTCATTTCGCGCCTACGACAGCTGACGAGCGGGTTGTCGAATGCCAATCTCTCCTGAGATTTGCCATCACCAAAACCCCTCGCTCGTGCCCAAGGTACCTAGTATGATTCATTGGTCGGAACGAACTACTTCCCGACCTTCAGGAACCTCTCTGTTGGATTTCTTGTCATTGACTAGGAGGCGTCCTTGGAGCTGCCGATAATGTTTTCGACAACCTTCCCGAGCAACGATGTGTCGAGCATCTTTCTTCGTGGCTTCCAATTAGAAGCTTTCCATCCTACCCCCAGCAGACAGTCCTTCCTCATCGCTCCTGTAAGGAACAAGCGCAATGTTGCCAGCTCAAGCCATTGGGTCAGGGACACTTGCATTTTCCCATTTTCCAAGACTTGGTAGAAGGGGGGTAAAAATTCATGAAGAGAGAGTGATTGTTGTGCTGCATGGGAACTGGAAGCATTCCCGAGCATGAATTTTGTTTGCAAGGACGATGGATCCTGCTTGTCGACTGATTCGGAAAATTCCCTCATACAGTAACGTCTTGTCCAAGCTGCAGCCCATCATTCGTGGTCAAAGCGAGATACCCGAAGGGCTCCAAAACCTTCTGTCAGACCGACAATTATGAAATCCTTGATGAGACGGCTTTCGGGATTTGAAGGCGCCGCCTCAAAACACCTAAGAAGAGCTAAGACCAGAAACTTTGAGAATCTGCCGTATGTGGCGATCACCTCTGGAGTCGGCTATGAGTTCTGCCTATGGCGCTCAGTAGCTTGCTCTACGTACGGTGCAGCACCCGAGCCTTAGCTAAACCTTCTCCAAGAGAATTCCCAAGTAGCTCCTTGGGGGCTCCGGACGGCGGTCTCTGCGTTTGTCATACCTCAACGACTTTGGACTTGACCATACATATTTCTATTCGACGGCATGTGGGGAGCAGAAGTGAGTCATCCACTGCCGCAGTAGCTGATCGCTCCGTAGGTGTAGAAAGTTCATTGCAGTGGTCATGTTTTGGACCGCATGCTCGGCGCTGACGCTTTGCAGGTCCTACGACAGCCTTTACGCGCATGAAGATTTCCCTGGTTCATCATTTGGTAGTCCTTTTGGAAATAGCACATGGGAGCTCTAGGTGTTGGGAGGAGCCATTGCCATTGATGCCTCTTGGCAGATCCAGAATCTGCCTGGCCGACAAATCGCGCCGAAGCAAGAGGATGTATACTCTGAGCCTGTACCTATTGGTCCGAATGGTTCTACACACGCATGCCTCACGACGATCAACTTCCATTTCCTCAATGACACGTTCCGGTTTAAGTAGTAGGGGGTCGTGATGTAAGCTCTGAAGGGGTTCCACCGCTGTTCAATATTCAATCTGCTTGCATCAACAGCCTGACAGTCTACAGCTTCATTGGAGAAATATCCAGCCTAGACCCACGTGTGTTCATCCAAAGTCACACTATAAGATCTGCCGATCTGCGGGGAAATACAAGGATCATGATCCAAGCCACATGCATGCGTTGACACGATGGGAACTCCAGCTCTGAGATGTATATCTCTTTTGTCACCTTTTTCAGCAACGCAACAACATCTACAACTCCAGAGGGCATTTGATTTCTACACCAAGTTGTCAAGGCGCGAAACCTAAGTCTTAAGAATGTGCAACGTAGCTGCAAATTCCAAAAGGCACGAATGCATCGCACGCAAATGAGACGGTTAACAGAACTGAAGAGCACGCGGGGCAAAGTACCCAGGAGCAGAGGCTGATTGGTTACCAGTGCATCGACCAAGAACTTCTCGGAACGCATTTTGGCAGATTATGGTGAGGAGTGTTGGAACGAGCCGTGTTGATTGGATTCTAGAATCCTAAGGAAGGATGTCTCGGAATAGATGCGAGAGGATCTTTTGCTGACCTTTCGCTGGAGACCTGCAGCCTCAACAGGGATTCCAGGGACTCTGACGGAGAGTGAGTGCATGCTTTGACATGGATGATGTCCCAGAGGCTGACAGAATAGGTATGTTGCGGGGAAGGTGTCGTGGGTGTGCGGCTCGGGAAGAGCAATGGCTCTGAGATGCATCTCTTGGCATATCCACACTACGCATGGACATCCCATCCAGACTTACCGTCTGCAGACATCTTACGCCTTTGCACCAACCAGCAGTACCTATAGTGTTGCTATGAAAAGACAGACGGACCAGGAGCCGAACTATGCACGCCAAGCCTATGCCGAGCCCTTTTTTCCCGCGCCCGGTTCGATCCGCCCGCCGAATTCCCCGCCACAAATTTCAACGTCCGAGGCAAGCACTGGACTGCGATGGGACTATAGTGAAAACCCTCAGCGCTTTTGAGTTTGTATTGAAATTGACGCCACTTGGCATCTTTTGCTGATGGTCATGCTGCTGCCGTAGACACGCACATTCCTACGTCGAGACGAAGATCCTGGTACCCTACATAATCCTTCAGCGAGGACAGCATAGAAAGACTGATACCTTTCGGATTCTTTCAAATAGAAAAAAGAATAGTCGGAGACATTTTTTCCAGGTAGGCCTATCATTGATTCACTTGATCAATGATCATTACGTATTTGGTATCACGGTCGCTTACAGACCTGACGCTAAAACGCTCTCAGTGCGAAGTGTTCTTGACTTACAGGCACTCGGCGGCGATCTTTGTCCTATTCTTGAATTTGTCTTCTTCAAGATCTTCACGCCAGTGTTGCATGAGCTTAGCAGCAAAACCGGAGCATCTATCAAATCAAAGGAGCTAGAACATCCTCGGCAAGCACGCAGCCTGGCATACACGAGCCAGGACTTGGAACCTGAACAGAGGAGTTGTACTTAGTATCTGCATACATATCAATAGTCTGTTAGAGTGCATAGATGTTGTCCGTAGAGCCGCCACGACAGTCAACTCGGCCTAGCTCTTGGATGTAGAGGTCGTCTTTACATTGCTGTTTGTGGCCAGACCACCAGTTCACGGCCAATGCGCACTTATTGGTAGGCACCCGGCACTTCATCCTTGAAAACAGACGAACATGGTCGAGAATGTGGTTATAAATTGAGGTTCCCCTTATGCTCTTTCTTCAATATTCACCAAGGTCAATCTTCGGTATCAATCTTTCAGTCTTCATATACATTCAAACTTCAATATCTCTATTTTACGAGACAGCTTGCTAGAAGCTTCCTCTTGCAGCCATGCATTCAATACTTCCCCTGCTTTTGCTTTCCTCCTCTCTTCTTTTCCCATCCGCCAATGCTATCCCCGGGTACAGCATCAGCATTCCACAATGGACCGTTACCAGAACTTACTGGACAACCCATTACCCAACCTATACTCCATGTCCAAAGCCAACTCCTTGCCCTCCTAAAGAGACAAAGACCGTAACTTATACGATAACTGACAAGAAAACCGAGACCGTGACTTCTACCGTAACTGACAAGAAAACCGAAACCGTCACTTATGTCTCTACGGTCACCAAAAAAGAGAGCACAACTTGCCCCCCGGAAAAGACGCAAACCTACACGGTGACCTATACCACCACCAAGAAAGAATCTACGACCTGCCCCCCCGAAAAGACACAAACCGTCACTTATACTTCACAATGTCCCTATCCCACCGAGAAAACGGTCACTTATACGACCACAAAAAAGGAGGAATGCCCTACGACAAAGCCAGGCTATCCCACAACCACGAAGTGGTGAGATCACCATTTCTCTGGCACTGAGAAAGACGAACAAGGCTTGAGACGGGCCAGGAATTACGTCCCGAAACTTTGGAAACATGCGAGCCTGGAAGCTCATTAGCACGTAAATTGGATGGATGCCAATGACACTACACTCCTTTGTAGCCTCTTGCAATCTGCCGCATTGCACAGGCCAAATTAGGACTAGTTTTGATGCCAATGACTATGATTGATGTCTCTTGTCCTAAGGTCCTATTCTTCGATTTACTTTGAAAGGTTACTACGCTTCGTATACCCAGCCACGTGTAGTTCTTGCGCCAAACCTAACCCAAAGTGGTGGACGGGGAACATTGGCTCCGAGGAGATGAGACCGTGCCGTTCGTAGTAATCAGCCCAGATAACATCCACACAGGTCGCCTCATCCCGTAGATATCAATCCCATTGCATTGGCACTCCGGTTAAAGTTTTCAGATCCATGTAAAAGCGGCCCAAAATCCATCCCTCGTGCATGAGACACACCTCGGCTCGAGCTCAGGTCGGCCAAGCCCGCTCCACCCGTGTGGTGTGGCGGACGCCACTGGGCGGAATCGCAGTGCAAGGGCCACGCAGCAGCCAACGACGTCCGAACTTCACAGCGGCCCGCCCGTTTTTCGCTCTTGGAGGCAAACTCAAAAGGTCTGCCACCAAATATGATTCTGATCAGCCATAACGCATTTCATAGCCTTATGCAAGGACCGCTCGTTCGCCAATTGCAGAGTCCAGATGCTGGCCCCAAGGATGCCGGATACTTTTCCGACCATACATAGATCGTCGCACGACACGCTGAGATCGGAGAATGATCTCGGCAAAATCTGGGGAAGCTGCAGGTGCGGCATCTTCCCGAGTCATTCGGGGGATTCTGCATCTAAATCTATACTATTTTTACAACGACGTATCCACCGTTTCCGCTGTTTTGGACATCCTCGCGAGGACGGCTGCCACTGTCCCTGGATTCTCCATTGCGCGTCGTGACTAAAAGTCTCCCTCGAAGGCACGATGAATGCTCTATTGGTGGCCATGGGCGGCCACTTACTTACCTCCTGCAACTAAATAAGCACCACATGCGAGACGCTCCCATAAACTGATGCTAATCTGTTTGTGAGTATGCCCATAACTCTGCTGAAAGGGCGGATGACAAGGTCCTCTACTGCTGACGCCCTTTCGGCCGCCTTGGACGATGATTCCGATACGGCAAATGGCGAATGTTCTAACAATGAGCCGTTCGATGATGCGTGTCGTCCCCTTCTCCGTAATGTGAAGCAAAGTCTACTTGAGTCACCCGAAACAATTAGGTCGTCTTATGCCTCTTGGAAAGCACCTCCCTGCGCCTTTTTCTCTCATTGGATTGATTAGCGAACAATTTATATCACTCTTCTAATGATTTTTGGCAGCTTATTTCCTCACGTACCCTCTATTCTGGACACACCTGTTTGGCTCACAGGGGAGTGTGATTCACAGAGCAAAGATTCTTCTACATCGTGGTAGGGTTTCGGAACACGAAGCTTCCATAATGTAGGGACGCCATTCAGCATATTCCGGGGTTTATCAAACTGCATGCGACTGCTGATGCAGTTCGACGAGAATCGATTGCACATCGCGTCTTAGCAAGCTGGATTTGCCCATGCCTTGTCCCGGTACAGGTCGTCCGCAAGGCAGCTCCAGAGGATGTTTCGATGCTGGATCGGAGTCGCCGACGGTTCGGAGAAAGCGAGAGCGAGCCTCGTCAAGGTCAACCCGCAATCCAGGCGCCGTTCCGCCTCCGCGAAATCCCATCAGTGTGGGAGTCGGTAATTGAGGTATAAAGGTATTACAATCCGAAGCTCATGATTGGGGATTTAGCGAGAGACAGGGATAAACAGCCGGGCAGCTTCCCCGCACCAGGCCCGCATGCACTCCGATACATACGCGGTGAGCTCCAATCATGCCCTGGAAATGAACCATGTGCCTGGAGATAACAGACCTTGAGGCTGACAATGATGCCGTTCAGTCTGATGACGTCGGCGGGAAAGAAATTTGCACGCGATAAACAGAACAGTCGCCCAGCCTCGTGGCCCTTTTGGCGAATCACCGGTCGACAGCGCGTTGCACGTGCAGAGCTGCCCTCAACGAGCTTCCCTCCCCGTCGCAGCTTCCCCACCAGAGCTCTGCTGTAGCTGCAATTCCCATCAGGAACACTCTGATGACAGGGAACATGCCATATGGACGCCATCCGATTCGACGTCGGCCGCCAGTTGCTTGATTTTCGTGGCTTGGTTGACCGCTCTCAATTGGCCTTCCCCTCGTCATGACGATCCCAAGGCATCCAACATGCGAGCTACGATAGACCTTACAGCTCCAGGATCATAGCTCTTAAGTCGCAAGCTCCCCCTCGCGTAAGTGAGAAGTCGCTCAATCTCACCTTGCCCTTTGTCTTCCTTTCAGGCGAGCTTTACGGACGAGATGAAGTTCCTTTTGTTGCTGTCTCTCGTTTCCGAGGCCTTCGCCTCGTACGGTGCCAATCTCAACTATCGCAGTCCATCCCACCATCATGCCGGGCTCGGAATCTCGGTTCGAAAGGTCGTCAAGAGGCACAATCCAGAAGCCAGACAAGCGGCTTCGAACCTGAATTTTACCCATGGAGTTGCAAGTGGTGATCCGTACCCAAATTCAGTCATCATCTGGACGAGGTGTGCGCCAATGAGCGATGATGTGAACAATAATTCCACTGTCAGCGGCTTTGTGCCCTTGTACAACCCGGTCCCTATCTACAATGACACAGACGAGGGAAGGCCGCCGTCCACCTCTCCAGTCTGCCTGAACTACAAGGTTGCCACCGACAGGGCCCTGTCCTCAGTCGTGGATAGTGGAACAGTCTACACTTCCTCGGACATTGACTACACAGTGAAGGTAATTTAGCAATTATCCGCACGGGTACCACAACTGACAGCATTCAAGGTTGAGGCACAGCATTTGAATCCGTTCACCTACTACTACTATCAATTTACGGTCTGCGGCTCGACCAACTCCAGCCCACTGGGACGTACAAAGACAACTCCATTAGCCTCAGACAGTGTCACTGCCGTAAATCTAGCGGTCTACTCCTGCAGCAATTTCCCCTTCGGGTTTTTCAACGCTTATGGTAAGGGAAAATCCTAGTACAAGCTTCCCAGGGGTGGAGCGCTAATTTGTACCGCTGCATCCAGGCAACCCGGTCAGAAAGGACTCCGTAGACTACGTACTTCATCTGGGAGACTACATATACGAATACATGAACGGAGACTATGGCTATGGTCAATCCATTGGCCGAATTCCCCTCCCGGATAGAACAATTTTTACTCTTTACGACTACCGAAAGCGCCATGCAACGTACCGCACCGACTTAGATCTTTTAGCTTCCCACCAGAATTTCCCATGGATACCGGTTTGGGACGATCACGAGGTAGCGGATAACACATATCGTGACCAATCTAGCGAGCTCAATAACACGGAGGCCAGTTTCATTGAGGACGGAGGTGTCTCCACCGACCAACGCAAGATGAATGCTGTGCGAGCTTACTTCGAGTGGATGCCGATCCGACAAGTAGAGATGGATGACAATCTGAGAATCTGGAGAAGCTTCTCAATTGGTTCCCTGCTTGATTTGGTTATGCTTGACACTCGTCAGTACGACCGTAGTATCACCGATTTGTATTGGAACACCGACTACATTCATGCTATTTCAAACGATGCTGGCCGAAGCATGATGGGTTCACGGCAAGAAAACTGGTTCTTCAACAGCTTGACATCTTCGGCGACTCGTGGAGCCACGTGGAGAGTCATCGGCTCGCAGACAGTCTTCAGCCGGATCAACGAGTCCATCGCTTATGGGAATGTCAACCCACTCGACTACGATGCATGGGATGGCTACCAAGCTAATAGAAATCGCACCTTCCAAACGCTTTATGAGAACAACATTGGCAACAACATCATATTATCAGGCGACTCCCACGCCAACTGGGTGTCAGATCTCGTCTGGCTCGACCACTCTCCATACAATCCAGCTACCGGTGATGGCTCGATCGGTGTCGAGTTCGCCGGCACTGCTGTCAGCTCACCAAGCCCCTACGGTCAGAATATCACTCTTGCAAGATCGGTGAATGCCTCCGAATACCTTATCGCTGCCAACCGGGAGCTCCAGTGGTCAGAACTCTACTACCGCGGATATTTTGAGCTTCACGTTTCTCAAGCCCAGGTTGATGCTTATTATTTCGGGATGCCGACAATCGTCACGCGCAATCCTGGAGAGATTAGTCTTGCGAACTTCACAGTCTTGAGTGGCAGGAATAGATTAGAGAGGTTCAATGGGACCGCGGCGGTTGGAGGTGTCGTGGAGAATGGGGCATTGAAGGGAGGAAATACCGTGCAGACGAACTTGACAAATAGCACGGATACTGGCATATATTATATCAGCCATGAAAACCAAGAAGATATCTAGATTGTACGCGGTACTTAGCCCGACAACGGACATATAATACAGAGACATTCGTCAAGAGAGGGTTTTGTAGGAGAATCCTATAATGGATGTCTAAGTAGCACAGCCCAAACACTATACAAACAGCTCCATCATCTGAGTATTCTCTTACTAGCTGCGGCGCAGTTAGAGTTCTGACCACGCATCATACCATTGCCATCGAGCTGGTGAGTTGTCAAACCTCCAGCTCGCTAGTTCAGTCATGCCGTTTTTCCCCGCGGCCAGATACCACGCCGGCAATGTAGGGCAAGGCGTCCCTTTCTCAGCTTCGACAATGCTCAAGCTTTGCGACTGCAATTGGAACTTTGGAGTCGACGGACCAGAAGCCAAGAGACACGCACTACAAGACATCTACTGTCTGCGTCAATAGCTGTAAGAAGGACACATTTCACGACACAACAGTCTTTGGCTTATCAATGCTACCCTGATCTCCGCATGGAGCTTCCAAACTGTATCTTCAATTTCCGGAACCAATGCCGTCAGATTCCAAGCTACGCGGCCTCGGCAGTCTAAAGAGCCGCTTGTAGGGATTCGATGCCGCTTGGCAGGGCAGTCGAGAGGCTAAGCTCATCGCCTCCTGAAAAAAGCCGACCTGCCCTATTCGCGGGTCGGCGGGGACCTTCGCCGGCAGCGCCATCTCATCGTCTATCTGTCCAACCTTTCCCGTCACGGCCAAACTCTCTCGCTACGAGCTCTCGATCGCTGGCGAGGATACATCATCAGGGTCCTGATTTATGCGTAAGCTTACTGGAGGCATCATAGCCGTTCAACAAGCATACCTTCGTCTCCAGGACGAGTCGGTGAACCCAGTGCAAACTCTGTGGCTGCAGCTAGGTAGGTGAGAAAGCTCGCTGATTGGAAGCGACGGATCCTGGGCTATCCCAGATCTCTTCTTCTCCCTCTTTTGCCGTCCGGTATTTTGTGATCATCAATTTAAAGATTCTTCCATGATGACGTTGCGAATCGCCGCTTCTAAAAATACGATGAATATCAAGCAAATGATTCCCTCTCCGCCGAGACATTGAACCTAGCAACATTCCACTGATATTCCCCACGGCGACAAGCTCATTCCCACTTCCCTAGTAATTCATGACGTATCTGGTTATTGTATTTTATCATGCTAAGAAAGCTAATCTCGATGTACCTCCTGGTCTTACTTCTGCCTCTCAGAATCATGTCCAACCCTATACCTCGAAGTGCCAACAACCACATCTACCTCGCCGGCCCTTCGGTCTTCCTCGAGAACAGCACTGACACTGCTCGCGCCCAGATTGCGACATGCTCCAATCTCGCTCTTGTCGGCGTCCATCCTCTCCGTGAAGTCATCGAAGAGGAAGATGGAACGCTGCCACCCGGTGTTCAGAGCCCAGACAATCGCACCGACCAGGACTGGTATCAGTCGGACTTGGACAAGATCCATGAGTCGGCGGGCATCATCGCGGAGATTTCGGCATTTCGAGGGCCGAGTATGGATCCCGGAACGGCGTTTGAATTGGGATACGCGGTCTCGAGAGGGTTAAAGGTCGCACTGTGGAGTGACACCTGGAACACGGCTTACCACGACCGGGTAGAGGCAGATGCGCAATTGGCTCAAGAGAAAGGGATCCCGAGTGACATACTGGGTCCTGGGAAGTGGGCGGACGTTGATCGTAAGTCTTCTTTTGGCCAGTCTAGATCTGCTCTCCTTTTCCCACCATGTTCCCCCAGCATAATAGTCACCAAGCGATATTCATTGGCGTTGAATAGTCCTTGACACGACTTGCGGTTTACCGTGCCGTGCTGACACACATGACTACCAGCCCTCAACGCGACTGAAAACCTCATGATCACTCGGCCGGATACCCCTGTTTATGCCACGTTCGGTGAAGCGGCCGTCGCGATGAGCAAGTTGCTCGGGGTTACTCCACCACCGTAAACGACCATAGGAGATTGTGCCCTCGGTAGTTGAATGGGATGATGAACATATGCATGGATATTAGTGAAATTGTGCCAGAAATAAAACATTGCTAATAGCTATAGTCACTTTTTGGAAGCTAAGCCGAGTTTGCTCAATTTTCTGTGAAGATGTCTCCTGTGTCCAACACGTTGCGGTACCCTCGAACTTTCAGAATCTTCAGCTCATCACGGGGTAGCTGGTAGAACTTAGCCTTCCACTGTTCATTCTGAGATTGCGAGCGATCTAAATGCTGACCCAGGATTATCCCATAGGACGCCTTAACACAACTTGGCCTTTTAGCGAGCCGTGTCGAAAACCTACATGAACATCAACTCGAGTAGACGGTACAAATTGAGTCCCTGGGGGCACGCCGCTCCATCTTGTTGAATTGTCGTCGTCGATACGAGAATTACCAAATTAAGATATGCAATCCGGAGTTGTAATGTTGCACAAACGCCCAATAAGACTGGGAGTGAAGGAGGCAGAAAACCGTCCAACTCATCGTTCGCATCGAGATTTGGATTTTCTCCTAGGGTTACGGCAGTCCTCGCCTGAAGCAGCGATCGCTAAACGGATCTGGCAAAGCCCGCGGGGGATTATCGCCAATTTGCTTGGCAGCTCTGGATAAGAAGAAAATTTCATCATGTCGACATACGAAGACGAGATTTATCCCATCTGGAATCCTTGCAAAGTACCAGATTTCTGCAGAGACCTTCGAGGCACTATGCTTTCCTGGGAAGCTGCCATACAAGTCCACAGATGCTATCGCCGGTGGCCGAGTAGAATCGTCTGAGCTATAAGTAGCCTTTATCACTCGCTGCTAGAGCTTGCCAAATGGGCGAGCGAGGTAGGTTGAACGGAAAATTCCTGCCAAATGGCTATCTTGCACAATTTTTTTCTGCTCGGGCATTTCTCTGTTTTTCTCCTAAGCAGCGCACAATTTCCCCCTGCCCCGGAAGGACTCACCGTACTCCACTCCCGATTTGATGATGGCGTCTACATATCGTATAAGGAGGTATGTTCTATAGCTGCTTTGCTCGCTTCTCACTAACTTTATTTCCAAGCCAGGAATTTGCGAAACCACTCCCGGAGTCCGGTCATATAGCGGCTCTGTCCATTTACCGGAAGGAACTCTTGGTGATCTGAACGAGATACAACCATACCCTATCAATACCGGCTTTTGGTTCTTTGAATCGCGCAAAGATCCGGCGAATGCACCGTTGTCAATTTGGATGAATGGCGGGCCAGGGAGTTCTTCTATGTTGGGCCTATTGGTGGAGAATGGACCGTGTTTTGTCAATTCCGACTCAAACTCAACCACTCTGAATCCTTGGTCCTGGAATAACGAAGGTCCGGCTCTTTGACAAATTTCAATGGCAGAGACTAACATCATCTGTCTAGTAAACATGCTATACCTGGACCAGCCGGTTCAAGTAGGATTCTCATGGGATACCTTGGCTAACATCACTACGGATCTTCTCACAGGCGACGTCGCCGTGCTGAATGCGAACGACTCAGTCCCTGAACAGAATAACACGTTCTACGTAGGCACTTATCCAAGCCAAAAACGTAATAATACAGCCTTTGGCACTGCGAATGGTGCACGGGCATTATGGCACTTTGCGCAAGTGTGGTTCCAAGAGTTCCCCACGTACAAGCCTAACGACGACCGGATATCAATCGCAACTGAGTCCTATGGTGGTCGGTACGGACCTGCCTATTCAGCTTTCTTCGAAGAACAAAACCAGAAGATCGAGGATGGGACCTGGACCGAGGTTGGCGACACGTATGTCATCCACTTGGATACTCTTATGATCGTCAACGGGTGCATCGATCGTCAGGTGCAGTGGCCTTCTTATCCTCACATCGTATTCAACAATACGTACGGTATACAAGCTCTGAATGAAAGCTTGTACAACTCCATGGTGGACGCCTACGAAAGGCCCGGAGGTTGTAGGGACCAAATTGACACCTGCAGATCACTGGCATTGCAATATGACCCTACGAATCAGGGGTTTAACCAGTCTGTGAACAGCGTTTGTCAAAAGGCTGAGACCTTTTGCACCGCAAATATTCGAGACCTTTACACAGACTACTCCGGTCGCAATTACTATGATTTCGCCACGAAGGACCCAGATCCATTTCCCCCGCCTTTTTACATGGGATATCTCAACCAGGAACATGTGCAAGCAGCGCTCGGATTTCCGCTGAATTGGACACAAAGTTCTGGTGTGGTGGCTACCGACTTCCGAAGCATTGGTGACTATCCACGGCCTGGATGGCTGGAAGATCTCGCATACCTGCTCGAGAACAACATTAAGGTCTCACTGGTGTATGGTGATCGCGATTATGCATGCAACTGGCTCGGTGGCGAAGCTGTGTCACTGGCCTTGAACTATTCTCAGGGGGATGCCTTCCGTGCGGCAGGTTATCAAGGTATCCAGACCAACGACTCCTACGTTGGTGGACAAGTACGGCAATACGGCAACCTCAGTTTTAGCAGAGTCTATGAATCCGGCCATGAAGTGCCTGCTTATCAACCAGAAACGGCGTACCGTATATTCACAAGGGCCCTCTTCAATAAGGACATTTCCACAGGGGCAATTGATACTGCTGCCAATGGGGACTACGGTACAACAGGGCCGGCCTCCTCGTTTGACATCAAGAATGAAGACCCGCCTGATCCTCCGCCGCTTTGCTATGTTCTGGATCTTACATCAACTTGCACAGATGACCAGATCGAGAGCATTGTTGATGGGACCGCGATAATCCATGATTGGATCTTGATCGATTCTAACTCGACGACGAACGTCACGGGCGGCCTCTGATGAATGAAATAAAGAGACTATACATATCTGTAGTCAAATGCCCTAAAATTTTTTCGCAACTACCTCAAGCTCTATCAAGTAGCTGCAGCACTTGTTTATGGATATGCATTCCCGCTTTGACGTGTTCCTGCTGGGTGCCGTCGAGTGCTGGTTCGAGCCTGATCCGGAGCCTCTTCAGTAAGTACGTTTGCATTGTTTTCACTCTCCTTTTGTTTCCTCTTATCACCATCTCTCCCACAGTATCTTCCATTTTCCTTCTCGTATCTTTCCTCTCCGTCTAGCCCAAGACCCGTAGTTTTGTATCACCTTCACCACGTAACTACCCTGACGTAGTCAATCTCGTTGCAATCTACCAGAAAACTCTCGCCGACGACAATCATTATGTTTGGGAGAAACGATCAGCCTCAGCCGGCGGTGAGGGCTATTTCAGTAGTCCTGCTCCGTAGGTTCTACCAGCTGGTCTGTACGCATGCTGCTCGTACAACGTGGCGGATCAATGGGTCGACGAAACTCCGCCAGGGCCGGTGAAAATCTACCAGACTCATAGACCTGTGAGCTGGACCACCGACTCTGAATGAGGATCTCCAATCCCGACTTGCAGTCGATCGCCCATGGATTATCTCATATTGAGGATCAGACTCCGACAGTGAAAATCAAAGGAATTTCGACGGCATCCGTAGTAATCTTCTCCTCACTCCTCATAATTCCTACCACAAGTTCGAGACCTCCTTGAGCATAGGCTAAGCATGAGAGCTTTGCGCCAGGTTTACCCTTTACGATAAATACACGCTGAAGGTGTCAGACTGTCGGGACTATCTCGCCGGCCTACCAGTGACACCCCCGATTATCTATATGTCTACAAGCAGGGAGGTCGTTCCGGCGCTTGTTGCCAAAGAAACAGGAGAGTGGAAGCCAGCTCTTGGTGCATTTTCCAAACTCCCAAACGAGCTCATCAATCTCGTGCTCCAATTCATTATTCTTGGTGACGAAACTAGGTATCTCGAGGCGCACTATGCCAGTCTCCACTGCCCTCAGAAGCTGGCGATTCTGAACACCTGTACGACGCTAAAGGCTGTTGGCACAAGGGTCCTGAACAGAGAGGTGCTCTGGATCGAGCTCAAGTACTACGAGCCGGACGACAAAAGGTTCGAAAGCGCAAAAGCAAGCCTGAACAAAGTCGTGTGTATTCCCGACGTCGACAAGAGTTCCTCTTTCGCACGCTGGGGCAATTCCACCCTCTTTGACCATGAGCGTCTAATCAGCCCAGACATTGCTCTGAGTATACGTCTCCGAAAGAGGTACAGGGTGCAAAATTGCCCGGCACATTGTTGGAGTTTGGCTTGGCGAAAGTTCTCGAGTTTCCGGAGTATCGTGTTCAGCTATGATCGGTGTGATTTTGATCGCTCCATGGTCGAAATCCAACGTCTCAAGGGCGGCAACAAAGAAATGGACATCTACGCGGGAGTGGAGAGATACAGAACGATGGACAAGCTGATTTCGTCGCTTTTACGGTGCTGTGGGTTTCGAAATGTCTCCTTCTTAGGCCTGGACCAAAACGGATCAGACTCGATACCTTTTCATGAACACCTGCTTGTGCACAACTCTGGCTGCCTTTATGTAGACTCAAGGACGATTTTGCACTGCTCCAAAGAGCTAATCCAGAGGCATTTAGACCAATCGTCCGCGTTGAAGGCCCGAGGAGAGCTTCTAGAAGCCGGACACGAGGAGGACTTAGCCATGACTAAACTCAAGATCGTCGAGGGAGGCCAGAATACAAATTGCCACATTTTATATGGGGCGGTCATCCTGGCCTAACGATCTGGATGCAACGTATTAAGATCCTCGGAGACTTCATGCAGAGAGAGCATGAACTGGGCAGAGCTTTCGTCGCACATTACGAAATGTTGGACTTGTTCAAGCTACCCAGAGCGAGCGCTGATGAGTTAGGGTCTACGTTAGACATGCCGACATTTGCCTATTTCCAGGCTGTCTATCACGAGCTGGAGGGAGATGTCCGGCGGTGCGAGGGTGATATTCCCGCTCTGATCCTCCATTATGGCCAGTCCCTGGAAAGGGCCCTCCAGTGCCTAGCGGACCCGCCGGGCACTGGGGAACACGTTGGGCGGGTTCGAGCGCTGCTAGTGAGGGTCTGGAATAAGTACCGAGCAAAGGAGACAAACACGGGACTGCAAGTTTTCAAAAGCGGCATAATTGTGGCGGTGAGAAAGGCTGGCAAAACGGTCAGTACGTTTCGCTTCGGGGGAATCAGTATCTCAGGGACAAAATCAAACACATAGGCAGCGCTAATCTAGTGGTTTTAGGATACGCCACAGTTATCAGCATATTCACTGCCGGGTTCACATTTCCTTTTCGATCTCTTACGTTGGTGGATGACTCCAGCGGTATTGCTTTTTGCAATTCTTATATTTCGTTGGCACCAAATTGCATGATTCGAGCACGATCATCGGCGGTTCAAGGTTTCGATGGTGGCAAAGTTGAGACGCTCGACGGTGCAAGCAGCCCGCTCCACCTTTTGCTGAGGTAGTTGAAGCGGTGCTGGGCAATCGAGCATCTTCGTTCGGAAGTGGCGCTGGTGAAAAAGGGCTTGGGGTGACGAACTCTGTCACTTTCGGTACAGAGCCAGGAGCTATAGTCAAGAATCGAGGCAGATTGTGTCGCCGCGAAGGAAGCTGACGGAGCGTTATGGCTGCTCGATTGTGTTGAAGGCAAGATTGCATCCGCAATCAAGATTCCAGATTCACTGAATTCAGGCTCAATGGACTAAGTATCATTTCCGACCTATCTGATGATGTCAAGGAGTGAGAGTCTCGCTTATGCGTCCTTCGTATATATCCCGGCGAGAGAAAATTGCTTAACGAAACGTTTAACCATGAGGTCTCCGATAGTGTCCTTGCTAGGATCATTCGGATTCAGCTGGTTTGTGGCATCTTTGTCCCCATGGACAAATGTGACACACGAGATCCTCTCGGCGTTACCTTTATTGATAACCCGATGCCTTGCGCTCTTATATGCGCCTCCTGACCACTTCTGGATCATATCTCCCATATTGATGATAAGCACATCTTCAATAGC
The DNA here is from genome assembly GCA_021030945.1 of Pyrenula aspistea. NCBI lineage: Eukaryota > Fungi > Ascomycota > Eurotiomycetes > Pyrenulales > Pyrenulaceae > Pyrenula > Pyrenula aspistea. The sequence goes on from JAGFML010000027.1 coordinate 129,381, forward strand.
TGGGACCGGCAGCCATTCCTTCTTTACGTCATGCCACACTTCCAGACCTTCTCTGTCAGGCTGCTGAAGCAAGACTGTGACGCCACCAAAGTCAGTATGAGGCCCGACACCAAACTGCCCGGATTGAGTCGCCTTCTGCCCAGGGTAGCGAATCATTTTCATCATGACGAGAGGTCTCTTTGTGAATCCCTCCAAAAGCGCCGGCGAAAGGCCAAGACCTTGCAGCAGGATTTCCCAGATCGTCCAATCAAGGCTTGACGTCTCTTCGTAGTATTGCCAGACAGGGCCGCGAAACTTGTCTTCCGGGAGGTTGGGCCAAACATTTGGACCGTAAAAGCCTGGAGGCTCTATGACTGGTTCCTCTCGGCCGATATAGAAGGCCTTGTGTCGTCGTAAGCAGTTGACCAAAATCAGGACAACTCGACGTAGTGAAACCAAGGAGCTTTCGGCCCCACCGACCGTTCGGGGGTTTTCAGACGGCCCCATGACGAGATTGATCTAGACAACGCGTTCAGAGTTGCCAATGCAACGTTTCCTATTCCCAGCCGACACTTTTGATAAGGGCATAATTTTCGGCGCTTAGAGCCATTAAAATTAGCCGCACATGGCTTATGAAAAGCTATGGCCCTGATCCATTCATTGCGGTCCGCGAAAACCACTTCGGCAGCTCTGGTCGACCGATGTGTCCCGCCTCAATCCCCTCTAATTCGGGTGTCAATAAATGGTTCGGGCCATCTCCGTCACGTAATACATGCCCGACTTGCTCTGCAGGTAGATCATCAATCCCAGAACGGGTCAATTTGAGGTTTATAGTCATATTTCAGATGCACGTGGATATGTGGGAGGTGTAGGTGCTTAGAAGCAACTCCAAATCCTCCCGGATCCTACATTTCAGCCACAATGTCGTCAGCAAGCCTAACATTGTCATTACTGCAGTATCAAACGTCCGGCTCTCGAGCCAAGGCAGCTGCCCATCCAGCGGGAGGCGCCGATGCCTTCGTTGGGCCATCACATAGCAATCGTGATGGCGGCGGCGGTGAACATCAACCCTGCAGACACGAGGATGCTCGACCACGGCATGACTCACCGAGCCATTCATGTCTATGGCTTTGCGGGGACAATTGTGGCGCCGGGGTTTGACGAACGAATTGCGGCTTGACGTGGCGGCCTTTATCTGGGACGTTGTCACTGGTGCCGACCTGCGGCTGAAGTCCCTGACCACGTGAAATTTGAGAACACTAGGTCAGGCACTGGTATTGCAACCACATGGTTGAGCATCTTCTGCGAACTGCGCGCGCCCGCGTCCCTTGATCAGCTTCGCGAACATTATCCGGTCAGTCGTAGCAAGCTGAAGCCGAGTTAGGTGACCAAGGAACTGTCTCGGTAGCAGGAAGATTTCGACGCGCACTCTCCAGTTGCTAAATCCACGGGTTATATTTATCACCTTCTATTACCTACTCTGTTACAAGGATACCCTTGAAAAAACTTCCAGTACTCTATTGGGAAAATGCGCATTCCGCCTCTCTTATCATGTCGATCTCGGTCCGGGATACACGTTACTCTATTGGAGCATTAGTTGCTTCTTTCAGGGGCCCAGTTGTAAGAAAGTAGTGGGTTCTATCCTCCCGACATGTGTACATAGCCCGTGTGTCACAAACACTAGAAAAGCCACAATGCTGATCTTTATCGTCATATTCGGGCCCCGGCGTCCACCGGAGCGCAACGTGCTCGCCCTCGAATTTCGCCCTCTTCCTCGCTTTGGCATGGCGAACGACTTTATTTAGCTGTACCGCTCGTGCAGCCGACGGGTTCCCGAAGACACCGATACTGACGGCCCGGAGAAAAGAGATAGTGCCCCGTGTTAGAACGGATCCGAGTGAGGTACCCGCAGACCTTGTAGGACTCGGGAAGAAGCTTCTAGAGCCGCAGGCCGCGAAGGGACAGAGCGTGGCGTTTAATGGAGAGGATGCGAATAATAAGGCTGAAATCGAAGTCAGATAATGTTCTCGAAACCACCAAGAGCAGGTGGAGCGGAAGTGTAGCAGGCAAAGCTGTTCCAAATCCTTCACCGACGGCCCAATTACCGGGTTCCGCCGGAGCGTACGAAATTTCCAATCGTTCTAAGATCCAATACGAACCAAACCCACTGTGCCCAGTAACCAGATGTTGGGCTTTTCCTCTACGCTGTTATAAATACTCGCTCATGTAAACGAATGGTACCGAGGCGTGCGCCAAGCGAGCTGAAGCAACGATTCACCTTGTATTGTCTGACACTGTATCTTGCACATACGTCATCGTTGTAACTACCGTAGCTGCTTTAAGAGCTAAGTTCCTATTCAGGATATCATCAGCGCTTATTGTCCTAGAAAGTCAAGAATGCTGCATGTTATCATGTTACAAGAACATATCAGCCATAGAATTGTGTAAAATACACGTTAGCCACTTCTGGCGCAAGCCTCGGTAGGGTAACGGGTCTATCCGGAAACCGAAATAAAATTCGTAATCAATGTGATGGACGGAGGGTAAACACACCTAACCCTACTAGTAGCCTTGTAAAGGGAGCACTTGTCCCAAAGGGAAGTCTAGATTGTTGGGCAGAATATTTACATCTGCGGATGTAAGGGTAAATAAAGATCACAAAAGAGAAGGTTCATTTTGTTGCCGCTACACAGCGAACTTTATCCCTATCTTTTTAATTCATTGCACGGCGGCTCCAAATCGCTGATGGGCCGAAAGCCTTCGATGCGTCCATTTTTCAATAATAGCCCGTGTGGACGAATGATAGAGGGTGATGGTGAGGGATTCGTTGGCAATCGATAAGGTCCCGTCCGCTGAAAGACTGCTTGTCAGATCGCGGTGTTCCTGAAGAGCAGGGGAGAGTTTCTGTGGTGTTGAAATGACTATCTCCGTGGCAATAACGAAGGTAGATGCAAGATTGTGCCAGCTTCACCGCGTTTCCAAACGACAGCTGGTCCACGCTCATAGGGTTGGATGTCTGTTCATTGCACGGATCAACATCTTAAAATGACAACATGTGTCGCACAAGGTGGCAACGGCTGCAGGCTCGTGAAGATCACCACAACCACGAGGATGGTTTGCATATATCAGCCAGCCTCTCTTTGGCGTTGAAGCTACTTTTCTTTAGCGTTCAGGCCAGACTCTCTTAGGCTTTTAAGCCTCTTGGTTATGCATATTTGTGGCAAGGTTAATGAAGAACACGTGGAAGCCAACTAGAGAAGCTTGATTGATGCTAGCGGAAGCGGCTGCTCACATCCCCGGCTTAATCCGGTGGACCATTCTCTTGGGCGTCGATTCGGGTTGAAGGCTTTCCGAGGCGTCAAATTCTACCGACAGAACGTCACCGATCAATCTGAAATTTGGTTACCAAAATAACAGTGGTGTGAGATTGTCACACCTGGGTACCGGTCACTTTTCTGCTTCCTCTTTTACGTTCGGCCTCGGTCCGTGCCAATCCTGATTCGTCCGGCAACCGGAGTAAAGGACACCGAGCCGAGGGGAGGTATCTTGCCGGGCCCAACCAATTATAAAAATTGCGATACCTTTTACCACAAGAAAGGATACTCACCACTTGACCATGCTTGTTTTTGTTCAAGGCTCGGCCGTACAAAGCACATAGGACCCTGCCGATCTCAGCTCTATGCAGGACCCTAACTAAAAGCCGCATCTGAGCATCAATGAGCCATTTCGTAGGCTTGCAAGAGCCCAACGAGAAAAGCAGAGGCACGGTAATTTACCATGAGATTTCGACATGTTTACTAACAAACACCCCAAAACAAATTTTATGTTCCTCAGCGTAGACACAGTCTCCAGCTGGCTCTTCTTATCAGCTCACATTTATCGCGCCAGGTTACACAAAGAATCGTTCGTATTTGAATCGCCACTCAGCATTAGACGGACATTTGCAGTCTCAAGCACCAATGACGCTGAATCAGAATCGAAACAATAGCTACTGCATGCAGTGATAAGTGGCTTGAGGGTTCAGAGGTTCTAAGGGGGTCTCGTATGTATTCGTTGACCCGCCTGTAAGCAGCTTCTTAAAGCTGCTCTGACCATGCTCCATACGAGATTGATAAAGTATCCAGACGCCTTTGCGTTACAGAAAGAGGAAGCTCGGTACATATATTCCACTAGTCCATGTTTCCAAGGGATTTTAGACTTATCTGTGTAACTTTAACTTAATAGTCGATAGCGCTACTTGACGAAGATTCTCGCCTGTATCAACTCTTCTTCCTCCTTCTCAATTGCTCAAGGTATGCAATGGCACCGTCTTCAAGCGCGACGGCGGGGGCTATGAGGCGCCAATCATGCGATCGATGCCACGGCCAGAAGCTGCGATGCGAACGTACGGGCAACAGCGACACAGGCGCGTGCAACAGGTGTATCCGCCAAGGAGCGCAGTGTGTATACAGCTCAAGCTTACCCAAGGGACGTCCAAGCATGTATCGCTCAGCCAACGCCTCCACTAAGGCTTCGACACCTGCGACACCAGAGCTGGATCGTCGACATTCGTCTCGCCCTTATGGAAGAACCGCCGACGCCAATGTCAATGTCAATGAGGACGCAATCTTGAAGGGGCCAGTAAGCACACCTACGTCGACATCTACATCCATTTCCACGCCAACATGGCCGTGGCTGGCCTCTTCAAACTGGAACGATATGCAAGTAGACTGGAGTGAGCAGGACTCGAGCCGGTCTACCTCGAACTTGCACTCCGCTGTTCATTCTCAAATTGATGCTGGTGCAGCATTCTGCGATGCCTTTCCAAGTCTCCTGGGCCAGGTCTCCATAGGAAACGGTGATGCCGACGGCAGCGCGGGAGGACTGCCTCCATCGCCGACAGGTCTTCAAGAATATGGTTACGGCCTTGGAGGTGACCTTTCCGAGAGCTGCAACAGCGTCGTGATCGGCGATAGGAATGGCTCCGACATTAGCATCGAGCGACTGTCCCAGCTAAGCACACGTCTCTACCGACTGCATCGCTCAAGTTGCATACTTGCCGAGACGGCGGGATCATTATGTGAGTCGAGAAACCGCAATCAAATCCCTCAAAGCCCACTCTTCGACGACGCTGCCTTCAAATCGGTAGCCACGTGGCTCGTTCACGTTTCCACGAACATGAATTTCTTATTCCAAGCCGATCTCCAAGATTACGGGCTTGAGTCCACGACAACAGGTGATACCCTGCATGAGGCCTTCTCTACGTCGCACCATCTGCTGAAAATCCTTCATTGCTTGCAAGTCGACTTAGTGAGCAGCACCTCGCCCTCGACTCCAATTGCCTCGCAGTCCATGTCCAACCCGACGGGAGGAGTACCTCGGGACCTCTGGGCTAGCATTACCGGGCAATCCACGCGTGCGACGTCAACCTCGAGCGAAAGCACATTGAGCTTCGAGCCGGGTGAGGAATTATCGAGCTACACACGCCCGTTAAGTCAATATTCTAGTACCGTTGCCCGCCATCTGGTTATTGCGTGTCATACGTTGCTCCTCAACATCTATGTCGAAGTCCTCACCGCCCTCCAACATGACACGGACCTACGTAGATCCTGTCTCCTGCCTGCTGGTAATGTTGGCGGTGACGCTTACCCGGACGTGGCTGCACTGGGGGATATCCGGCTAGCCGCACTCATACAGCTCTGCTCCTATCTCATTCAGCGCCTACACGAAGCCGTGGGCTTGTACTTGTCATCTCAGTCCCCGCCGGCGGTATCGCAACAGCAACACCCTCCTAATTCTCAGCAGCCAAGTCTGCCCTCGCCGACTCCTGCCAATCATAAGGTGATAAGTGATCTGGAAATGGAGGTGCGACAGCGACTCCTCCGACTTCAGCAAACGTTACGCATCTGACTATCTTGAGTTTCCCTGCCCATAAGTTCGACTTTGTTGAGATCACACATTCTACAATGGGCTAGCCGGTGCTGAGCTTCGTCTGTTTGGCTTGACAGATTTTCCGTAGAGCTGGGCCTAGGTTTGCGCATATTTTGGACTGGCCACTCATAGAACAATGTTTAGAGACCGTCAAGAGCGCGTTCCCACGCTAGGATATATCGAAGTCTTGACCAGCGGCGAAACCTACTACCATACCGTCATAGCCGGCTTTGTCTCTGCTACAATTAGATGGGATAGAAAGGAACTTGCATAATTATGTACAAAGCCACATTGGTAACTTCACCAAGAGCCTTACGCAACCACAAGTGCTCTTTCCCCCTTCGTTGTTTTCTTTCGGTGCATCACAGCTTTAGAATAACCCGTATTCGCCTATCGCTAGTTACTTCAATCATCGCACTAGTGATCATACATCTGAGGAACTGATTGCTTGTCAATGATCACTTTGGTCGACAAGAAAAGAGAAAAAGTGACCAATCTAGATCGGGCGATTGAGTCGTTGTGCAACCAACTTTTGACGAATGATGTTTGTGTCAAGTCCTTAGTAAGACAGCCGCTGACGACGTTGCTGAAGGTACGGTGTCGCCCTTTGAAGATCTTTCGTTAGTGATGTTGCCTAGCTTCCTCAAGAGCGCCGTTGCCGGCCTTCACGGCGAGTCGTTGTGGCGACGGAACGGTTCGGCCCTATTTTCATACCTTAGACCTGGCAGAATGGTTACCATGCAATACCAACAGCCTCCTTTTGTATCGTTGGAAACATTACCTACAGCTACAGCCTCCACGCCAGCCACGTGTCGCAGGAGCGGCCAGGTTCGTTGTATGGGTCGACCTCGTAATCAAATTAGGGGAGGATCGCCTCGAGCCTCGAGGTGTTACTGTCAGCCAGCCTCAAACAGCGCGGGCACACGCTTTGAAGTCTTCCACCTCGTGAGAACTGTTTAAATTAAATCGAGTTATTCTCAGGAATCGAAGAATTTTCAGAGTTCGTCTGTTGCCATGAGATCAGTGTTATAACGCGTTCACGTGGCGACGTGGCAAAATCACGCTAGATTAGGCTTATTCCCGCAGCACATAAAATCGCGTGTGCTTGCAAGCAACGACTGACCAAATATGGCAAATGGTTAATCATTCCCTCAGCAGAATTTCATTCGCATAACACCGCTATCCTGAATGGTGTGCAACCGGGATATACCGTGTGCACTTACTATTCTTACCGGAAAACACGCGACAATGCTATCCCACAGAAGGCCGAAGACGACTTTTCGGCGATGACTTGCTCATCAACTGGTTTCGGCCCAATTTCGTACGGCGCACGCTGTGGCCAAGTTCGGTGTCGATGTTCTGTCTGTCGGTCTAGATAACTCGTTCGGCGCATCCGATTATTCGTTCCATCGGTTGATTTGTTTCGCGTTGGCAATGTCTAGAGACCAACTTCATCGTACCAACTTCTCTCCTTATCGGCTCCCCACGGTGAAGATGGATTATCACTCATTGGCGACACTAGGGGCGAGTTGGAAGATCTTGAGCTGTCTAATGCATGGCAGATTAAGCCAATCTGATACTCGACAGTACGACATTCCACGAGGTACAACCCGGAAGCAATAAATAAAACTCGAAGAAATGCAGCAGAGTTCCATCCGAACTGCAGGCCGTAGCCAGACCAGAGAAATATGCACCCCATGGTTCATAGTGCACTTGAGGCTTCTCCTCAGACGGCGTCTGGAGTTAGCTGGGCTTCTTGGACAGATCTTGATATTCCCTGACCCATTCTACCAATTTCTTCTCCTTAGTCAACCGAGATCGCTAGGTAGAAATGGTTTCCCAACGATCAGAGCCCATCGCTATCGTAGGTAGTGGTTGCCGTTTCCCCGGAGGCGCAACTTCACCTTCAGCGTTGTGGAAGTTACTTGAATGTCCTCACAATGTTGGTCAAAACATTTTGCAAGATCGATTCGAGACAGCATGGTACTACCACCTAGATGGCAGCCACCATGGTACCACCAACATTCAACAGTCACATTTGTTTTATCAAGACGTGCGGCTGTTCGATGCGGCTTTTTTTATATTAATCCCAACGAGGGGGACTCAATCGACCCACAACAGCGTCTGTTAATGGAAACGGTGTACGAAGCCCTCGAATCAGGCGGTCACACAATCGAACCATTGCGCGGATCCGATACGTCGGTTTGTGTAGGTACGATAACCGTTGACTGGAATGACACACTTTTACTGGACGTCAACACTGTGCCAACGTACTTCGCCACTGGAACGAACCGGGCCATCATCTCGAATCCGATATCCTACTTCTTTGACTGGCATGGTCCGAGCATGACCATCGATACTGCCTGTTCGTCTAGTCTGATCGCGGTGCATCAGGGTGTAGACACTGCGAACAGGCGGATCGTGTCTTACTGTGGCTTGTGGCACAAATATGATCCTTGGACCAGGTTCGTCTTCTTCCTCCGCCCTGCCATGTGTCGTGGAATTTTCACTAATTCGCTACACAGAGATGTTTGTGGCCGAGAGCAAGCTGAATCTGCTTTCTCCTACGGTTGGCTCACGCATGTGGGATGCAGATGGTGATGGCTACGCTCACGGCGAGGGTGTGGCGGCTGTGATCTTAAAACGGCTAAGTGATGTCATTGCTGACGGTGATCACATTGAATGTCTAATCCGTGAGACTGGGACAAATCAGGACGGCCATTCGAATGTTCTAACGGTAACGAATTCAGAAGCCCAAGCCGCGCTTATACGCTAGACCTACGCGAAAGCTGGCCTGGATCTGGAACACAATCCCTATGACCGTCCGCAATTCTTTGAAGTAGGTGATGACGTGTAAGCCATTTGAGCCTGAGTACTAATTCTATTTTCCGGCATTAGGCTCATGGTACTGGAACAAAGGCAGGCGATCCGAAGGAAGCTGCTGCAATCTACGAATGCTTTAGTCCACGAAGCGACGCTGCTGCTCCTCTGTACGTAGGATCCGTCAAGACTGTCATCGGCCATACCGAGGGTGCAGGGGTCTCGCAGGACTTCTCAAAGGCTGGTATCATTCAGAAAAGTTTCATGCCTCCGAATCTCCTTTTTAATCGATTGAATCCAGCCATCGAGCCTTATTATAGCGGCTTCCAAGTTCCGACAGGTCTAAAGCCATGGCCGAAGCTTCCTGAAGGAGTTCTCGACGTGGGAGCGTCAATAGCTTTGGTACACGTAAAGGGATATTAGCGACATCTGATATGTCTATTCCACACCACTGACCGCTTTCACTAGGTTTCAGCGGTAGCAATGCCCACGCGATATTAGAGGAGTACTATGACAGCCATGCTAACACAATGTTTGGCTCTCTTGACTCGAAATCTAATCCCCACTACGCACCCTTTGCCCCATTCGTTTTCTCTGCCATGTCTGAAGCCTCCCTAGCTGCCCAACTACAGGCCTGCTTCGAATTCTTGAAGAAACACAATGACATTAGCGCCCCTGATCTGGCTTCGACGCTGCATTCACGTAGAAGTTCAATCCCTATCAAGACGGCGTTCTCGGCGGCGACGATTGAACAGCTGGTATCGAAAATTGACGTTAAGCTCGAAGAGTTGAAGCAGAATTCCGGCACAAGCATTGGAATTCGCTCCATATCTAAGCCAGCGGTAACCCCCCCTACTAGGAGTCTTCACCGGCCAGGGTGCACAGTGGTTTGCCATGGGCGCACAATTAATTAACTCGCCATACTTCGTACGGAAGAGAGTTCAGGATCTCGAGGAATCTTTAGCCACTCTGCCACCATCTGATCCCCCGCACTGGCGCCTCCACGATGAAATGTTGGCGGGAGCTGACATTTCGCGTATTTCCGAGGCTGAGCTATCGCAGCTTTTGTGTACGGCGATACAGATCATCCTGTTTGATATTCTACAGAAAGCTGGCATCACTTTCATCGCTGTCGTTGGCCATTCTTCTGGAGAAATTGCCGCTGCATACGTTGGTGGATTGCTTTCAGATCATGACGCGATCCGAATTGCTTACTACCGAGGTTTATATGCTCGACTGGCTGGAAACTCTAGCAGCGGTCAGAAGGGCGCAATGCTCGCCGTGGGAACATTATGGGAAGATGCCCAGGATATCATTAATCGGCCAACGTTCAAGGGCCGGCTGACAATCGCCGCCCATAACTCCTCGGCTAGTGTGACTCTGTCAGGAGATGCTGATGCCATCGCCCTTGCGTAGAAAACCTTCGATAAGGAGAAGAAGTATTCGAGGTTATTGAAAGTGGACACGGCCTATCGCTCCCATCAGATATTGCCGTGCGGTGACTCATACATTCAGTCCTTGCGAGCGTGTAGGATCCAAGTCAATTGGGATCGAAAGAACAACTCTTGTTCCTGGTTTTCAAGCGTGGATCCTACTGCGAAGGGAATGGAACCTATTGAAGAGCTTCAAGACGTCTATTGGAGGGACAACATGACGAACGTAGTCCTATTCGCAGATGCTGTCAAAAACGCCGTCCTCAGTGACCAACAAATAAATCTTGCTGTTGAGGTCGGACCTTACCCAGCGCTTAAAGGTCTAGCTACACAGAACATTTCCGATGTGCGACCAGCCGCCCTTCAGTACTGTGGCGTACTCAGTCGAGGACAGAACGATATCGAGACTTTCTCAGAAGCTCTGGGCTTCCTTTGGACTTCGGTGCCCAAGGGGTGGATTTCCAATGTTAAGAGAAGATCATGTCGTCCCCTTCGGCGGCGAGCAATGCACCGCGACCAAGAATGATAGTCGGTTTGCCATCCTATCAGTGGAAACATGAGAGAGTTCACTGGCATGAATTTCGAAGATCTCGAAAGATTCGAGGGCGACAACAAGCTTTCCATGAGTTACTTGGTGTTCGATCTCCAGATCCAACTGACCGCGACTGGCGGTGGACGAACCTGCTTAAGCCATCTTAGATCCCACGGTTAGATGGTTATCAGTTGCAAGGCTAAATCGTCTTTCCTGCAGCGAGTTATATTGCCATGGCTCTGGAAGCAGCCAGGAGCCTTACCGCTAATAGGACCGTAGACCTTTTTAAACTCCACGATCTTTCTATTTCAAAAGCTATTACGTTCAACGAGGACATCAATTCTGCTGTCGAGACTCTTGTCACGCTGACGTCAATCACGACTTCTAGCTACCAAGATCAGCACCATCAGAACCAAACGACCACCACTACCGATTTCTCATGCTGCTCCTGCCCCAGCATGAGATCAGAACAGGAAATGGAACTCATGGCAAGTGTGTCCACGCTCGTCCACATCACTTTGATCAATATATATCTGATCGATTCATATCAGTAGACGAGCTTAGCCAACCGCAATCTCCGTAAAGCAGCCAAGGCTGGTAGAAGCGTTTAATAGGACGCCTTGCACATTAACCTGTTCTGGGTTGTCTACCTTGGCTGCGCAATAAGACAAAGCTAGGTATTCGAGGATGTTAGAGGTCGAAGCATGATCAAAAAAATGCTTCCCATCGCAAGGAAGACAAGGATGGAATCTTGCACAGATAGTCAGTAGGCCCGAGCCTTGCATGGATCGTACATATGTGTGAGTAGGCGAAAGCCTTGCGTCTTCGTCATTGCTTTTCATATCCCCCAATATTCTACCGCAAGGCTCCCTCAAGGACTCGATAGCCTTGAGATTTATCAAACGTAAAACTGCGAGCCGAATTTCCGTGAGTGGCATTTTGTGGCTGCACTACCCCGGATGCCCCAGCCTCCGCGGCTCACTAATCTGCGTTCTATTGGCAAGCCTCTTCCCCAGCGATCTTAGTGGCGACCTCGTACTCCCTGGCTTTCCCCCTTCCAGCAACTTGCTCCCCAAAAAGACCGCAGCCACTCCATCTTCCTGGGCAGACTTCCCCGTGATGGTGTGCAACAAAGCTGCCAGCTGAGAGTCCGGCAACCAGGATGCAGTTCGCGTTAAACCGCATCCGCTTGCTCGTCATGGAAATCGACCATGTACGCGCCTGCGTGCACTTGGCGCAATTGAAATTTTCTCCCAGCTTCGCGGTGGCGTGTCGCATGCCAAAAACACAAGTCGCGAGAGCTTAAGGCCCTGATCTCTCTGTGCACGCACGAAAATGCTGGGAAATCCAATGTGTCCGGGTTTCTGAACAGTGTCTGGAGATGGATTGGAGCATGATTTGCCTCTCGATGGGTCCGCTGGCTCTCTGAAGTTTGCGGCTCTTTGAAATATCTACAGAAAATGAGGCGAATAATATCCCTTCAAGGGACCGATGGCAGCATACACAGTCATGCTTTTTCTTCATCCAAAACACTTGACGAGGAAGCCGCGTTCCACTGTGTGACTACAGGCGTCCCCGAACAAGTGGAATATCACCGGTCCAGTGGAAGACTTGACAAGTTGTCCATTGTCGCCACAAATCGAATACCGAACCCTAATCCAGAGCAGCAAGATAAAATGATGCTAGTATGGCATGACGGAGAAGGAGAACTGTCTTCAAAGTCTGATCATGTGTTCCTTCAATGGCTGTAAGTACTTCTTCGAGCAAATGGGTGATAAAGACTGAAAATTGCAGGCATCTTGAAAAGGCCTGTCTTCCATTCAAAGAATTCCAAGTGGGTCTAGCCGTTAGGTACATGTGGCATGACTGACATACGAAGGATCTGGTCATCGATTACTCTGAGCTTGACACAAGTAGGAAAGACATAGCGAAACGATGCGTGCAGGACGTTGAGAGGCTATATGGGCGACGATTCTGGAGAGGCAAATACCTCGAGCCAATCTCCCACCAAACCAGCCATGTTCATTCAAAGTCAGATGCGAGTCACGCAGCGATTACGGCGACGTTCGTAAATCTACCCCTATTTGCGCTTTGCGATCGTCGAATCAATGGAGACTTTAAGGGCAGTCGAGATTCGCCGCAGAACCCGGTCCGCAGTCTGCTTCAATATTTTTATCGCCTTGATACGACAGAGAAAAGAGACCAGCGACAAACCATCAACATGATTGATTCGAACGTCAAGAAAGGATGTTTCATCCACGTTCCTCATCTTTGGGCATTACTCGTTGACAAAGGTGCGTCACTATGTGTTCAAATTTCTGCACTAGAGGCGCACGCAAACATGCAACGTAGAATCTGATGACTTTTCTGCAAGCAAACTGCAATACAGCCACGCGAACGTCGTTCTTCAGCGTTTCAGCCAATATTCCTTAACTTTTGAAAACGCCTTACTAACCACCGGAACGCAGAAACCCTGATCACATGTGCGCCGCTTAGCTTTGAGCATTTACGAGGTGTTAGTGTGACTCCCATCTCCGGATCCGAAACAGAAAGTCCATTGTTCCTGGTACCTTATTCGCAGATCGCGCCTTATATCAAGTATATCCGACTGGATGGGAAGCATTATTACTTCCCCCTGCGGCAAGTTCAAACGTGGATAGTATGTCTGTCGCTCTATCTTGAACCACATGGTGTCTTATATCCAGCAGGAACTTGTCCATAAACTTGCCAGTCTATCAGCGCATCCTGCGTTGGTCTACCTCGCCATCATGAATCCAAGATCCGCTTACGGTCTTCTCGACGCAGATTCGAATCCGCTGGATAGCCTAGAGTGGGACAATCTAGTTCGCATGCATTTGAATCATGCCGATGACACGGCGGCATCGCCAATTTCACCAGACACCTCAATGGTTACAATTCGCCTTGGGAAAATCGATCTTACAATCAACGCAGACAATGAGAGTACAGATTCAGACTCATCAGGTAAAGCAGTCTTAGGCATGTGCCAATAGAGACACTAACGAAATAGTCCGGCCTGTCGGAAGTGAAGTTGGTTTAAGCACGCGTCTTTCTCGATGGGATATCATCCGAGAGCAAATCAAGCAAACGCGCCTAAAAAGAAGGGCGGCGGAAGCTTGGGCGGCGGAAGCCAGTGATGGAGCAAGTCAAAATTCTCTATCTGCCACTCATAGGAAAAGCAGGTCAGTTGCAGCCAGATCGCTATCACCCGCACCAGAACATGAGGAAGAGCACGTACTTGAGTCCCCAAGTTTTCCACGAGATGTGCCAACAGGTGCAATACCACAAGACAATAGAAACACGATTTTGGCGGACACTGATGCTGTCAACGCTAATGACCGCCCTTCACCACAAATGAGAGAACCGCAAATCATGTCTTCCTCGGGGAAGGGCTCTGCAGAGCCTCCAGGGCCTCAACCCGCTCCCAAAATCTCAACATTTAATCTTGAGAATCAGCATAAAGTCGACTCGCAGCAGGATCTGGCAGGCTTACTATCTGATGACAATCAATCTCAAAATGGGGAGTATCCGCAGGATATCCTGCAATCACCCACGGACGGAGGAAAACAGATACCTACTCCTGCCACTCCAAACATCAAACCATTGTTCATAGCACAGCCCCCCGACCTCGGTGACACGGTTCGTAAAAGTCAACAGACTGCCTCTCACGGACCTGCAAGCGAGGCTTCAGGTTCCGCCAAATCTGTTCACGGCAAACCCCCGTCGAAAGGTAGCAAAGACCAGCATCAACGTAGAAGAAGATATCACCGCAGACGAATTTCAGAATCCCCCGATGCCCTGTCCCCAAGTGGACAGGAACCCGAGCCCAACGTTAGCTTGTTGTCCAATCCCGCATTCCAAACGCCTTCTGAACCGATGATGATCCCAGATGCTGGGCGAGCAAAAAGTGTATTTAAACAATCGCCGAGACTCCCGGTCACGCCCGGACAGAAAAAGCTTGTGGAGGCTTCCAAACGTCTAAACTCTTTCGAACACGTCACGTACAAGCCTGTCTACTCTTGGCCTGTTGAAAGCGATCAGCCTGCCACTGTCAATATCCTTGACGCCCATCATTGCGTCCTGGAAGATGGTGGCTCCGATTTTCACAAAATTTCACGACTTGATTACCTTACCATTCAAGATCGTCAAAGATACGATGTCGAGGACATTGCCATAGAGTGCGCTATAGCAGCTGATGAACCTGTACTTTCAGCCACTCAAGCTAAATTCCTACGAGCAAAGTGTGATATTTATATTATTGCGCGAGATATTTTGCACTGCTTCGTGGAGCAAGGCTCGGATTCACTCTTCATACAGAAGTACTGGGGCCTGCTGTACGAATTGTGCAATCTTAATTTTGACAAAGTGAGTTCGTTTTGCTTCTCTGTCGCAATGAGTATTAGAATTACCTCTTCGACCTAACTGCGGCGACCGGGCGTTGTCTCGTTCCTTTGGCATTGGAAAACCTTGGGTGGAGGAGTACTCGGATACCAGTCCTCTTTCAATGGATAGAAGTCATCGCTAATGAACAATAGCTCCAAGAGAATGATCGTGACCATAATGTTTCCACCGCCAGAGGCTTCATTAACGTGATCGAAATGGTCAGGAGCAACTCGTCATTATTCTTCAAAATTCTAAGTCGGAAGATATTACGCATAGTTGAGGCAGATGGCAGCGAGCCGTTTCCATATCAGATTCCGATATCACTTCTGAATACGCTGCGACACATTTTTGCTTTCTACCTGGTCGCACTAAGACAGCAACCGGTTGAGCATCGTAATTTGGAGAGCCTTGAGAAGTCAAGTACTTTGATCTTCGACTCTCTACGCGAAGCCAGGCATCACCTTTTTCACGCCCACAACAAGGCTGAAAACCTCTGGAACCGTGTTGGAGATGAGGCTTTGAACTCCGAGAGCTTATTCTCCCTGATTGTTGAGAACTGTCTGCGAATTGGCGCACCCGATGAGGGGCTGTCGGAAGACAAGCAGTATCTGCCAGAGGTCTTTGATATTGTCGAACTTTACAGCGGCTACGTGTCTCACTTAGTACGTCTCTAATCCCTTGACCCACCAAGGATTGTGCGTTTTCGACCAGCGCTGATATTCCCACAGATGGTTCAGGCACGTGACCACGCTCGCTTACGGGTATACGAACATATTAAACTTGCTGAGGAAGAAGTCGATATAATTGCGAGAATATTGCAGGCGCAAGGTGAAGTCATCAAAAAGTTCAAGCAGTTAACGTCGAACGATGTCAATCTCTTGGAAGATAGATCGAAACGACGCATCTCCTCCAAAATTCATGAGCTAAAAGACGAGTTTCGCGAGCTTCAGGAGCACCTCGACACCGCACGGTGGGATGTAAGCACACCGTTCTTCAAATTTCAAGGATTCACAACCTAAATTGTATGCAGGCAACGCAAGCAATCCAGTTGAGGACCGAAGCCAACAACACAGCCATCCTGGTTTTCACAACTGTCACAATTATTTTCCTCCCTATGTCTTTTGTTTCAAGCTACTTCGGCATGAACACAATCACAGGGTCTTCTACATCGCAAGGAGAGTTCTGGGCGATTGCAATACCTGTAACGTTTGTTATTCTGATAGTCGCTTTAATCGTCGCCTACTATACATCTTGGATGCCGGCCATCAAGCGCAAAATGTGGAAGCTGGATTGAACAATTAAATTGTGTTCGTTCGGAGTATAATGCTCCTGTCACTGATCTCGTGAATACGGAACCTCATCGATACATCGCCCTCGGCATAGGACGACCCCAACGCTTGACGGGCAACCAAAGCCTAGTGCTGTGTGCTTTATGGCTTGGACAAAGGAGACGGGCATGGCTTACTTTTTCAGAGCACCAAAAGACCCAGTCGAAGGCCATAATTTCGAATTGGCACAAAGGAATGTTCGTCACGGACAATTCTGGCTTTGTTCTGGTATTTTGATACATTTACTAGTCAAAATGTTCTGCGAGCAAGTGACAGATCGCACTACCTTGTTTCGGCAGAGAAACTACCGTCTAAAGCCTCTCAGCTCTCCGAATACTTTACACTATACCTGTCGTTACATTAATCCCAGAGAAATCGAGAATAATCGCCTTCCGCAATGTTTGCACATACCACCTCGCTTCGCGACTTGAACAGAAATGACAGACTCATGCTGACCGAAGTCCTGAGAAGAGAACTTGACGAAGACGACCAC
Organism: Pyrenula aspistea; assembly: GCA_021030945.1. Taxonomy (NCBI): domain Eukaryota; kingdom Fungi; phylum Ascomycota; class Eurotiomycetes; order Pyrenulales; family Pyrenulaceae; genus Pyrenula; species Pyrenula aspistea. Next base: position 146,277 of record JAGFML010000027.1, read on the forward strand.
ACCTTCTCAAGCCGTGTGGTCACGAAAACTTCGAGGTTGCCCTCTCACCTGAGAAAGGCGAAGTATCTGCCCTCTTCTTTCTTGTCAGAGCATCCTCGCGCACCACTATGCAACTTGCACAAGAACCTCAACGCGTGGGTAATCAGATCTATTTTCGAATATCTTGTCAGGGAGGTCGGTAATCGTTGCAACAACCTTATTGGTATCGGTGGTAAATTGGAGGAGCCTCTTCGATCTCAATTATGGAGTTTGCGCTTTATGCATAGCATGTGGCTCAAGCCTGAAGTTTACAAGAAGACTTTTTTTCAGGATTCAAAGCCGTATTGGGCTTACCAAGAGGATCATTGTGAAGCGTGCATGCTTACTCGAGTTGGTAGTAGCCGCGACGCCATTGGACGACTGCGGATGGTCCTCTTATCACGGACTCGAGAGCAATCAGCTACCCCAGAACACAAAGGCATTCCCCTCTTCCTTCCCTTTGTTGACGAATGGATCCTATGGCAGCCCCGGGATATTCGGAAAATGCTAATGGAAAAAAGTGCTTATTGGGGAAAGATTTTAAAAACATACCGGAAAGATATCTGGAATGAGAGGCGGGAGCGGCGGGGCTTGAGCAGATTGACTTCTTCAAATGCTACGGCCTCTGCTTCTGATCAGCATCCAGTCCGGGCATCACATGGGCTGCGAAGAGCATCAGAGCATGTTCACTCTGGTCAACCTGAAGATACCGATGGAGATCACGAATGTTTAGAAGAAGATAGCGATTTTGAGAACAAAATCATCAATCACTATCTCCCATCAGGCACCCAGAAACCGTTTTCTGAGACAACAACTGTTGTTGGAGGACCACAGGCATCAGCAGAATGGCAGGAAATAAATGGACCGTTTGAGGAAATGTCGCTCCATGGTCATTCGCAAGCTACTAAATATAATGAGCGGAAAGATTCTATCGAATTGACGCCAAAGCCTCCATTTATCCTCAGAGACGATGATTTGGGATATGGAAGCGATGAAGATGCTGAGTACGTTCCTCCACGGGAAGCCTGGCAACATTCTGACCCTCTCGCTGATCTTTCGCAGACGGCCCGGCTGGTCAGACAGCACTCGCTTCCGACCCCTGCGTCTCCGACCATTGAATCTCGCATATCCATCAATAGATCACACGTAGACTCGTGGGCGTCAATAAACACCTTCCAAGATCACGACCGTTCCTCCGACCCAGCCTATAAAGATGCCCGTAACATCTGGAAAGATATGCGCGAGCAAACGCTTTACAACTCGGAAAGCGCCTCATCAATCTTCGGGCCCCTGTCCAATATCTCCATCCCCTACATCCCTCCTCTCCATGTCCAAAAATCTGAGGCGGCCAGAGACCCCGAGCCGGAAATGCGCGCCACACTTCACCGTCCACACTCCGACCTCGAGCGCATCCCTTCTCCGCTCCGCTCCGGCCGCAAACTCCCTTACGAAACGAACGTCTTCAACGATTCTCTATTCGGCCTGCCTCCACCCTCCACAGCAGCTCTCCCGCGCCCCTACTCCACCTCTAGCTCCAACCTCACAGCCGAAGAACGCGCCAGCGCGTACCGAAACAGTCTTTTGGCGTATCCGGTGAGCCCAGAGGCCACGCCCTCGAAGGAGTCAATGATTAGCCCAAAGACCGTACTGCCTGAGCCAAAATCTGCCCTTCCAGCAAAGAGTCACAAAGACATGAGGAAAGAGTCAATGATCAGTCCCAAAACTCTCCCCTTCTCGACAGCGCCGCCGTCATCTATATACCCGCAGACTCCCCAGGCCGGTAGGAACATCAACGCAACGCTCACCCAGTACAACATGGAGCCCAGGAAAAAGCGGCCGGATCCGATCACCGTCCCGCTGAGAAGCCGAACCGTTGGGGTAGCGACAAGAGATGGAGAAGGGGAGAAGACGCCAAGGGCGAACCAGAGCACCAGGCCGGCTTTGAAGGTTACGAGAGGTGGAGCGGGAGTTTACCCGAAGGGTGGTGGGAACAGGAATACGACGTGGAGTCTGTTCTATGATGAGAAGAAGAGGTAGACAGAAGAGGCTGGGTCCTTGGGCTGTAGCGTCTTTGGAAAGAGACAAGAATTAGATATCAAGCTGGGCTTGAACAATGAAAGAGCAGGAGACCTTTCAACTTAGTCGGTAATGTATATGGTAATATTCAGGGACATCTGCGACAATGTGCGGAAGACTTTCCTTGGTGACTTCCTCCGGTTGAAAGTACGCTTTGAGCCTATAAAGATAAGCAATTGCAGCGATGTTGCACGTGCATGGTAAGACCGTGGCGAGTCTGAAACACCAGATGGAAACCAATGTTTTTTTATCACCTTCTACTTCGATTCAAACCTTATCCCCATCAGCCATTTCCATCCAGCCAACTCTACACTTTGTATTCCTCAAGCCCGTGCTTCCAGACCGTCGCATATGGTGTGACGCCATCCTCTCGGAAATCGACCAGGACGTACATCGAGTCCTCCTCCATTGACTCGCCCATATACATGTCATAATTATCGTAATTGCCGAGTATTTTCTTGACCGCACCCGGCGCTCCGGACTGGAACTCCTTGATCTTCTCCTCTGAGGCACCAGACTCCTTGAGCTTGTCGAGGACCTTTTTGACGTATTCTGTGCGACCTGTTAGCAAAGATAATTCGCAAAGAAGACAGGGGCCAACGGGGTACTCTTGATCTCGCCCTGGAAGGCTTTTTTAGACGGCTTTCCCTCGATCTTATTCAGGCGGAATTGGTCTTCGATGTCAAGGACACGTTGGCCTCCCGATTCGCCGCCGGCTTCTTCTGCGTCCTCGCCCTCAGCGGAAGGGTTTGCGCCTTCGAGAACTAATGTCTGCTCTTAGCCTTGTCTCTATCTGCCGTTGGTATGGGGAAGCTCATACCGAAATTGTCCGCTCCCTTGGTTATCATGCGGCAGTCGACTTCCCAGAGGCCATCACCAACATCGAGGATTTTGAAGGTGTCGGAGATAATCTCGTCCTTGCTAGATGTCGTGATGTCCTGGCAAGCTTGTTAGTGGGGTTGTTAAATGGCGGGCAGACAGCAGTTGGGTGTACGCAAATCGGCTCACCCTGTAGATGATCATCTTGAAGGGAAAGTACGCCGTACAATGGTTTAAGAATCAGTAGTAAGGAATGCAATTCGCGTCTAGGGCGAACAACCAAAAGAGGGGGGTTAATCGTAGGTCAGAGTGGCCTAAGAAGTTGCTGCGGTTTTTGATGTGGGGGAACTTTTGCGCGGTGAAGATGCTAACACCGATCTGGAATGGCGTCTCCGGCGGAGAGATGACGGAGGCGGCCGGCGCGATCTCGGCATCCGGACCCTGGGATCATTTCATTCAGCCGTGGTTCTTTGCAAATTGGGGTCCTTAGCCCATCATCCTTTTCTTATTTTCATAAGCACACGTTCCTTTCTCACTTTCCTGACTTCCACGCTCCTTTTGGATCTGTACGAAACTTCCTCATATCTGGTGACCCGGGAATCTGTTCCCCAAGGACTTCACCTTCACGACACTCGCCACCTTCATCGATTCCGATACCACTCCAGCATGTTGAACGCTTCCACTACTTTCGATCTTCCTCCTCTTCCAACGTACACTTTGACACCTTTACCTCCGCTTGTTCCTGGCGTTCCAGATAAATATCTACAACTAATAGCTCCAATAATAGCCTACTGGGGCGTTTCGTTATTTTTCCATATACTTGACGTCTATAACCTTTGTTCGCAATATCGACTCCACACTCCAGCTGAAGTCCTCAAGAGGAATCATGTCTCCAGATATGAAGTGTTCAGAGATGTCATTATCCAACAGGTTGTTCAGACGATAGCTGGTGCTGCAATGGGGCTGATGGACCCTGAAGATACGATGGGGCGAGAACATTATGATGAGATGGTCTGGGCGCAGAGACTAAGGTTTGCGCAGCGAGCATTGCCATACGTCTTCGGTCTTGTGGGCATTGACTCGGCAAAGCTCGGTCGCGAGTTGATGGGTTCTCACCCTGTTTTAGGAGGGGTGGTCAGTGGAGGACAATACCCTGGCCTGTTGCAGAGTGTCATTTCGGCACAAGGGCGGGAAGTCCAAGCCCCGGCCTTTGCACAGTGGGAGATTTGGGCTGCGAAGGCGATCTACTGGGTACTGATCCCAGCCGCACAGTACTTGGTGGGCGCCGCTTTCGTTGACACCTGGCAATACTTCCTCCACAGGGGAATGCACATGAACAAATGGTTGTACAGTAAGTCGAACATGAGAATGTGATCCGAGAAGGTACTAAATTGTATTAGCTACCCTCCACTCCCGCCACCATCGTCTCTACGTGCCTTATGCCTATGGCGCTTTATACAACCACCCAATTGAAGGCTTTGCCCTGGATACACTTGGAACCGGCATTGCTTACTTAGTGACGGGTATGACAACACGCCAGGGAATGGTATTTTTTACAGCCTCAACCATCAAGACTGTCGATGATCACTGCGGCTATGCTTTCCCCTGGGATCCATTACAGCATTTCACCAACAATAACGCCGCCTATCATGACGTCCACCACCAAAGCTGGGGAATCAAGACCAATTTCTCACAACCGTTCTCTACATTTTGGGACAGGATATTGGGAACAACCTGGACGGGAGGAGACATCTCCCTGCGCTATGAGCGATCGCGGGTTTCAGCACAGAAGCAAATCGACGCAGACGAATCGATGAAGATTGCTCCTGTCACGCATAGTCCTGCCGTTGACATACCGAAAGCAATGCAGCAAGCCAAGGTCTCCAAGAACCAAGTTGTGCAAGAATCAGACCACAACGGGATCCAAGTTCTTGAAGAAGAGACTAGGGAGGAAATCGAGGCGAGGCAAATGGTACGGAGATCTGTGCGAAAGAAGTCCATCGACCCCAAGAGTGATACCTTGAGGGGACTGCGTGAGCGAGTGACAGGTCTTGCAAGTAATACTTGTACTTGATGCTGTACTGTAATGTGTAATGAGTATGTGTTGGAATTGGGCGAAGATGTACAGCAGTCATTTGCTCGTAGAGATTGGCATGCATATTCTCTAGAATAGGCGGCGATTGTGTTTTTGGGTTGTATTGCACTTGTGTAACAGGCATAAAATTTAATGTACTCCATGCTCTGCTATGATCTTGCGTATGAGGCAAAATATTCTCGTGCAATCCCAAAATCCTGGTGCCGCCTCAGGGCTACAGGATTGCAACCAGAGTGAACTCAAAGTTTTGAAAGGGTCCTGCTTTCTCAAACATTTCGTCATGTTGTTCGTTAGTTTGGACCTTGCGTATATGTCGGCCCTCTATCTTCCAGATTTCATATGCCCTAGAGGATCCCCTTCCACATCATCCCAATTCCATCCACTCCATGCCGCATTCTTCCTCACGGCAGCCTCAAAAAGATCTTCAACAGCCTCTCGAACCTCGGCGTCCCCAGCCCCGTCACCGGATCCCACCCCTCCACCGCCTCGAACCCTCGCGTCCCACACCCCGGATTATTCCCCTCCACCACGTCCCGAAACGCCTGTGGATGCGCGTACAGCACCGGGTTCAGAAACCCCACCGGCCCCTTCCGGATCTTCACCCGCTCGTTGTTGATGAGGGTCACCAGCGCGCCGAAGGCGGGCGCGCTCGCGCTCGTCCCGCTGATCGGGAAGAACTGCCCGTTGATGGCGGTCGCGTAGTCCTGGCCGTTGAAGGAGACGTCCGGGAAGCCGCGGGAGGTCTGCGAGGCGTTGTACACGGAGGAATTGTAGGGCGGGAGGTGGTTGGCGAAGTAGGATGCCAGGGCGGCTTTCTGGTAGTCCGGCGCGGAGAAGTAGTTCGAGAAGCCGCCGCCGGTGCTGAACGCGGTAGTCGCGACTTCGCGGTCGTGCACGCTGTTGCCCGGCTTGATGGCGGTGCCGCCGACGGAGGTCACCCAGGGGCATGTTCCGGGGTACATTGGGTTGAAGCGACCAGCGCCGTTGATGGGGGCGCCTGTGGGCCCGATGCATTGCCCGCGGATGCCGGCGACGCCGCTGTCGCCCGCAGAGAAGACGACCGAGACGCCCATGAGGCCGAGCTTCATGTATTCGTCGCATTGGCGCGATTGGTAGAAGAGGGAGCGGTCATTTTCGCTCGAACCGTATGACACGGAGATGACGGAGGTCACGGGGACGGTACCACAGTTGGCGGTGCCATTGTAGTAGCCTGTCAGGTTTTGGCCTGGGTAGGTGTAGTCCGGGATGTCTGGATAACGCGCGTCAAAATCGGGGTCGTCGCCTCCTTTGTAGGTGCAGTAGCTTGCGTCAAGGGCGTCGAGGAAATTGTTGTTGGTGGCTGCGTCGCCGGCGGAGGCGTCGCCGACTTGGTAAAGAGTGACGGTTTGAGGGTAGACGAGGGACGTGGCATATTCGAGGTCAAGGTCGCTCTCTGAGGGGTCGGTTTCAGGAGACGAAGGGTCGTAGAAACCGCCATCGATGGCTTCAAATGTGGGCGAAGTGCTAACTGGGACGTTGGTGCCATAAGTCGAATAAAAGAGGTCAAGGTCCGATTGCTTGTAGTTTTGGATCGGCGAGAATTCCACTATGCCGTATGAACTGAGGTTCAAGGAGCCTTCTGGCATATTGTACAACGCTCGAATGCAGGCAGGGGTGATTTGCTGGCTACAATTTTGCAGCGACCTAAAATTGAGATTGGAGATCACAGGCCCGACTACGGGTCGAATCCGACTCCACCACGAGGGTCTATCGTGGACCGCGCGCTTTACCAAAAGGTTGTGGTCAATTGTGGGAGTAACATAGTCCACATGCTCTTGGAGGTGTTCTGGGAGGTGATACTCGTCACAAGATAGACTGAAGTCGCCGCTTTCATGCTCATAGATATGGTATTTAGTTTGCAGTAAGCTCTCCAGCTGGTCGAGCGTAGCATTGAAGGAAATGACATTTCGACCACGAGAGAGTTTCAAAGGTCCAGCGACATTTACCTGCAGCCAGTCTTGCACGCTTTCTAGACTTTGACGACTTGATGAGAAGACCTCAACAACTTCGCTAGGAATCCAATGCTTGGCATAGTCTTCAGACCAAGGGTCGCTGATTTCTAGCAAGGCCGCACGGCCACGCTCGAGACCTTTTTGTTTCAGCGCAACACTGACTGTGATCACAGTGGCTGGAGACGGGATTTGAAGGCTCCTCCGGGCATAACTGCTGGTACGCTTCTCAAAAAGCCTGTAGTTTAAAGCGGGATGGCCACTAACACCAAATGCTGCTAATGAAAGTAGGAAGCTCACGAGGAAACGCATACACGCCATCTTTGATGGAACGACAAATGAGAATATCTGGATTGCCTGACATCTGACTTACCTTCGACCATGGGAAAGATGGCCTTTTCATACCCGTCTGGAGACGTATGGTGGTTGACCTTGCTCGTAGATCGATCTTGCATAGTTCGTGTATGCAGGTGCATGATGAGTAAGTCCAGAGACTCCGACCATGTAATAATCATTTTAAGCTTGTAAGGGCCAGATGATCATGGTGAGATGCAGTCTTTCGACTGGCGATTTCAAAGGCGTCCGAAATAGGGTAAAGGTTGATGACTGTGAATGCTGAGTCGAGCAGCCAAGTGGAGCGCCAACGCCAAACCTTGTCTAGAGAGCTTAATCAGAATTTTCCGCCTCTTTCTGCTGACATCCGAGCGACCAAGAAACCTCGACAGACATGCATACGGAAAGCAGACAAAAAGCTCCTGTGATCAAATTACCAGTTAAGCTTGAAATGGGGCTGCTGAAGCTCAATCCAGAAAATGTCCTTGGGTGGAATTGCAAATGCGTGGTTAGTAACGTGTTAGGAGGGGTTGGCATTTGCAAATTCTAGACGCGACGAGGCTCTTCAGAGAATGATTCAGAAAGAAAAAGCAACTCTACTTATCTAACATCTAGACAACTCTGCACTTGGGATGCGGAATTCTCATATGGCTTGGGTCACAGTCTGCCCACATAACACCGAACATCCGCACTCCTTCGCCCTCAGAGCTACATACTCCCTAGTGGGTTGATATCGCTGATACAAATCTAATTAAAGGAGAAGACTAGCTTAGGTAGGGAACAAATCTCAACGCAGACCCAATGATAGCTTACACGATGTCCTCGTTCGGGTATCAAACCCCATCCAAATGCCGTGAGTGTGCACTCTACCATCAGTTCTGCTTCAGACCGTTAGCATTCTCGGCCGTGCATAATTCGCACTGAGGCACACCATGACTCTTTCTAGCCGAAATCTTTATCTGAAATGCGCATCCGCTTTGTTCGAGCCATGTTGCGAGCCCATTGCAAAGTTACAGCAAAATTGCAGCAGCAATGATCTCGAATGCGAATCGAACGGCTATTGCTTTTCCGGGAGTTATCGTGGATTCATTGATCGATTGCTAGCGATTGCCCTTTCCGGGCATGTGTGCGGGCAATGGTGCGGCTTCAACAAAGATTTCCGCGTCTTTGCCACTGAAAGTACCTTGAGTCATAAAGCGAATTCATTGTCAACGGTGATGATGACGTTGTTAAATATCAAGTCGTCCAGAAACAAAGCCTTGACGGGACCCCGCATATCAAGAGCTCACAGCGTCCTTAGAAACTTTTCCTCTCTCCCACCACTGCTTCAAATCTCCGGCAACCATGTTTTACACCGCTGCTACTCTCGCGTTACTGCTGGGAACGACCATCCGAGACGCCTCAGCCCAAGTCTCTACAACATGCAACCCGCTCACAACGAAGGATTGTCCCGCTGATCCTGCTCTTGGCGGCACTTTTCAGTGGGACTTTACTGGTGGACAAAGTACCAGCTTCTACACAGACAGCTGGTGGCTTCCTTTCATCAATTATGACAAGACCAATGGGGCTACATTCAGCATCACACGCAAAGGTATTGCTCCGACACTTACCAGCAAATTCTATGTTATGTACGGCCGCTTCGAGGTCGCCATCAAGACGGCCGCCGGTCAAGGTATCATCTCCGATGTGATACTTCAATCTGATGATCAGGATGAAGTCGATCTTGAATGGGTTGGCGGACAGGGAACCCAGGTGCAAACTAACTACTACAGTCTACGAAATAGAGACCCGGTCTATGCCCAGGGTTTCACCAGGGACCTTGGGTTCAATCTTCAGCAAGACTTTCACACTTACATGGTGGACTGGAATGCTGATCGTCTCATCTTCGGCGTGGATGGCAAACCTATTCGGACCGTCAACTCTACCAACGATGATCAATACCCCAGGACGCCGATGAAAATCACTATGGGTCTCTGGGCTGGTGGCGACTCCGGCAATGCTCAGGGAACCATTGATTGGGCTGGAGGCGTCACTGACTATTCCCAAGGACCATTCAACATGTCCATCAAATCTATCAAAGTCGTGGATTACTCCACCGGGGACTCTTACTCTTACAGCGACCAGACAGGAAACGCCGATTCAATCAAGGCGAAGAATGGCAAAATCAACCCTCATGGCACAGCTGCGGCGGATAAGAAGGTTACGAGCTCATTTACCGACGCCGGAACAGCTGTTACAACGTCAGCGACATCTTCAAGCAGCGCAATCGTATCGCACACTGGAGGTGCCATTACCTCCAGCAGTACCGCAGCTTCTTCTGGTAGTGCTGCTACTGCTGCTAGTAGTACCCCTGCTAGCAGTACAGTTGGTTCGCCAGGCAGTGCCTCGGCTACTTCAAGCGCTGCTACCGTCACTGGCAGCGCTGTTCTCGATTGCTCACAAAGTGGCACATGCCCTATTGGTGACCTTGTGAGATCTGCCAACCCCGCTCCTGCGGCTGGGGCTTCGACACCCACTGGTCGTGAAGCTCCTTCAGTCGGGACTTGCAGCTATGTCCCATGCAAAGTTGCGGAGGGCGCACCAGCTCCAAGCTGTGGCCAGAAGTACGTTGCTGGAAAGGGTACCTACAAACTGAATTGCGATACCGACAGCTACAGCTCCGACATCTGCTTCTTCAATCAGGTCGAATCATTGGCGGAATGTATCCTCCAATGTGATCTTAATTCTAACTACAACTGTGTTGGTGCAGTCTTCAAGCAGGGTAGCAAGCAATGCTACCTGAAATCAAACGAGGGAACAGTATATAATCAAAAGGACAGCCAGTACGCCAAACTTGTCGGGTCAGTAAAATAACCCTATTCAATTTTCTATAGTGATTTAATGGACTTCAAGCTGACTCAAATCACCAGCCGGTCGGGGAAGATGAAGCGTCGCATCAGGAATTAGTTCTACACCAAGTCTCGTTTCTTTTCGTTTCTTACTCTCACGTCCTTGTAATCTAGAGTGAATACATTCCATTATCTTCCAATTCACCGCCTTTTATAGTGCTGTTCGCTCATTCGTTCCTTCTCATCTGTCACATCTTTATTGCAGGACTGCATTCCTCGTGCATCTAGCTAAGCGGCTTCATAAAGACACCTCGTGTAGCCTTCCGGCAACTGCCGAAACCTTTTACGGGACTCTGAGGCCAGTCATAACGCCTTAGAGAAATGGGGAATCTCGTTCAGCTTACGCTGTGAACACTTGACCTTCCATACACTGTCAGCCCTTTGAAACGACCTATATCGTTATCTCGCACGGTCTTATGGAAGGCTGCAGTAGGGCCTAACTTACGGCATGCGGATGGACGGGGTCAGGTGAGCAATAGAGTGGGGCTTTTTTGTGAAACCCGAGTTAGGAGCCTCGATGGATTGCTAAGCGGTACTTATGATGAACTAAAAGTGCGAACGCACACTCGCCTAGTAACTGAGCTACTATATGGATCTTGGTCCAACAACTTATGCGAGATTTGTTCTCCACCATACAAGGCACGATGAGACAATCGACGTATTTTAAGCTTGAATGCCAAGCGAGTTTTTGGCGGCCAGATGAGGATTAAGGCAGCCTTGCGTAATTCCTACAAGATGAGAATTTTCCTCATATCTCAGGCTGAACTTACAACTCTTTCTACTTTTTTGCCGACACCCGAGTTTCTACTGTCTGATGTCACAGTGGGTAAAGCGCGGGCAAGAATCGATCCTTAAAGATTATACCGACAAACCTCTCCTCTATCGGCTTCTGAACGTTTCAGATCTGCAGCCATGCCTGAGCAAAAAATTGAGTCCCACAGCCCTTCCAACGACGCCATTGATAAGGTCACTGGCAATGGATCATTCGAATGGAGATTCGTAGGCTGGACTGAAGCTGGACAAGCGGCCAATAAGTTGAAGATGTTCGACGCACAACCCGTACGTGTTTCTATGCCATCGGTCAGCTACCGCACTGACTTCGCAGTATCCTTCAAGTCCGCTCTACTCTGGAATGCGCGGCCAAGTCCACCACCCAAGCCGAGGGTGGCAAAACTTCACTATTCGTCATGACTATGACTTTGCCCGGGAGCGGTGCAAAATGGCGGCAAAGGATACCATGTCAATGTCGAGCTTCCGGATGCAAAATATGCCTTCACTTCGCGCTCTCGTGGGGAGCAATATGCTGCCGATGCAATGCAGATGTTGAGCGAGAGAATCAAGCACGACGGACAGCAGAAGGCTGCGCAGTGGTTCATGACAAAGAAAGTTAGCAGCTAGTGAGCGAAGATTAGGACTGTCGACGGACGATTCCAGGCTGATTCGATCTTCATTTGGTTTTGCGTCTGAAATTGACAACGTTCGTTCGACGTAATCTCTGATTGTAGTTACCGCCAACATTCTCCAGCATTGTGGGTATTCATGCGAGTCGAGACCGCTCGCGAGGACAAAGCAGCAAAGATAGACGCAGAGACATTGTAGGGTGAGACAGAGAGACAAAGAAAGCGTTGAAAAGATAATTTTAGATGCACCAGAGCCAAAAAGTCTTTGTTTAACCTAACAATAGCAACAGCGCAGCCACTGGATTAGTCTTTTTCGTCATATATGAATGCCATATGGCAGGCCAAAGGCATCCCTCGCTATTTATCTCTTAATTATCTGTCTGCGTAGTCTGGCATTGCCTTACCAAAGTCACTCTTTCCTGACCTGATTCATTAGCCAGCGGGTTTGCACCGACCGCAACAGCACTCGTTTGCAATAGACCCAACACTCGTTTAGAGCATGATGAAGCGCAACACTAGCCGCATACCTCAACTGGACATCGCTAAGCACCCTCTCGACGAGGGTCGCACACTCCTCCAGTCCCCTCTGAACCCGCACCTGGCAACCATCCACCCCTTTACTTACCGCACACCGCTTCAATCCCCCGCCAACCCAGAGGATACATTTCTTGCCTTTCCAAACTCTCCGAAAATCAGCCCATACCTCCCCACCCCAAGATGCTGCCCCTCAGGCTCCCTCTCTTCCTCTTCCTCCACCACTACCTACATCGTTAGCCCCCTCTTCTCCCCTATTCCTAACTACACCACTCTTGCCGTTGAAGCGCCCAACGCCCTCATCCCACTAAATCAGATCGCAGCCATCTTCCCCGCCGACAAAGCGATGCAGCTCTTCTCCGTCCTGCCCGGGAACTTCTACACCACGAACCGCGGGATGTGGCTCGCGATGCAAGAAGTCAAGCACATCCACATCGAGTGTGACCTAAAGGATCAGATTCTCATCGATGCTGTATTGAAGAGGGGAGGGTTTGTTCCAGATGAGAAGGCGGGGAAAGACTTTTATGAGACAGGGATTTGGAGAGCTTTTTGGGAGAGAGGGGGGAAAGGGACGAGAGGTTTTGGAACGAGATTACGATGCTACAGGAAGAGAGAGATCGTGATGAGTATCCCGAGAAGACACTCGAGGTGAGCAAAGAATCATTGGGAGGGTAGAGTTTGAAAAATGGGAAAAGTTCAACTCATGACCGGGAGTATATCATTCTGGCATTCGCGGCCGCTAAGGCATTGGTGTACATACTCCGTACATTTCCACTGGAGGTAAGGATATCAGCCTGAGAAGGCGGACCAGTAACCCTTCTGCGATTTAAATCTGTTCGTAAGTTTTAGCTATCAAGGCAATTTTGGGTGATGTTTATCGAAGCAACGAACTGAAAAAAAATGAGGTGGTTGGCCAAGTTTCATGCTCCGATATCGGATCTAGGAATTTTGACATTGTAAAGAATAAATTGGCGAAGATTCCAACTTCTCTCTGCTGAAGACAATTTTAAGGCGGAAGTAAGAAGACTTGCAAATACATTCCGAGTAACTTTTCTCAATAATGTTCAGCTTGTACGACGCATCCAAAAGCCAACATCGTGGTAGGTCTCGTATTTGCCCCTCCTATGTTAATCCTAGTGCAAGGCGTTCGCATAGGCCTCAAGGCACTCGGTACGACTAGATTTTAACCGTCATCATCTATTGCCTTCCCAGAACCTTGTCAACCACTCGACTGGTTATTGTTCTAAAATCTTAAGGAATATTTTCACGCTTCGGACCAAAGGTTTGCAACTCGTGACTTTCCATAGGCTCGCAATGCCCCCCCATCTAAAACAGCAAGTCTTGTGAGCGGTGAATAGGAGATATACGAAGAGTAACAATATCGTCCAGATATCGCCAAGTACCGCTACGCTGTCTTGAGCTTGGGAGCGATTCGGTCTTGAGTCTCAATTGGTCAAAACTCTCTAACCAACACTCTCATTCCCATGGGATCAAGTTACGCAGAAGGCATCTCTCATAACCGGTAGGAGAACACCTATTCAGGACCACAATCTTGAGCCGCCATGGACGTGATTTGCGAAGAATCGCTTGCCAAGGCGCAGGCCCGACCTCTTATGTGCGAGACTTGTAAAGAGATGCTCACCACGATTGAGGGGCTGAAAGCCTTGTTATCACCCGAAGGGTTTCCTCTGAGAAGATATCCCTACAATCACATTTCCGAGAAATTATACGAGAATTGCGGCTTTTGTGTCGGAAGTGGGAGAGTGGGAAAACTGGGTGTACAAAATTCCGGATCCATTGTGGCAGAATACACAGGCCCACGTTTACTTCAGATGCAGAGGCCCTACCCAAGTCCGTTGGATGGCAAGCTACTACAATCTATCTGCATCCAAACGGCAAATCTTGATCGTACGAAAAGTGGAAAGGTCCTATGTAGAACGTCTGTGTATTCCACTCCCAGTATGTCAACTCTTACATGGTGTTCTGAGATTGACCGCTAGTTTCAGATAACGTTCACAAGGACCTATTCTTCCATCCTTCAAAAATAGCCGGTATTTTCCACGGGATCCGAAGTGCAAAGACGATATGCCGGCTAAATCAATGTCGATGCGGAAATTCACCCCAACCTCTTCCACGACGACTGTTGGACGTTCGTGGCAAGAATAACTCCATTGTCAAGCTTATCGAAACACGTGACGATCAAAAGGGATTATATGCTGCGCTCAGCTACTGCTGGGGCGGCCAGCAACGGATCACCACCACAACTATTACGCTATCGACGTATCAGCAGGGGATATATGTTTCCGAATTCCCACAAACTATCAAAGATGCGATTACCGCTACAAGAGAGCTCGGTCTTGATTTCCTCTGGATTGATGCATTGTGCATTCTACAAGACAGTGCTGAGGACAAAACAGCGCAGATATCCGGGATGGGCAATGTGTACGAACGCGCCGACGTCACACTGATCGCCGCAAGCGGTGGCTGTGTAGAAAACGGCTTTTTACCACGTGGCGAAGAACCCGAACCCGCACAAGCTGAGCTTGTTCTCTCTGATGGAACCATTGGAGCATTCAACTTCGGCATTCGTAACTACACCGGGTTTCAAGAAAGGAATCATGACTTAGGTCAAATCAACACCCGAGCATGGGCGCTCCAAGAATTTTATTTGGCGCGAAAATTAGTGTACTTTGGTGACAACTATATCACCTACTTCTGTCGCAACAGGGCGGAAGGGCTCATGCTTGGCTATGATGGGGCATTTACTTCGGTTCTTAAGAGAAAGGGTCCATCTTTTGCAACAAAGAGGCGAGGCTACTCCCATTGGCATCGACGGACGGACCTTACCTCTACAAAAAGCCTCAATACGTACGAATGGGCAACTATCGTCGAATCCTACTCTGCTAGAAATCTGAGCGTCTGGGAAGATCGCTTGCCTGCTCTTGCTGGCGTAGCTGCCAAGTTTGAGCGAATCTGGCCTGGAGAATACATAGCAGGACTTTGGTACCGCCATCTAACTAAACAATTAGGATGGCAAGCGGTCAAGCCAAAAACATCCAACCTACTCCACCGATGTGAAGTATGCTCCTCTGATACTGGGAGTCACTCACCGCGAGTACGATCACCAACTTGGTCTTGGGCAACTTTGAAACACGCCGTTAGCATGGACATCGTTGTTCAACCAGACGCCGAGCTCAAGGCATGTTCTACGAATCTGTCTAACAAAGCCGTGCCCCTGGGTGGCGTAGAATATGGCGAGCTGAGAATTGAGGCAACGACAATACCTTCGTGCAAAATTCCAAAGGATATTAATCAGAAGGTCAAGGTATTCTTGGACCATCCAAAATCAGTGCATCGTGGCCGCCTGTGGGAAAATGATGCTCTTTCCCTTCTACTTCTAGGGAAGAAGGGAAATAGCTTGAGCGTTGGATTGATACTAAAACCTTACGACAGTCAGAAATGGGAAAGGATCGGGCAGATTACGGTACCGAAGAAGCAATTTGGATTATGGAGATTAGAGGCAGCAAGTAGAAAAGAAGTCGTTATTATCTAGAACGTGCTCTGTACCATAATAAAACCATAATCATTGAATATTATTGTCTTCTTGCTCCACTCTTATCTGTCCATCGGATTTTTCAAAGACTAGAAAACCACTAAACCGCCCGTTCATTCATGAACAGATCGTTTACAGATCCATCATTTCATCCACAAAGACATCAGTCAAGGCCTCCGCTCCCCAAAACAAGGCCTCCACCACCCCAACGCCCGGTGAGCCTCGCCTAAACTTCCGCTCTTACGACGTATCCGTTATCCCGTCCGACTCCGACGCGATCTATACCCACCTATCTCTCCTCTCTACTCCACAAGATCATCCACCACCCCATGCCTCCCTCCTCCCTTCCCAACCATGGTGCTCGGCCTCCTCACCCTCGCCGCCATCCCGACCACCATCGGCGTCGCAGAAGGCGTCTCCGAGCAGCGCCGGCACAACCGCGAGAAAGATGACGCCACCCGCATGGCCAAGTTCCACGTCGACGTCTCCTGCGACGCGCCGTCCCGGCGGACCAAGGACGTCCACGGCAAGCGCCTCGTGCTGCGCGACGGCAAGGTCTGGATCGACGAGGAGATGCCGCGGTTGAGGAGCAAGGAGGGGTACACCGTGAAGGCGTTCTACATTGAGTATCCGGATGAGGAGCGGGAAAAGACGAGGGGGTTGGTGACGAAGTGTCAGGATGACCCGCCGATGTTGAATTGGATTTATGTGGATAAGGGGACGTTGGAGGTGAAGTATGGGAATCGGACGCAGAGTCGGGAGCATCATGTCGGGCCGTGGGACTGGACGGATGAGGAGGATGGGCATGCGGGTTTGACTTTGGAGGGGTGGGAGGGATTTGTGGCCGTGGAGGAGAATGCGAAGGGGCCTGGCGGTGGAGAGTGGGCCGTCTATTTTGATAGGGGGGATGATGGATTGAAGGGTTTTGTGGATGGCAAGAGGAAGAAGATGTTGGAGATTCGGTTGATCAGGTCGATGTGTGACGATCAGGAGGTGTAACAGGCACTGGGTGACTGGTATGGGTTACCTATACACGGGCATTGGGCGGTCAATGTCACAGGCTAACTGTATCGTACAGAATCTATGAGATCACCTCTTGCAAAGGCATACTGAACCGTTCGCCGTCTCCCTTCAACCCTATCAATTCCTGTATCCTCAAACACGTTAACAGGCAATTCCTTGATCAATACTCCGGCTCGACTAAGGCACTGGACTCGTCATCAATGCTTAATCCGGTGCTCCGCCATTTGCCTGGTTAAGACGTCGTCAACTACGACCTTGTCGGTCATAACCAACGAACTGGAAAGAATGCTATTTACGCTGGACACTCAAGAAGGTCGCATTGACACCGCTTTGGTCACCAACGAACAGCACATGGCATCGAATACCAACCGAATTCAATGTTTCTACTTGGACAGCCCGGCACGGCATCTTTGGCGAGTTTTCCCGACGGCTTTCCCCAGAGTCCTATACACTCGCGAAGACTGTCACTACTATCGCCCTACGTCACTTTACGCAAAGGCATGTCGGTTCACATCTTCCGAAATCTGACGTGGAGCACAACATATAGTACGGAAATGTATATATGGGTTCGTCAGACTACAGTGAAATCTCGATATAGGCGACACCACGGTGCCATAGCATCTGTGAAGAGACGGATCCTACTTTCGTTCTCATTGTGTACTAGAAAATCTCAAACATTGTTCTAGAGGTCATCGAGACACTATTGGAAAATTGAATGTGGATGAGACAAGAATCTCGTTCTACGGCTGGTATCGATGCTTTACTGTATGAATATTGGCAGCTCTCCTACTGTGTCTAATCGGCGAATCCTTCGAACTCGCTGTCACTGCTCTCACCAGCAAGCACTTCTCGCTTCCGCTGTTTGCTCGCCAAAATCGCCGCTTTTCTGTTGTTGTCCAGCCGCTTCTGCCATCCGCTCTCCGTGGAGATGCGAGACTTCCTCTTCGCCCTCGCATCCGCTTTGCTATCCTGCTCTGTGATCCTCCGCCGCTCCTTCACCCCACGCCATTTCAACTCTTTCTTCTCCTTCTTGTTGGGGTCTGGCAGCGCGTCGAGAAGCCATTTCTGTACGCCGCCGGTGCCGTCCCCGCCAGGTATCTTCCCAGCCTTTGCGCTTGCGGTGATGACGTTGGTGACGATTCTCAAATACGGCTTGTCTTCGTTGGTCCAGTATGTGATGCAAACTCCGCCTTCGCGGCCTGCCCGGTTCGTCCTGCCTGCGCGATGCACGTAGGCTGCGCTGCTTGTCGGAATGTCGTAGTTTACAACACCATTCACCCCTCTAAAGTCGATGCCGCGTGATAGAAGGTCTGTCGTTATAAGGATCCATACCTCCCCTTTTCGGAAGCCTGTCATCACCTTAAAACGTTGCTCGTCGGTAAGATCCGAATGGAGGACGGCGATCCTAGCAGAGCCGCCAGCAGAGACGGGGATATCGTAAAGTAGCTCAGAATGTAAAGCAATTGCGCGTTGAATAGTTTGGGTGAAGACCAGGCATGGAAGGCGAAATTCGGGACTGGAAGCGCTTCTATTTCCAGGGCTAGGATGCAGCAGTTGGCGTATACCAAGGAGCTTGCCGGTCTCTGATCCGGTATAAATAAGCTTGTGTGACACAGTAGGTAGCGCTGAGTCTTTCTGCCCAATCACAACACGAATTAAAGGCCGACTGTCTGGAAGAGACAGTTTTATGCAGCGCTCCGAAATTTTTTCTTGGACAAAAGTCTCGATATTAGAGCCTATTGTCGCACCCCAAAAGGACACTCTCAGGCTAGGGTTGTTGCAAGTATCCCATAACGCAAGAGTTTGGTCACGAAAAAGAGGATCGAGAAGAACGTCGGCCTCATCCAGGACAAGGTGTTGGATCTGATGGAGGACCTCCGAAGTTGACGGCGCTTTTGCGATAATGCTGAGAAGAGATTGCGGCGTCGTAACTAAGATCGAAGGTAAGTCCATTTCCATGGCCTGGTACGGAAGAGAAATCTGATACGAGGTTTCTGCAAACAGTCCTCGGCCTTCTCTGACAGTCTGTTGGGCTAGCTCCTTCGTCGGAGCAACGATCAGAGCGACAGGATTATTTGAGTCATGATTATCTGATCGAATAAGATCATATATGGATCCAATCAGGAAAGCTAGTGTCTTTCCGGAACCAGTAGGAGCAACTGTAAGGAGATTGATATTAGAAGATAGAACTCCCTCAAGGTCTTGTCCATCACCGTTTCCCAACAAAAGGGGCAAGGCGGCAAGTTGCACTTCCGTTGGATTTTTGTAGCCTTGCTCGGTAAGATTATTAAAGAGCCAACGAGGTGTGTCTTTCCAGTGTTTCCGCAATCGAGAAAACGTTGTCAAGGGCTGGGGATAGATTCGTGACGCCTGTTTTTGTTTCTTTCGGGACTTTGGTATCACTTCCAGCTTTGATGGCTGCGATTTGCGAAAATTCTTGCTATCGGCTTGAGCATCAGCAACTGCTTTCATGGCTCGTAAGCTGCTGAGATCGACAATCTTAGCCTTGTGATCGTCCAATATTTTTCGACATTCTTGTACTGAGAAATCCGCGGCGACGTTAGAATCCAGCCGCGTAGAACCCTGTAGTTTTCCTGATCCATTGGTCTCGCGCTCTGAGTTTGTGAGCTCGCTTTTGCTCTCAGCTGAAGGTATCAGTTGCCCGAAAAGAGAGAGTTTGCGTGAGCCTATGGGATGATCAGAAACGCCGTCCGCAGCCGATGGGAACGCTTCAGCATGCTTTCTCTTTGGTACTGGATGACTGACACTCGCTGGTCGTGTAGACAGCTTGAGGGAGTCCATCTATAAGTTTACACGCCATAACATGAATTTTGTTGCATGCTCGATCCGTACAAAAAGACATAATGGTGAAAATATCTGTGTCATTCCGCAACCCGACTGCAAAGCCATGTCATTCTTGGCAGGCACCACCAAATTTCTCATTGAGTACCTACCATTTTTACGATCTCTGAGAAAGCCGCGGCGTTATGAAGGGCTGTCTCATTGATGAAGAGCGAGTCACAGTGCTTTAAACATGTGCAGAGGCCTTTTTCATATCCCTATGCGAGTGTTGAGAGAAGCGCAGCGACCTTCCTAATTACATTTCCGAGCTCCGGTCTATTTGCCGCCCTTGAGATCGGTTTACCCACAACTGATCGTGCCATCGGCTTAAGGATTCTCTGGAATTGGTTTAACTATTTCTTTCCCAATCAGAATGTCAAGAGAAGACTTAGAAGGACTGTGAGCCCGAGCTTTTCCCGTCCCCTTCTGCGTATTTATTTCCGATTACTTGTCACTCCTAGTGTCTACTTTGAATAGGCTTTACCCATCTACCTGCTCCGTAGTTTGCCGCGATTTCATGTCCGGCAGATCTTTCCGTAGCCTAAAGGTAACATGATTTCTTTCACAGAGGCGGTGATAACCGAGCATGTTCACCGGAGTCAGATAATGTTCGACAAACTGTGACTAATTCGTTAAAAGTAGCTATTGACATATTGGGAGAGCTTTGAGGGGTATCACGAGGAAGGTGGAACTTCTGCTGCTCCTTAGCGTTAACTTGACGTAGCCGATGCTGCTGAATGAAGTCGCAAAGACAGACAAGGTCAGAAAGGTCCGTAACGGTTAGAGATCTCGTCCTTCCGCACAATCTTGACGGTTAAAGGACGGCTGTGCAAGGGTCCATTGCTGAGCAAATGCCTTGTCACGGAAACTGTCGTGCATAATGCCTCCCCAGAGCCAAGGTTGAGAATTGTTCCACTGAACGAGATATAGGCTGAAGTATAAGGATGAGGCCACTTCAGATGTCATCTGTCTTTGGTAGCATCAATTTGTGTAGCGCTTTCGTTGTTGTAATGACAAATATCCTAGCATGGATGGCAATTTCAGGTATCTGGGTATTCTGAACAGGCTGATAATGAAGATTGAGTTGACACTTCTGTGTAGGTCATTCTAGGTACCTCAGTCTTCATAAATCGCATTTCTTCACCTGTGTTGGCGGTCCAACCTCAAATAGCGGTAAGTCTCGAGATTCCGAGAGAAAGGTAGAAAGTTTGGCCTGCTATTTCAGTTTCATGAAGGAGCTTCCTGGTGACAAGTCCTTCTCCCCTTCATCGCAGACCTGTGGCCATTAATAAACAGATAAGTCTCCCAATGTCCCCAACAAGCAATATTCAATCAGCTTATCGGATGATAAAAAAGGGTTAGCCTAGAGGCGGCGAAACAAGAACCTTTTCCATTTCACGCTGAAGAATGGAGAAGCACATAGAACCAGACATTGGGGGTTTTGTAATGGAGGGTATTATTCTCAACAAAGGAACACGGCGAGCCCGCCAAATGCAGTCGATTTACCCATCTTTATTTATTGTACATATAACAGCTTTCTTTTTTTTCTCTTATCTCTCGTCTCCTTATTGGTGCTCATGCCCGTTGTCTCCCCTGTAGCCGATAATCTTAAATCGCCCTATCATGGTTCCCAATGTGAAGAAGCCAACTACTTCTGCGGCCGTCACGCCTAGTTCAGCAAGCTGTTTTCTGTTGATACTGCGGACTCCGCTGAGAAGGTTTGCAGGGGAAGCGCTGCCAATCACAGTGCCTGTTGCGGATGCGAGGTTTCCAGGTGTTCTGAAGGCGTTGAAAAGGGGTTGGAGGTAGGACTGAAAAGTTGAGAGGCTTCTGAGGTTATGTATCAGAGTCTATGGACCACGGAGAGGCCGCAAAGGTTGGAACGTACGGAGGGGACATTTTTTGCCCTTGAAAAATGATTTTTGATAGCTCCAAACCCACTCTGCTATAGTACACTGTTGGCGGAATCATGGCTGCGATCCACTAGTTAGTGATCACTCGTAATCAAACAAGTTACGAGTTCATGCTCGAGGTCTACACTCACATTCAACAAACGCAATTGCCCTCCCCGTCCTTCCTCCCACCCTTCCCAATGCATTTCTTGCACCCGACACCGCACCACTGATTGCTGGTCCTGCGGAGCTTGTCACTCTTGAAAGACCTTGTGAAGCTTTGCTCGTGACCGTGGTAGTGGCTTCTTTTGCCCTGTTCGCAGTCTCCGCCGCGGTGGAAGCTTGCCGGATGTTATGGTTACGGGAGAAAATTTTGGAGTGTTGGCGCAAGAGTGCGCGGGAGCTGGCCAGAGAGGTCGGCATCTCTCGAGTGCCTACTCCAGCCTCTAGAAACACAGAGGCTCTAGATTAAAAGGGAAATTTGGCCTCTACCGGAGGGTTTGCGAGGCCAATTGGTTGTGGTGGGAATGCCCGTGAGAGAAAAAGGTACGTGGAGCTGGGTCGGCTGGGGAGCTTCTCGGAAAATTGAGGGAAAGGTCTCCGAGCGACGCTATGCCTGATCAAGGTCCGCATGTTGAAAATCGTGTGGATTTTACTCAACGGTCTTTGCTTCGAACGCTCATTTATCGTGAACATAACATCTCTACTCATGTTGTGAGAGACAATATGTTACTGCATTTATAGCATCCAAGAGACATCGCAGAGCACTGATCCGCAAAAGGGAACCTCAGTATTCTTACCCTTGCTGAGCTCCGAGACGACGGATTGCTGCTAGCAACTCTTCATAAAGCCAAATCCTTATAAAAACTTTCCGACGTGATTATCTCTGCTCATCGCTTCACAGATACTTCTATATATGAACTCCACCTACCACAGGCACTTCTGAACGCCTTCACTACGCAAACTATTCCCGGTACCGTGTGGCCAGCAGCCTACCCGAAAGAAAGTAGCCGAGGCCACTACCATTTATTGTATATTGATTCTTTCTTTTTCTTCACCACCCCTTTTGCCTTATTCTCTCGAACCGATTTTGTAAAGTCCAATGTATGTCTCATTACCATCTCCACGTCCTCCACTTCGACCCGACCGGATCCTTTCCCGATCACCAGACTTTCGCAAATTTGAAGTACATTTCGAATCTGGCGAGCATTGAGATCCTCCTCCGCCCATTCTGGAGCCATTTTGGTCAGCTCGCGACGGTTGGCAACCGTGGGGTCCATCCGGCTAATGAAATTCCGGAAGATTTTGGTCCTAGCAGACACATCAAGCTCGGGGTACTCAATCCCAACGCTTATGCGGCTTTGAAATGCCTCGTCGATGACATTGACCAAATTCGTAGTGAGTATGAGAATGCCCTGAAAATATTCAATTTTCCTGAGGAAGACCGAGGCCCAGCGGTTTTGAGCGCCTCCCTGGACAGATCGCTCTTCCAGAACAACTTCGGCTTCATCAATGAGGAGAATTGCATTCCAGGTGTGTGCACAATGGAAGATGTGTTCAAGGTTGGCTTCCCAGTTAGCCATTGATGAGATCGCGCCTAGATTTACTCGGTAGAGCGGCTTCTCGGTCAGCTCGGACAGTGCCTCTGGTTTTAATCGTGAGCGAAAGCTTCTAGAACCAGAAAGTTCCGTTTCTCTTACCTGCTGTGAGGGTCTTCCCAACGCCAGGAGGGCCATACAGAAGGATGACGAGACCTTTTCCTTTCCCGCTTATCATGTCCTGAGAACGCTTTTCTGTGCCCAAGCTATGTGCTCTTGTGAGTCCAGCGAGCAGCCTCTTTTGGTCATCGGTTATTTCTAGTTTATCAAAGGCTTCGTATTGCCACTCGACATCGGCAAGGTCTTCAACCGCTACATTGTACCACTCCTGCTCGTCAAGGCTGAAAATTGGGTACGTTGGAGGACAAAGCTTAAGGTCCGGCACTTTATGACTCTCTATATCTCCCTTTTCCGTGGATGGTCTCAATCCCAAATTCGACCACAGATTAGGCTCGCCTTCGTCAGGAGGGACACTTTTGGTTAAATTGCAGCTCTGGAGGTTGGCAAATTTGGCTGCGTTTACAAGAGCTTTTGGGTCAATGATGACTCTTCCGCGAAGCTAGATACATTAGCTTCGATGAAAAGCACTGCTTTCGCGTCTTACCTGAATCTGTTCGGGCTCGTTACTTTTTTCCCAAGGCATCCCGGTTGCATGTAAGAACGGCTTTGCGACACCTTCATACATCATGGTCTTTGCACTACCAAGACAGAGCTCAGAATACTTTCGACCCCTTGCTAACGCTGTTTTCTCAATTTCAGCTTGATCGGGGTGTAAGCGGAGCGGGACAACTCGAAGATCGGAGATTTTCTTGCACCCTCCAAAATGTCGGATCTTGATTGTTTTCAGCTCTTCACAGAAGTTTGCACCCGACCATGACATCTGAACGCATTTCAAGGTCCAGCCGCGTGGTTTAGAATCGTCCTCAAACATGGATTCCTTCTCCATTGTTTGGATAGATGCAAGTCGCATGATCGAACATAGACCGCCTGGTCCCGCGTCCTTCACCACTACGAGATCCTCGGGCTTAAACAAAGCCCAAAGCTCAGTTGATGAAATGCGGCCCTGCGCTATTTCTTCTTTAGCTGTCTTAAAATGGTCGGCGATGAATCCATTCTTAGCCAAATCTTCGACTGCAGACCAGCGAGCTTTTTCAATCGCCTCTGCTTCAGGGTCTTTATCGATCGCTTCCCTGATTGCTTCAAGGCAGTGGAAGAGTGGACAATATGGACTACTTATCACGACGCGGTCGGACCACACAAGCACCCCTTCGAATTTATGTTTGCTCGCTAGTTCGCGATACTTCTGGCACAGGTACCGTGACCAGAGAATGAGGTCTCGCTTGCCGGAGTGGCGCCTCATCAGCATAAGTTCAACTCCAACATTGGACTCATCGTAGAACTTGTTCTTGTTTTCGAGCTTCTCCCAGGCGCCCCAGAAATCAGTCTCTCTTCGGTATTCGAACAGCTGGTCAGAATTTTCAGGTTTGCACAGTCGCTCAATCTTGGCTTCGCGCGTTTCTTCATGAACCTGAGATTTCTCCTTGTTGTCTTCCTTCTTCTCCCTGTCTTCATCTGTCTTTGATTCCTCTTTCAAAGGTTTTGCGCTTCGGCGAATACGTAGTTCCGCTATTCGGCTGTTGAAAAGCTTGATTTCTTCAATGTCGCCATCTAGGTCTATGTCCGAGCACTTTTTAGATGCTTGGTCTCTGTGGTTAGAATGATTTAGGGAAGTGTCCGTCTCTCCGTCGCTTTTAGGCTCGTGATCCTTCACGGGTGGTTCTTCGTCTTCATTACGAGAGACAGGGGATATTGGTGTAGCCATACTGTATTCTGAACTATCGTCTGTATTGATAGAAAGGCCACCCATTGCTGGTTTTGGATGCTAGATATGTGGTGGGATACGGCGGTGAAGATCGAGAATTTTTAAAGCATTTCATACGGCTGGGAAGGCATTGGCAGTCTTGGGTTCGTCCCTTGCCCAAGAGCATACTGCATCGCCCACGGGTTTTCTTCCAAGTTCTTAGATGATGAATGGGCTGCTTGTATTCTACTGCAGTACCTATCAAGCTAGTACGAAGCCTGAG
This sequence comes from Pyrenula aspistea, assembly GCA_021030945.1. NCBI lineage: Eukaryota > Fungi > Ascomycota > Eurotiomycetes > Pyrenulales > Pyrenulaceae > Pyrenula > Pyrenula aspistea. The sequence goes on from JAGFML010000027.1 coordinate 171,419, forward strand.
GCTCTAGCACGCCGTCTCGCAGGAAAGTAACAGAGATCGACTAGATCAGTACCTGCCGAAATGGCCATGGCAGAGAATCGCTTGGGGGTTTCTTCCGGGATTTCAATCCTTCCAAGTCGATTAAAGACCAATGATTGGATGAAGTCAGGAGCTCGTATACTAACTCGCCCACTAGCAAGCGGGCCGGCTCTTGTTCTTCACAGCACAGCCACAGCCTTAGCGGAAATCGAGACTTGCACAGCCCCGCCTTAATCACAGCCACGTACTCTCCCTTCTGAACTGACTATACTATCTACTCTGATGAGAAGGCGCCATGCCATTGAGTATGCATCTGAAACTTAAGGGGAGCGGTCGCAGAAGATTTTCCATGCATCACAAAGAGATGTAGGAAGAAAGCACAGACTGCCCAAAGGATGCTGCGCGCGAGGCTCAATAAGCAATTCAATCCGAAACGTGAATCATTTCTTCATGTAAACATGAATCGAAAATGGATTTGGCAGTCTTGACGCGGAATTCGACCTGGTACCGAGACGACAATGTTCAAGAGTATGCCGTAGATTCTTCACCCACATGCATTGATGTGTTAACCGATGGCAGCTCCGAAACCTCATCAAAGCAACTAAGCCTGAAGATCTGCCAAAATGTGGACCTACTTGATCTATCGAAGGAGGAATATGCCCTCAGAAAGAGATTGTGGACACCAGAAACGCTCATGCAATATGTTCGGGAGATGAATGTCGCCATAGAACGGAAACCCAAAGGTGAAGCCTACGAGAAAGCTCGCTCTTTCTTTTATGCGTCATCGGATCTCGCTTCCAGACTTTGTGGAATTGTCCAGACTGCGTTGCCCTCGAATTCCGAGTATCAGATCTTCCTAGCTGCTGTTGCTATCTTCTTCAAGGTGAGTTCAATCTGGCTAGCAGCTGCAGAGCGTTTTTAATCCAAACTGTAAAGGCATTCAGTTCCAAGCAAGACTTTGAATTGAAAATCGTCGATCAAATCAATCAAATTCTCGCCATACTTCCTACAGTAGAATTCCTGAGGTCAGCAGTCAAGAATGCTTACCTGCTAGACGCGACATCGGGCATTTGCACCGAAATTGCTAGCTACCTTTACCGCGCAATCGAATATTTCAAAAAACCTCGATTAGGTAACGTTGATCAGAAGGCAATGTTTCCTTTGCTTAAGATTCCCAGGGAAATTGGCCAGTGCCCTTGTTTCTACCTTTGAGACAAAGTTCGCCCGCCATCTGTCTGCCATAAAGGCTCACGCAGAGACCATTAAGACTCTTCAATGTACAGCAAATCTTGCCGTAAGTCTGGACACTATCGAAAAGCTGGACCAAACCACAAAAAGTAAGGTCTTATGTAACAAATCAATGCTCCTACTAAACATTAGCAGTTCTCTTTCAGATGTTTAAAGAGTCCCAAACCGCCATTACCACACTCTCCACCAAGCTCTCCGAATGTCATGCTGCCACCGTCCAACAAACCACCTTTACCGCCGAACTCCACCTCCAAACCATCCTGCAATCTTTTCTCCCGGAACCCTACGACCTCCACGATACCCTCACCACTATTGACGGCCAACAATTACGCCTCACTCCAGCCGAACGCTGGGAAAACCGGCAACTCGACACCTCCCTTCAAGACTGGTTCACCAATCCCACACGTAACCGCCCGCTCCTATGGCTCTCCGGCCCGATTAAGCACAACCGCATGTCATTTCTCTCCCCCTTCACCGTCGACATGGCCAACACCCTCGCCCTTGAGTCCGACATTGGTCTCGCGTACGTCCTCTGCGACACCTTCAACGGCGACTTTCCGCCGCCCGACTTCGTTCTCCGCTTCCTCATCTCGCAACTCCTCCGTGCACACCCGAAATTGCTCATGTCCCGCGCTCAGCTCCTGCCGCTCGCGCGATTTCAGAAACTTGCAAAACCGCATCACTCAAATACTAGTGGTGGAGTCCACGTTGCCGATTTGTTCACCCTCCTCTCTGACGTCCTCTCAGCTCTCAAGACACACCCTGACGAGTGGCCGCGCCTGGGATACTTCATCCTGGTCGACCGCCTTGACCTTATTGAGGACGTTAAGGGGTGCAAGGTGCTGACCGATTTCGTGAAGGCGCTGCAGGGACTGTGTTATGCGTTTGAAGATGTGAACGTGGTGGTGACGAGTGGTGTACCAGCCGAGAGGATTGAGGGGCTGGACGGGGAAGAGAGAATGCTGAAGGCGGTTAATTGCGAGAAGGCGAGGTTTGCGGGTGCCATGAGGTCTGCATAGGAGATTGGTAAGGTGTCCTGGGGTTGGCTTGTGCGTGTTTGTCTTGGGGGATGCACTCGAATACATCATTGGTGGCCAATCTCTGATCTAGGCTTTCATGCCATGCAGCATCATGACATGGACCTTCTCCGCGTTTTGGTGAAACGTCTCGATTTTCATGCATGTCATCCACGACGGCTGGACGCATTGGGCCATGATCTTCACCCCACAAGGACGCTTCCGCTTTTGTATATTGGGGGTGGCCTTTCAACCTGCTTTGGTGCTGCAAAGTATTTCAGGCGGAACTGGACGGGCATTGTAGGTTGTGTCATGCTCCCGATGTGGTGAAACACGTAAAACGTTGCAACGCTTATGTAGTGGCACGTCATCCCCATGTGGAAACGTTTTTCAGCCCTAGAAGCTGTGAAGATCTTGGACGATATTAGCTTCCCCTTCTCTTCTGGTAAGGCGCACTTGCGCCCTACACATGTTGTAAGTCGTCATATATGCATGTCTCCTTGTTGATCAAGCTACAAGAGGCAAAGGATTGCATGGCAAAGATTTCCAAATCAGAATATACACATTAAAGTTCTGCCAACCAGTGATCAGATTATCACTTTCGCTACTACCTCACCTGCTAACACATCCTTGAATCCAAAAAGGAATGTACCAGCATCTTCATATTTCCAGTATGTTCGTCAGGCTTGTGTGTATGTACATGATTTGCCTTCCCCTTTCCCCTTCTCCAACCAGCCTTCCAGATGTCCCGTTGCCCATCCCTGTGTGCCCGTCTCGACATAGTTATGGAGAAGCAAGGCACATGGCGTGCATGATGTTTAGATTGGGGCACTGCAGATGAGGCCTTGCTCGAGCTGTGAGAGTGGTTAATATTCAGCATCAATGTTGGCTCACATGTTAGAATAGACTTACGATGGGGATGTCACAGCATTGTGCCTGCTGGCCAATGTCGGCACAGATCTGAGTGAAGCTCGGAATATCTGTGGGGACGCTGGGTGGGTTCGCGCAGTTCAGGTCCGCAACGCCGAGGACGTTGGTTGCGCAGCATTGAGGAGTGCCAGTGGTGCAGAGAGGAAGGTCACCGCGCTTCTTCTCGGCAGGAGCGGCGAGAGTGAAGGTGGCCAAGGCCAAGAGAGATGCGATGGTGGTGAATTGCATTTTGGCTTGGAGTTATAGAGTCCTTTGTGGAACTTTTGGAAGATTTTGAGCTGGATTCTTTGATGGATGTTCAAGCGAAGGGATGAAGAATGCGATGGAGACAGAAGTGAGGAGTCTGGCGGGACAGGAAGGACATCTTTATAGCTTTTCGCAACGTCTTCCAAACCACTCTGTCATCGATGATTTCAAGAAGAAATCCGGCCGCTCAGATCAAAAACCGACCGAGATCGTCACTCGAATCAAGGAAATGTCACGCTTGCCATGGGTTAACGTAGGTCAACTTAGGGAATCTCGGGGTGATGTTCGACCAGTGTCGATGGGCTAGCGCGATATCTCAGCTCAGGAGGTTCATTCATGCCCCCTTCCCTGACATATGACTGGCTCACGAGGATATTTGCCACAACTAGGATGACAGTCAAGACCCTAGGCTGTGTGTTCAGCCCATAGGAGCTTTTTGGGCAGAAGACAGAATAGCCTTGAGAGGAAACTGATATGTCGATCTGTGATCGCCAGCAGAGATCAGGGGAATGAGATGGGTGGGACAACAGGCACGAGAAATGTGGAGAAAGCTTAGGATTTAGCATCCAAGCAGGAGCAATGTTGCCAAGGTTAGAACGGCATGGTCGAAAGGTAAGGAAGGAACAGGGAAGCCGATCGAAACGGTGAACATCCGGACGACATCCCGTGGCTTTCTTCGATTACAAGGGGAACAATAGGAGACAGCCAAACGCATGAAAGTCATTTCGGCTTCTGATCAAATGAAGAGAGAATGTCAATAGCTTGACCTTTCGAGGTAGTGGAGTTCATCCTTCATATCGCTAAGGCTGAATTGATAGCTGGGCAAAAGAGAACTTTTGGCAGACCAAGTTTCCGAACCCTATTCCAGAAGCCGGTCAATCAAATCATGTGAAGCCTGGTGGAGCATCACTGGCCGAAAGCATGGACCTTCTCGCTTCGTAAAAAGAACCCTGGGGTATAAGTGGACCAACGGCCTTTAGCGCTCAAGGCAATGACAATAGGGGACAAACGGCAAGTCAAGACGAACGGTCAGGCAATTGAACTTCAGGAACTTCTCCAGAGCCGTGAGCCGCGCAAGTGTAGGATTCTTCAGAGCCGCCGATCTTCCAATGGCGTGGTTCAGCAGGACAAGCATCAATATGCAGTGCCGAACCAAGGAGAACATCTCTCGAGTTGCGCCACGTCGACAAATGAGGTGGTGATCTTCTTGTTGAGGCCGTCAGGCAAAAATAGCGGGAACTGCCCGGGTGATTCGGCGGTGCGGAAGTTTCACAGGGCGAAGAGACTGAGTAATGATCTATGGCAGGAGTCACAATGACGTCCATAGTGGGCCAGAGAGAAGATTCCTGTGGTAGCGAGAGAGAAAATCAGGGGTGGTGTTCAAATAGTTTTCCTAGCATTATGGAAACGGAGCGCACAGCCTCAGTGAGCCTTACCGAGTTAAACCATCCAATTTTGCAAGCAAAATGCCATCGACTTTGCCATGTCTGGTCAGCGGCGCAAGAGGGATGGGAAAGCAAGGCAAAGGGGGATGTTTTGCCGGGGCGAACAGGGCCGGCTCCACCTTCTTTGGCCACTCTGAGACCTATCCCGAGCCGGGGCTAACGGCGTGATAGTTGGTCGAAATCCCTGCCCATGACGGCAAGCGGGTTGGCATTGACGCCAATTTCAAAGGTCATTTTATCACGGCTCTCGCGTCGTAAGCTGCGCAATGCTGGAAGATGACGCTCCTGGAGCATGATGCGCAGAGCAGAATACTCCTCAAGGACCGCACGCGCTCACCGCAAAACCCCGGATCCGCAAGGCACAACCACTCAGGAGGCTCTCTGGTTCCTTTCGGATGCTGACCACAAATTTTGCCAGCCATTGATAGACCAAGAGACCGGGGATGGCAGTCTTACGCAAAGCAGAAATTGGGCCGGTGATCTCATAGGGGCATCCCGGTGCAGAAACACTAGCCGCCAAAGGGATCGTCGCAGAGCTGATCTTTGCTTCTTTGAACGCTTAAAACGTCCAGCTATTAATACCCTTAAAAATGCAGTAGCTGGAACCGAAATTTTGTTTGTGGAACAACAAGACAACCCGCGGTAAGTATGCCAGCCACACGGCTTCGACGCCACAGCTATGCTCTCCCTGGTCCATGTTCGACTGCCGATCGGACTATCACGGGCGACTAGACTTATGCACCGTTCAGCCCCGCAAAGACCTCTCCTGCGCCTTGAAAATCAACAGCAGCATGCCATCATCGAGCGTCTGGCTATGTCCGAGACTGAGACATACGCTGAGCTTAAACCGAGGTCCTGGGTTGGGGTGCCTAAGAGCTATAAAACATCACCGGAGCACGTCCGCGACGTGCACATGAAATATATTGAATGTAACCTTTTGTGCGCAATAAGACGAGGGTCGTGAGCGTTTAGGCAAGAGCAGCTGCAAAATGCCTGAACGAGGAGCATCGGAATTCCTAGAGCAGCATTTTCGGGAGTTGCAAGCCTTTCAACACGCCGTTGTCGTCCGAGACGGCAATGATCGCAACAGCAATCGTCACTCCGAACGGGAAAAAGATGTACAGTTTTGGATGTACTGTGTCCTAAAGAGGCAACCAGAACAAATTCGTGGCCGCTTATGAGAGATGGAAAATTGGAGACAACAACCTCGGTCTTCCTCTCCTTCTAGATGCGTATCATTCGGGCTCCTCCATTACGGCCATTTCTAATTTGCATGTGTATCTCTGCACATTTTTTTACATTTTTCAGCCATGATTTCAATCAAAGCATGGAGTCTCGGCATTGAGAAAGTTCTTTGTTTGTTGCGACGGTGGATGTCTCAATCGGTCTTTGTCAGTGTCTCTCACCTGTTCTTTATTTGTGTAGGTGGCAGGTCCTTGTACCAATAATTTTTGGCGTTCAACAAGAAGGATTTCATCTTGCAGGGTCTCATTTCCTCGTAGCTGGCAGATCTGCACTACAAAAAGTCGTAAACTTCGTGCGGCATTTTCTATATGGAGCGGACGAATCCACGGAAAATTGAGAATCACGCTGTCAAGGGAAGCCTCAAGAAAGCCGTGGAGAGTGTCAAACGCAAATTAAACAACGCGGCAAGCCAGAACACAGCGATCTTCGTAGACTATAACAAGGATTCCAGGAGCTACCCAGACACTCAAGATGGTATCAATGATACATTGCCTCTCGGACCTACGAGCTCATCTAAACCAACCAAAGTGAGAGCGACCAGGCCGACGATTCCACTTGCGAAGAATCCCGGCTACTTCGATATTTACAAGGCATACGTAGAGGATCATCACGTGCCTGAACTGCGCTATGGTCAACGTACACGCAGCGAATTCTCTCCGAATCGACTTTTCTCCTCGCCCGATGCTGCCCGATCTGAATCATGCGAGAGTGACAACTCTCTGAATCTACTCCGCAAGTCGGTAAGTCCGCACAAATCCAATTTATACCATTCCCCGTCAGTCCACAGTGAACATGTTCAAGTGGAAACCGCATCAGATACAAGCTCGATACCAGAACATTCCAGCAGATCATTACCGCCACGTCCTATTAACTCTCCAAATGGACCCAGACTCATGCCGCCTACCAGGGCGAAGGCACCAGGACCAGAGCCAAAACCCTCGAGGAATTCGCTCACCACTCATACAAAGCGTGAATCACCTCGTCAAGCTTCAAGCTTGGATCATGAGCGTTTCTTCTTGCAGGAGCAGCCATGGTTGTCCAATGCTAGGCCCTCCAGTCCCAGTCTGAGAAAGCTGAAAGGGTCGTCTGACCTTCGCCAGCAGTCAACGACGGCCGTGATAAGTCGTCACACGCCTACTCCGAATGGTGGGCTCGATGGCTCTGGCAGAACCACGCACATTCGGCGATCGATTTCTCTTTCGCAGGCAATCCCAGAGAGGGACACTGCAAAATCTGTAGTTCCTCTCGTTAGGCATACCAGGCGGCGAAGCGTTCTACCGACTTCTCCGAAACAAAATTACATTCTCACAAAGACCAATGCTCTGCAGCAGGCATTTGAGCCAGCACCAAAGTCCCTCGTGAAGGCTCTATCTGAAGTCCTATCACCAGCCTCTACATCCGCTCATTCCGTTCAACACTTTGGTTCATTCTGCATTCACGATATCCTCACCCGAGGCTACCCAGTTACCGCTATCTCCGAAGATCTTCTATCTGGCCGCAAATTAGGCACTAGATTTTTCGTTGACGTTGAGAACATCAAGGGTGGTGGCATAGAAATGATAACATCCCAAACTGACGACGGCAAGGAGCTCACATACCTGATTCTCTTTATTTCTGTCACCAGTCCCGAAAGCGGCCAGAGCCGCTTCTTAGTCGCTTGTCTACACGAAATAACAGATTTCATTTTGGACGCGGTACTGGATCCTAGGTACGATACTGTGCCAAACACAGATGTATCGGAGATAGAGGACCGTGGAGAAACGGAAGACAGGGGCAATTCAAAGCCGTCAACCCAGAAGGAAGATGACATGGAGGAGCAAAATAGATTCCCGTCAGTGCCCACTAAGATGAAACTCCCTTCCCAAGACCTACCCTGGCTGCAAGAAGTGAATGCAATCCAGTTGCCTCCAGATCTCTCCCCAGATGAAACCCTCCCAGATGGTATCTCGCTTTTAGAGGACATGTCATCTTCCGATGATGAAAGCTACGTCTCTAACTCTACCTCGAGCCGTGAGATCGCAACAAACGGACGACTTGACGGATACGTTGTCAACATTGACAGAGCTAAACACCCCAGCGAATGGAGATTTGAACCTCTAAATAAGGTGAAACCCGTCAAGCCGAAGCCGAAGCCGAGCGGGAGAAGCATTCCGACCGATCCTCTCCCTCCGCCTCCACCGTCGGCCCCGGCGCCAAGCCCCGAGATGGATATCTGGGAAACCATAGCAGAGGAGTCATCTTGCCAAAAGACGCCCGAACTTACGTCAGCTGTGTCGTCGCTCTCGCTATCCCATCCCTCCTCCACCCTATCGCCCACTTTTCCCTCTCCCTCTCTCGAGGCCACCCTCCACACCTTCATCTCTTCTCTCCAGCACCTCTACTCTGCCATCCTCATCCTCTCCCACAACCCCCTCAGCACGTCGTTCTACACCATTTCGCACCTCTCATCTGCCTTGCACGACTCTCCGCAGGCGATTGAGTACCTTGAAGGGATGGCGAAGGAGACGGTTGCTGAGTTGCAGAGAGGGATGGATCAGGGCGTGAGGTTCTGGATCAAGGTAGATTGGGGAGAGGAGGAGAGGGATTTGGTGTGTACGCCGGTTGTTGGGTGGGATGGAAGGAGGAGCTGGGTCTGTGTAGTTGTCGAGAAGGATGAGGGAGAGATGGAGAGAGAGGGTAGTGATAAAAGTTAGACACCGTCACGTAATGTTTAAAAAGAATGTAATTGGCTCTTTAAAACTTGGAGGATAGATCAACAAGAAGAAGGTACAAACGTAGTCTTTTAATCATCTGATAAGATTGTGCAATTTGAAACCAAAGATTGACCATCGCCTGTTTTTCGGAGCGAATAAAACAATATTCCAGACCTTTTGAGCCCCGCCATAGAGCAACGGCTGTTTTCCTAAGACCTAAGGAAGCTCAACCACCACCTTCTGGAACGAGACGCCTTCCCTCAAGCGGTCGCAAGCGCCTTGGATCGCCTCCAATCCCTGCCCAACAACCAGTGCAGGAGGCGCACACTTCAACGATCCATCGGCGAGTGCAGCCGGTATCCATTTTCCCCATACCGCCTGGCCAACCTCATTTCCAAGGAGGGATGTCGCATAGACTGGAGAAATGCTTTGTCAGCTACGTATTTAATTCTGTACAAAAGCAATCATAGCACGAGGACTTCTTACCGTTACTGGTCTTAACACCCTCCGGCAAGCCCTCTTCAAGTGGCATGAAAGGCGCTCGCACAGTCGATACAAACTTGTTGCCCCTGAGCCGGCCCGCAATCTCCCCACACTGCTTGTCCGCATCTGAGTCCAGGATGGCGCAGAATGCGCCAGCGAACTCCAGTCCTTTGAGCGCTGCCGTGACATCGTCGACAACCGTCTCTTTTGAACGGTCAAAGACGTACTTGGCACCCAAAGACTTGCAATGATCGAGGTTACGGCTACTTGCGGTTGTAGCTACATCAAAGCCTGCTGCAACAAGCATTTGAATTGCACAAGCGCCAACACTGGTGCTACCAGCCCACACAAGAACGACTTTACCCATTTGTTTGGGACGCAGCTGCGGAAGCGGCAGAGCTAGAGTGTCAGTCTGGAACAAGGCACTCGCCGAAGTTGAAATGGCAAGGGGAAGAACGCTCCCCTCTGCAAAGCTGATATGGTCAGGAAGCTTGGCAATCGCGTTTTCTTTGGCGTAGGAGAACAATTGAAAAGCAGCGTTCGAGTTGTCACGACTCGCAAGAGAGTCGAGAATGACAGTAACGCGGTCGCCGACCTTGAAAGTTTCGACATCAGATCCGATTGCCGTGATCTCGCCTGCTACATCGCATCCTAGTATGGTTGGATAGTCTCGGGGAATGAAGGCCCTGGCTTGTTGCGCCCAGTCGGTTGGGTTGATCGCAACTGCACGGTTGCGAATGACGACTTCGTCGGCTTTGGGGATTGGCATGGGGGCATCGTCGACCTTGAATGGTCGCGTCTCGGGTGCGGTGAGCCAAGCTGCTTTGTTCGCCATGTCTGAGGTAAAGAAGGCGTCGTAGAAATATACCGTGGGATGCTCGAGATTGAAATCACTGCGGAGAGATATTTCAAAAATTTCGAATACTGCACCTACCTGGTGCTGCATGGACCTTATGTACCCTAGGCTCTAGCCCATGAAGCATTGAACAACGTCATGAATACACTCAGAACGGCGAAGATAGGAGAAATCCAGTGTTATGTCCGTAAACCCCCCGGCCATTTTGAGCAGGCGAGGGAAGGAATTGTCCTATTAGAGCACTGGAAAAGGTCGAAGCACAACGCTGAATCCCGGAATTATCACGAAGAACCGAAACCCGAGAGAAGCAATAGAGAGCGCCCTGTCTTGTTCCATCATTCTGAGCTGAAAAGAGCCCCACCCCTGAGGGTAAAAGACGGGGGAAACTTTTGAGCTGGGGCGGAGCGCTAATCTCGGTCTATCGAGGGCGCAAAGCTAACCTAAATAGGATAACGTATTATAAGGTTTTAGTAGTTCTTAGCTCGTACACTTGACAATCCAGTCTCTATCGTCAGCATCTTCCTTGCCGCAATGGCACCTTTGCTACAAGATCTCAACACACTTTGAATGAAGAATTCGGATCACTCACCTGGAAGACCGAAATCAGCGAAAAGCAAAGTTCAGAAGCTTTCTCCCGCGAGTCCCCCAATCACTGCGTGTGGCGCCGTCAGGGGTTCTTACCATACTAGACCAAAGCGTGAACTGTTGATATGGAATTCATCCAGAGTGGATGTGACCTAATATGAGCGTCCTATCTTAAGACAGAGTGAAGGAAACCATGGTGAACTATGGGGTCTCTCGAGCTTGCGTCACTTGCAAACGAAAGCGCAAAAAGGTGAGCTTTAGCACCTGGCTGTCAAAATATCAGTGCATTCTTGATCTTGTCGGGTCTAACTAACCATAGTGTGATGAGACTCGTCCGGTTAGTATTATGCTGTCATTTCGGCCTTCGTAGCGGCTTTCGGCGTGCGCAATCCTGAAGGGTTTCGCCTCAAGCTACAGCTTGGATTGCAGCCACTAACTCGCTTCTGCTGTCCCCAGTCATGTAAAAGGTGCACAAAAGCGAATCTTGTGTGCCCAGGTTCCATGGACACTGCGAGGCTGGTATTCAAGCATTATCGGAAGGACCTTGAGGCAGATGCACTCTTTAAATCAGTCGCGCAACAATGGAAGTCTCCGATACTATGCAACCTTGTGGTTCCTAGCATTCCAAAGCAATGCTTCTTCGGCGACAGGGACCTCGAGCGACATGCGTTAGCTGCTTTCCTCGATGACTATAGCTTCCCTGTAAGGGACAGATCACTTTCGCGCGGCTACTTTGACGGCCTTGAGGTTCTTCTTTCACAGGCCATTCTATCATCAGACGTGGCGAAAGCGGCGCATGCAGCCGGTTTGGCAAGTCTCGGCAACAAACTCGGCGAAGACAAACTAGTTTATCGAGCAAAACAGTTGTATCTGGATGTTTTGCATTCTTTTCAGGTGACCATGTCAATGCCAGAAACTGCTAATAGGGTTGAAGCTGTTACCACGACCGTCCTCCTTGGACTCTATGAGGTTTAGTTTGACAGAAGCACGTATTCGCTTTTCGCACTGGGGAACTGACAGTCACACAGATCATCTCCGCGAACCGGACCAATCCCGGCGAGCATCGATCCCACTTCCGAGGGGCTGAAGCTATCTTGAACGGCAGTGGAGACTTCGCTTTAAGCCAACATCCTGCCGCCGAAGCCCTCGAGCAAACGAGCTCTTCTCTCCTCAAAACATCTCCCGGAGAGCCGCTGATAGTGCGTTGACTGCCCTGTAATCTTGACATTGACCATTGTGCTCAGGGCGCGTACTTATAATAGTTCTCAATTCAGTGGCCATACCATCTTCATCTACTCTGCCCTTCAGGGACATATGACTCGACCCAAAGCCTTGACGCTCTTCTACTTCGCTTCTCCTCCTTCTTTCGCCACGGCTGTGTCCTGACTTCCAACATATCATCCGCTTCACTGGACGAGCTTCTTCGGTTCAGAGAGTACGCCTTGGCTGTAGACAGTGAACTTGCGACGTGGCCATCTAGGCAACCTATTGAATGGCAGCCCGTAAGAGTCAACATGATGAATGCCGCTAAAATAAGCTCGGAGGTGCCAAGGGTCATTGCTTTGCCAAATCACTTCGACACCTACTTTGACCGTAAGTTACTTTCCCTCTACCTTCTCCTAATTTGACTCCGAGAGATGACAGTATGCTGACAACTCCGCAGTCTACGTAGCCTCTGTCTGGAACTCGTACCGCAAGGCCCGCCTCCACCTGCTGGACTTCATCTACACGTGCACCCAGCGCCTGCATGCCCATTTCAACTACGTAGACGATGCCTTCCCACTATCTTCCAGGCACCGCCTCCTCAAAGAAGCCCAAAATCTCTCCGAAGACATCGCCGCATCCATGCCGTTCCACCTCATCCGCAACACGGAGATGCTCTCACAGGCACCCACTCTACCGAGTCAAGATGCATTACTCGCCAACCGCGCTGTAGGAGGTCTTTTGCTCATGTATCCGATATACGCCGTCTCCGGCCTGTCCGTTGTACCGCTTCATTTGAAAGACGTGTTTAGAGAGCATCTGGCATGGATAGGTCGAGTAATGGGAATTGGGCAAGCGGCGCTGATGGCCGATGTGAGTCCTATAACTCTCCCCGGTCCCCCTATATGATAATTCACTTCCATCAGCAAATCTTAACTTTGCACGGAGAAAATGAACGTATAGACCGGTGCTAATGACACTTCTGAATCCTAGCCTTCGTTCTCCGTCTCCAGGGATTTCGTGATCGAAGGTCATTATCTCACCTGGCTAGCGACGCTTGTTACGCGGGAAGAAAGCGCGGAGGGAGGTCCACCGCGATAGTCTCCCGAGTCACATTTCACTGTGACAAAAAGGCGCACCGAGACTGCACGAACTCGATGCACCCCACTCAACAGGGATCGATACAGTAAACCCTCGATACAAGCAACCGACCGCATATAGTTCAAAGTCTTAGCCTCTTAGAGAGCTCTTAAATTTCATCGACTTTTCTTTCCTCTAAAATATCACCCTGGAGGTTGTCGGATGGTTTTGATTAAATTCCACGTCTATGAAAAAGGAGAATTCCGTCTGGAAACTGCTGCTTATATCGAGGGTTTACTGTACTAATTAGCCAACCTCGATTCCACCACATATTTACTGTACAGTAAACCCTCGATACAAGCCACCGATCACGTGCACAATTCAAAATCTCACGGAGTTCTAAAATTCACTCTTGAATCACATCGACATTGTCTCTTCTAAAATATCACCCTGGAGGCCGTCGAGCGGTTTTAACTAAATTTTATATCTATGAGACGGAACGATCTCCTCTAGCGGCTGTTGCTTGTATCGAGGGTTTACTGTAGCCCCATCTCGTACTTCGCCTTCGCCTCCAGATTGTTCTGCGTCCAGTCGTGCTCATATTCAGCCACATCGACATCCCTCCCCCTCCCCTGAACCCGCAACGCCCTCTTCAGCGCCTCTAGGAAACTCGGTAACACCCCTATGACTTCCTTGTCAAGCCCTTCCATGAAGACATCCCCTCTCCCCGTCCCGCATATCTCCCTCACAGTGTCCTCAACGAAAGATTCAATAGCCGCGCGTTCCTCCTTGTATCCAGAGTTTACCGCAAATTCCCCCTTGTATCCAGAGTTTACCGTACGTTCCCCCTTGTATCCGGAGTTTACCGCACGGGCTACGTTCCGCCGCTGGGTGACGCCAGTCCTGGACCAGACTCTAGCCACGCTGATATGCAAGTTGCAATGCATGCTCGCGGGGGGTGCCGGAGTGGTTGTAACGGCCGGTAGACCGGTCTGTGAAATACGTCCGAAGTCACCATCCACGCCAAAGGCTTTGACGAGATGTTTGGCGCGGGCTTGGCGGAGAGCGTCGCGTTGCTTCTCGGTCCATTGTTCGCTTGCTGGAAAGTGTGAAGGTTCGATGAAAGGCTCGGCACAAGCTGCGAAGCAGCAGCGCAGGACACTGGGACCGAAAGGTGTGGTGAACGGTGCGAGGCCTGTGTGCCGAGCGTGGAATGCTTGATCGGTAGGAGGGCCACGGAAGATGGAGAGGAGAACCGGGTCTGTCACGGCCGAAGGGAGGTCTGGACTTGGGAAACTGAGGACGGAATGTGAGAGGGGTTGATTGTGACGAAGGTTGTGGAAGAAGGTTTTGGCACGGCTATGGTCGCGATGGTGGTAGATGAGCCAGAAGACGAGAAGCTGGACACGACGCATGGCGCGTTCTTGGTATTCAGCAGACCAGTTGGCGAGAAGCTCGGGTTCGGCTGTGAGGAAGGAGGCAAGGCGTTCCCAGAACGTAGTAGGGGAGTCGATAAGGGAGCTGTTCCCACGCATATCAATTGGGATCAAGAGAACATTAAAGCGTGCGTAGATGATTTCGAGGAGCTGCTGCTTCCAGGTCTGTTCGCCATGCTGACCATTTTTGAAGAGCATTGCAAGGTACGCGGATGCCACTGAGTGGAAGACCTTTGCGAGCTGAAGGTCGCTGACAGTCTGAGCACCGAATGCACCTAGCTGCTGACCAAACCGTAAGAGCTGCATAAAGCCTGCCGTAGGATATCCGACAGCCCAACTATCAACACCCTGGGAGCGGAAATCCTTCACGGCCCAGGTTAGCGCTTCGCGATATGTCACCCACTCACCCTGCTCATTGAACGTCTCTCTGCAGCCTGTGTTTTCCAGCATATTCTGGAGCATCCAACGTATCATCGACCGTCTCTGCGTGACTTCTGGATCAGAAGTGTCTCTGCCTGCGCCGGCCCATTCTTTGTCTCTCAGGGTCTGGTCCAAAATGGTCGCAAACAGCTGCGAGACCCCTGATGCACCGGTTTTGAGGCCGCCTGTTAGAGCCATGTAAAGCTGCTCCTGTATGTATTTCTTATTGCTGCCTGTATAATCCAATGTTGGTAGGACAGCTCCCAGTTCCTCTCGAAACAAGGACTTCCCATTGAAGGCTAGAGCACACTGAAAGCACACGTGCTGGCTAGCAATCAGGTCTCTATTGGTCTTAAACCGACCTGCTGCAAGAGGAAAGTCGAGAGCGAAATTATCAGTATTGGCGGCCCAGTCTGCACCAGTCTTGATGGCAATGGACATCACCTCCTGCTCTCCGTAGCAGATCCGACATTCTCCGCGGAACGCCATGGGAGTGTCAAGGTCGAGACTGCTGATAGATATTTCGCCGCCAGTGGGTATAGCCGCCGCTCGTCGTGCGCGATTACTTCTTCGGGAAAGTATATCGGCTGTGTAGTTGGAGCTTTCTACCTCTGCAAGCTGCTCCAGTGCGTGGTTTACAAGCCGATTCCGCTTCCGTATAGCTTGTTCCTGTCCTGACGCCCTCAAAGTTCCCACAGCATCTTGATAGTGACGGCGGTTGCTAGCATGCGCCTCGCGTAACTGTTGCTGGAGAACTTCACGCGTGCTAATCTCAAGATCTGGATTGCCTAAACGGGAAACGATGTTTGCAGCTCCCGAAACGTCTTCAAGCTTGACAGTGAGCTCCTCAATCTTCTGACTTAGGAGCAAGGCGCGCAAGTCTTGGATCCGGCTACGTGTTTTGCAAGCGACCGCGAGGTTGTTGAGCGCCTCATCGGAGAGAATCTGCTCGAGGTCAAGATCGTTCATCGTCCCGCTAGTCAGCAGAAGATCGAGATCGATAGTCATGTCATCATTCTGCCGTTCCCATTGTTCTCCAAGTTTAATTGTTCCGGACATGAGTTTTGGTCGGCCTTCAGCGGCGGGAATACGTATATTATGGCTGCGACACAGCTCCATAAGGTTGATCTCGCTAGAGAGCTTCTTCAAAGGTGTCCATGTTGACAGGTCGGGAGTAGTATTACTGTTTCCGGCCAGCGATGCGAAGCACCCCTTGCCAGCAAGGATATAGAGATCTCCGCTGGGGACTTCCTTGAACAAGATAAGGACGTCAGGCGCGTTGGCGAAGAACGTGATGCCAACAGACACGTTCAGTTGTGAAGGCGCGGGTTTCGTGTGGTCAACAATGACGAAGATCACAGGCACGTTCAGGATGGCCTTGTCCATAGCGAGGCTTGAGAGTATCTCCACATCATTACCCCAGATCTCACCATCAGTGAGAAGATACCATACATCAGCTTTTTCGATAGCATCCAGCGCCTTCGCGTTCCTCAGGATCTGTGAAGGTTGCGTTCCTCCCATATCTCCTCGCCATCGCACGCTAGAGAAGTCGTCCGTCGGATCCCTGCAACCAGAACCCCAAATACTAACTTTGT
Organism: Pyrenula aspistea; assembly: GCA_021030945.1. NCBI lineage: Eukaryota > Fungi > Ascomycota > Eurotiomycetes > Pyrenulales > Pyrenulaceae > Pyrenula > Pyrenula aspistea. The sequence goes on from JAGFML010000027.1 coordinate 187,918, forward strand.
CGTTTGCACGGTCAGCGTGCAATTGTTCGACAAATTGCTGCTCATGTCTGATGATGCTGCCACTTGTGGAACCCGAAGCGTCGACGGCGAAAAATTGGCTTGACCCTTCGAATGAGACGTGCTTGGTACACTGTTCGGTCGAGTTCGTGTGCAGCTTCCACTTAGCGCTTGTAGCTGTGGCTGCGGCCGTAGCTGTTGTGTTCGAAGCCATGGCTGTTGACATTCAAGTATACAGTAAAGTCTCGATATAAACAATCGATCGAGGGTATGGTTTAAGGCTCTTAGGAGTTTAGAGAAATCGTTTTTAACGTTTCAGCGCACAATTCTTTTTAAGGAATGTTTCTTTGGATGTCGTCGAGTAGTTTTGGCTGAACTTTACGCCTCTGTGACAAGGGAGCGTCTTGTAGATGCTGTTGCTTATATCCAGGTTTTACTGTACTTGGATGTGAACTGTCTTCTCTCACAACGTTTAGTGCTTCTCTGTTCCAAATGATATCGTGGAAAGTTGTTGAGGTCGGGGTGCTGTCATCGACAAAAGAAGGATGGTGGCCCCCAAGGTCCGGTTGCTTATGACACGAGATGTTGTACCTCAAAGCAAGGAATGTTCGATGCCTTATATGTGTAGTGACCTAGAAAGGCTCAGAGAAGACTCATAATTGAGGTAGATGCCTGGACCGAGTCATCGTCAGCCTATCTTAAGGTTGGTGGCCGCCGTTCCTTATGATGACTCATACGGTAGGCAGCGGTCTGCTCGTTAGCGACACTATCCGAGGTGCGTATCCATTGTCGATTGCGCCGTGGGAAAGCGAAAGACCTTCGTTTCAATGTCACGGCGTCCATTTCGCCGAGAAAGGAACAGGGCCCGGGTCTGGCTTGCGGCCCTGGAACGCGCCCCCTCATAAGGTATGAGTGAGAAGCAGCATCCTGTTCATGGACGATAATGAAAATGTTAGACTGGGAATGCTCTTAGAAGCATTTGTGGATTGGTTGCTCTTGCGAAGATAATTAAATTTTATCGCTCGCTTGCTGTCAGGGTAACCACGAGAGAAACCTTCCCATGTTTACTCCAGGTTTTCGAGCTTGGCACAAGTGCGATCTTCAGTCAGAGGTATGGCACGGTGTACTCACTAGCCGGCGAAAGTCTCTCAAACAAATAATGAGCAGACTGGCCCAGTCGCGAAAGTGTACAAGCGATGACCCAATTTGCGATCAAACCCCTTTCTTCAAACCCTGTCTCTTTGCGGCGCAATTACGATTCAGGACCCGAGTTTTCTGAAGAGATATGCGAGCTAACAGCATCGACTTAATAAGTGCTAAATAGGTGAAGCTCCTAAGGACAAGAGTCATTGTTTTCAAGCCACTCTTGTCCGGTTTTGAGGGGAAGATTGCTACACTATGCTTTCAGCCGACTTTCAAGAGCTCGATCAGCAATCTGAAGTCATTACGTGGTTGGGCGTCATCTAGAATCGCTTCACTCAAAATTGCTAAATCTTCAGTCTTACTACCTGACATGACCAACAAAGAGACTAATCAACCGACCTTATGAGCTAAGAGTACAGGCATTGGAACCGCATTACGAAGGGCCCAAACTTTGTCTACAATTATTCTTCTACAGCTCACTCATGAAGCCTGTAGCGTTCACAAATTTACTTGGTTCCCCATAAACAGCGGAAATAGTGCTCGCCAACCAAAGCGAATGCAGCATCGAGCTTTGGAGACCGTATTCCGTCTAAAGTAGATCGGGCCTTGTAGCCTGTCGAAAGGAGGGAATCTTTGGAGAATTGCATTAACGACTGGGAAGGCTACGGTCTAGGGTCTTGTTGTTTTCTGCAGATAGCTCGCACACGGTTCCGGTCATGCCTTTTATTCCGTGCTAATGTGACCTCAGAACCTTCGATGTCAAGTGTTTGCCAGGCGGAGAAGAATCATGTGTGGGTGAAACTCAAAGCCGTCACGAGACTGTTCTATAAAGTCGCGGAGGATGTCGTGCCCTTGCCTTCTGCTATACTTACCTTTGTGTCGTTCGTCCCGTTTCAATCGATAGGCGCCGGTGGTTTGTGTTTGTTTGAATCTCTCATAGTCAAGGGTCTCGTACACCTGCTCACTCTCCCATCTACTCATTCTCAGCCGGCCTGAGTTATCCTTCAACTCATCTCACAATGGCAGTCAGTACGTCGTGAAACATGACCAGCAACCCAGCAGAGGAGGATCAGAAGAGTTTTGCTGACCGGGAATGAACAGACAACAAAATTAGCCGCATTATCTATCTATCTCTTCGGCGGATTAGCCTTATTGCTTTATAGTGAGTTCGATAAATGACCTTTCCGATGCGGAGGAATATTAATCATGCCAGTCCTCACTCTCTGCGCTTGCGTCCCTCCTAAAGCAGGGAAATCAAGCGTAATGTCGACCCTGGCCCTCGGGTCTGTCGGTTCTGGCACCGCTTCTGCTCGTTTCGGATATACAGGTATGTCGAGGAACATTGCGTTCGGAATAGCCAAAGGCGATGCTGAATCTCTCAATAGCGGCATGTGCGGGCTCCACCAAAGGCGAGAAATGTGTCGTTACCCTTTTCAAATCAACGCGAAAGATCACAAGTGCTCTGTCTGGTGCTTCAGGCGGGGAAGCGTTGCAGACGGCTATTGGCATACAAACCAAAGCATTTGTCGCGATGCCTGTCGCTGGCGCGGTGCTGCTCTTTTTGGGAGGCATCACTCTAGCGCTTTGCAGATATGGGGAGAAGAAAGGGCAACCTACTGGCAAGTTGAAGATGGCCACCTCTTACCTTGTGATCTGTTCTGCGTTTGTTACTCTTGTCATTGCCTATTCGACCACGCTAGCACTGGATGGATTGCAGGCTGCGCTGAAGACAAAGGACAGCTTGCAATTTAAGCCCAATGTGATCGCAATAGCCTTTCATTGGCTTATTCTGAGCAACACCATCATATTCTGGCTCGGCCTTTGTCGAATATTGAGCTTTGGGGGAGCATCGTTTGGGAAAGGGGGAGCTGCGGACCCAAGTCCACCTGGCAATCGTCCTTCACTTCCTCCCCGCCTGCATGTCTGAGGGGCTTTGGCTGAAAACATAGACGATCGCATTCGGGTCGGCAGGACTTGAAATGTTTGAAGGGAAGGGAAGGTTTATAAGACTGCGTTGTATGTATTAATGTGGGCACTTGAGGCGGGCCTTCGAGATTTGCCGAGATAAGATAAGATCTTACATGTCAATTGAGCCGATGACGCGATCTTTCAAAGTCATTTGTGAGTCGTATGACATGTAGCCTTTTCTGGGGTTCAGATACCCTTTTCCTCTTCTCAAACCTCCTATTCTAGAGTTCCAGCTATGTTGAAGCATGGCGTACGGCTCTTCACGACTTCAGCTCGCCGTAGCGCCCTTACCAGACTACCGGAAACAATGGCAAGGGTCAATGCGTACGGTATCGGAGTGTCAAGAGCGCAGGGTTGTGTAGACGGGTTCTCTGGCGGTATGGTTTACATTCTTTATTCTAGAACCGTCTTGAAGACTCTAGGAATCCCATACTCCTTCTCATTGTAAACGCGGCGCTCTACCAGACTAACAACTCCATCAGCAATCGGCAACACACCCCTCATCAAACTCCACAAACTCACCCGAGAAACAAACTGCACGATCCTCGGCAAAGCCGAATTCCAGAACCCCGGAGGCAGCGTCAAAGACCGCGCCGCGCTCTACCTGATCCGCGATGCCGAAGAAAGAGGCGTCCTCAACCAAGGCGGTACCGTCGTCGAAGGCACAGCGGGCAATACTGGCATCGGCCTGGCGCACGTATGCCGCAGCAGAGGATACAAGCTCGTCATCTACATGCCGAATACACAGAGTCAGGGCAAGGTCGATCTGCTGAGACTGCTGGGCGCGGAAGTGTATCCCGTCCCGGCGGCGCCTATTGAGAATCCCAACAACTATAACTGGCAGGCGCAACGGCACGCGGAGAGATTATTAAAAGAAGACCCGCAGCATGGCGCATGCTGGACGAACCAGTTTGACAACGTTGCCAATAGACGAGGACACATCGAGACTACAGGACCTGAGATCTGGACGCAGACGGACGGCAGCGTGGACGCCTTTGTTTGCGCGACAGGCACAGGAGGGACACTCGCAGGCGTGACGAGATACCTCAAAGACGTCAGCGATGGGAAGGTGAAGTGCTATCTTGCAGATCCGCCGGGCAGCGTTCTGCACTCCTATGTCACAAGCGGCGGGAAGCTGAAAGAGCGCACGGGAAGCAGTATTACAGAGGGCATCGGACAGGGTCGGGTGACAGATAATCTTCAGGGAGAAATTGACATTCTAGATGGCGCGCTTCACATCAGCGACGAGAAGAGCATCGAGATGGTCTACCGGTGTCTGGACGAGGAGGGTCTGTACCTCGGGGCGAGCAGCGCACTAAACGTCGTTGCTGCGAAGGAGGTGGCGGAAATGCTGGGAGAAGGACACACCGTTGTCACCGTGCTCTGCGACGGGGCCTATCGGTATGCCGACAGGTTATTCAGTGACAAGTGGCTGAGGGAGAAGGGGTTGAGGAGTGCGATTCCACAGCATCTGGAAAAATATATCGTGTTGCCGTAGGGAAGGGATGAAGAGCTCTGAATGAGCATCTGCAAGGAGGTTGAGCGTGGGATACCGCACTTGCAACATTCTCACACTGTACATAGAGCATATTGGGAGGGTTGTATCTCAATGCCTAAAAGCCTTCAACTCCCTCCTCCACCACGCCACAAAATCACACGTCCCCACAGCGATCCCCAGATCCTTCAGCTCCTGCGTGCTCAGATGCGTGTCAAACGGCCTCTGCACCTCGCTCTTCGGATCGTTCCCTTCTTTATTCGCCACCATCCCGTCCAACGGCAGCCCCAGAATCTCCGCCAGCACCCGACACATCTCATACTTGGTGTACCGATCCTCCGAGCTGAACTGCAGGATCCTAGGCAGATATTCCACCCCTTGCCCCAGCTTCTCGAGGTACACGGTAGAGATATTCTCGCAGACGCGGCCTACGTCTTCCGTACACGTTGGGTATCTTACTGCCCAGTCGTCCATGACGACGTTCGCCCTTTTCTCCTGCGCCTTCCAGACCGCGCTGACCAGACAGTTCACCGCGCTCTCGCCCCAGTTGTCTCTTGGCTCGCTGTGTCCGTACAGCACCGGCACCCTGAGTACCACGCCCCATTCGCCACTGCTCTCGAGCACGGCCTGCTCACCCTCGAGTTTCGTCTGGCCGTACAGATTAGTGGGCGCCGGAGTAGAGGACGCGGAGTAGGGTGCGGCGCCGGGCGGGCCAGGGAAGACGTAGTCGGTTGAGATGTAGAGGAGGAGAATCTTGCGGGCATGCGTGATGGTAGAGAGGGTTGCGGTGGAGGTTACGTTGAGAGCGCGGGCCGCGGAGGGGTTGCGGGAGACGGAGTCAGGAGAGCGGTCGGCGGCGCCTGGGAGGAGATTTAACTGCTAGTAAAGGATGGAGGTAATAACGGGAGAAGGACGTACAGTGAACGACGACTTCTGGCCTATTCATGGTGGAAAAAGTGTTCGTCAGCGGGTCTTCGAAGATTTCTGGTGACACTTGCTGAAGGCGCTCCACCTACCTCTCCTACGGCATGTGCAGGCGAAGACCTACCTAACCTCATCTATACACGTCTCCACGGCTGCCTCGTCCAGAAGATCCAGCTTTCTGTACTTGGGTGGCTCGGCGCGACTGAGTCCAGTCCCGACGACCTGCCAGCCGGCGTCCGTGAAGGCTTGCATCACAGCCCGACCCAGGAAGCCGGTGCCGCCGGTGATGAGCGCCGTCTTCTCAGACATGTTTTACGGTCTCACAGGCAAGAGCCGAGCTTCAATGCAAGGGTGAAAGATGTTGGTCAAGAAGGTGCTGTGTGTGCTTAACGTCGCGACGGGGTGCGATTATACTCGATAGATATGGGAACTCTTGAGGCTCTTTCGATAGGGGAGGATTTTCACAGTGCGTAACATGATAGTCGGTTCACAACGAAAGCGTCTTCAGATTATCGGAGTCTCGCATTGCTGTCCTATCTGAGTCCTATCCTGCATATCGTGCAAAAATTTCAACCCCTCGTCTTTTCTCCAGACCCTCAGACAAGCCGAGCAGCATGATGAAAAGTTTGATCTCATTCGAGACGCGATTCTCAGTTCAAAAATTCCCAGCCGATCACGAAGACCAACTGGAGCGGTCAAAGGTTTATAGTTTTCAACTAGCAAAAACCAGAGCTCAGACGAATCTTCACTGCTGCTGGTCAAACCCCTGCACTTGGATGGCGAGCGGAAGAGAGGTTGGGGGAGAGCGACGACTTTATACCCGCGGGGTGGAGGCTGCCAAGGCGCTAAGTGAGGTGAGCGTGTTGCCTGAGAGATGTTTGCTCGGTTTGCTGGGTTTGGCGAAGTCGACCGGACGCGACGCGATCACTCACGCTGTCAATAGACTCTATCAGGTTGCATTAACACATACCACACCACTCAACCACTGCCATAATATGAGGTCGCACAACCATGCTAGACTAATTGAGGTGCAAGGCGAATTTGTACGCTATCGCTACCTGTTCTCCGTTCTCTACCAGTACGTCCATCAGTCGCTTTCACTTAATAAATCGTAAAACCTCCACATAGACTATTCCTCGCGCCAACGATAAATGGCTCTCGAGAAGCTCTGCGCTTAGGGCAAGGACTTTGGAGACCAGAAAATCTTGAAAAGCGGTATTTTATTCCGAACACTACGAACGCCAAGGCGAGGAGACCGCTTTCGGCCTTGGTCGTTCATGTCGGAAGCCTCCTACATGTCCCCTTAACGTGTCTCGAGATGTCCTCAAAGTGATCAAATGTCCACTTTACAAGGTTCAAGATGTCCTGCAACCTTTCCCACACACTCCCCATCTCGCAATGAATCTCCCTCAATAGGTGGCCTGTCTGTCTCACGTGATGCGAATCTCCCTCCTTACGTTTCCGCTGTCACTTGAAATGCCCTAACTCACACACGTTCGGATCGAACTAAAATGCAATGCAACTGGTGTCCCCTCCAACTTTTGTCCAGTCAAGTGGCTGAACGTTCGAGTGCGCCTTTTTCCATTCTTCAACACTGCACCCTTTTTGTTGGCAGTCAAGGAAAACACCCCAAGGACAAAGATACCTCCCCTGAGGGCTCCAAGAATCGACGACCCACATCGAGTTCTTGGGCTGGGAATGGAAACCGTTGTACAAAAAATACCTCTGGCACATTACGCATTTGTGGAAGAGCACTGGCTGGTATCTGCGGAAGGGGAGTTCGAAAGATATCTTTGGGTCAATGACTTTGACAAGCGTGGCGGCCCTGAGCAGAGCCTTGCAGGTTAGGGCAAAGACGATAAGGCTCAGAAGACCTTTTTGGTCGGTATAAGGGTCGATTGAGGTCATGATCTGCTCGAGGAGTTCGATGGGAAGGGATTGAAGGCCTGGCTTTGGGCCTTGGGCCTTGGGCGTCAAGTCTAGAGTCTGCCCCCAGTCAGTCACATTCATGAGTCCCTCGACATAAGCATCGAGTCCTGACTTACGAGGGGGATCTGGATGAGCGCTTTTGCATACTGCGACTTCTCCGGACCAGAGACTCGACCGGCCACAGGAAATCTATATTCCAGCGATTGGGACGACATAGTATTGCAAAGGTTCATTCAAATCCCGAAGAAGGAAATGCTTTTGATATGAGCTTGCCCAGAAGAGATGATGTTAAAGATGGGTCAAAAAAACAAGGTAAAATTGCTGTTGTGTGGCAAAAAAACCGTGGATGGTTGACTAAGTTGAATCGCAGCCAAAAAAGAATGGTAGGCTAATATTGCTAGGCAACGTTCTAACTCTGCGCGTTTTCAAGTCTATGCGAAGAGACCGTCTCCATCTGTTTTTCAACACGACCGATTGACCTACGGCCGACTGCTCAGAGTGAGCGACACGGCTCCAACACCACACCAACTCCCTCAAAGCAGCAAAGCCACAGGATGACTCCTATATCTTGCACATACCCGAGATCATTTTAAAGCGGCCTCTGACATCCACGCGGTGTTTTCCGGACACAACGCCTTCTTCAGTCCGACAATAGCGCAATCATCAAATATAAACTTACACGTGTACTCCATTTTGTACGCAACTATTCTGCAGGCCATAAAACAGCCTTGCCTTTCCCAACCCAGTACCTAATCTTCACGACCGTATGATACCTTACCTATTAGACGGGGGGGTTGGAAAAGGAGCATCACGCTCCCTCCGTGCTTGAAACGGGTACATCGTAATCTCTCACTTTTTATCTATTTGCGTATCTTAAGAACCCCGACCCCCTCAGGGTTTGTGTTTATAGAACTAGGTTGTGAAACTCCGTATTATGCTCAACTGCAATGTGTATGTATGTATGTATGTATGTATGTATGTATGTATGTATGTATGTAATGACTGCAAGCGTCAATCTCTCGCCCTCGCATGGGCACGATTCATGATCATAGACATGCCCGATTCAGTCGGTATCGCATCCCCTTCGTACCCCCTGGTAAGCCTCCAACGCCAGTCCTCGGAAATGCATTCTACCCTTATAAACCATATGCTGTACAAGCCCACCTGCTCCCCACCTTGCTCTCTCGTTAACCCCCTTCGTCCCGTATCCAAGCACAAGCCGCCACCCAACCAGCGCCTACGCCGTCTGATACACCTTAAAGCTCCTGAACTCCCAGAACGCGTCACTCATATCCGCATTCGCGACGTAATCCGTGCACAGCCCCGGACAATTGCTCTGCTGCGTGTAGTACTTGGGCTGTCCCGCCCATGCCCCGCAGATATCGATATTCGCAATGATGCTCTGATTTCTAAAGTGGCTCCCAATATCGCAGTCAGTGCCGGGGAAATCCGCCAGCGCCTCGCCCCATGTCGACGGATCAGGGGATGTACCCGAGACATCGGTCGGGACCGCGTTCCTGGGGAAGAACCAGACGCGGATCCCCTCGTTGCGGTACTCCATGGCGTACACGCCGCCGCCGTTCTGATTAAATTCTGGACCGAAGGTGGCGGGGGCACCTTGGACGCCGCAGCCCGCGTTGCCGTCGGTGCCGTTGAAGCAGTTTGACGTCAGAGTCTTGCCAGACTCTTTGCGCTTGACGTTCATCTTGCAGTTGTTGGTGGTGTGGAGGGTCATTTGGTTGCCGGTGGTGGCGGTGTTGACGGCTTCCATGACGTCGATTTCACCGTTGGTGGGCCAGGATGAGGGGTCGGTCAGCCAGCTGGGATAGTATGTTAGCGGGTTGTGGTGGTGTGTAGGAGAATTAGGAAGGCGTACATAGCTGGCCAAGTGCCACAGCCAAAGGGAGAATGGGCTACGTCAAAGACGAAGAGTCCTGAGTTGTACTGGTTTTTGGATTCGATGCGGACAGAGTGGCGGCCAGTGGTTGCTTGGGTCTCGGGATTCTGCACACGGAGGATTGCTGAGGTCGCAGATGCGAAGGTGAGGTTCAGGGCAACTGATCCGGGCTGGTCAACGTAGCTAAGAGGCGGACCTTTAGCAAATGATAGCACGCTAATGGGCGCACTTACTGCACTAAGCCTTGGGACGGATCGTATCCAGTAAAATAGTTGAAGTTCTGAAAGAATGTGGTCCCGGCGAACGTGTCTTTCAGCTGGTAGTTGAGCTTCGAGTAGTTGGGATAGGCATTGTGTTTCGTGACCTCCACAGCTACCACAATGATGATGATCAGAGCAACCACGATCCCGATCGCCACGTACATCCATGCTCGCTTCGTCAAGCCAGCATATTTCCGTGGTGCCAACGTGGGTTGGTATGGGTACTCATAGGCGGGTGGGACTTCAAACTTGGTCTCTTGCATCCGGCTCTGTCGCCCAAAGCGTTCATCGAGCGGAGCGAAAGACATGGTGGGGGATAACGAAGGAACGAGAAACAATCACCGCGACGGTGAAAGACGGAGTCTCTTCAGCGAATGACTGCCAGCAGTATCACGTGTGGCGACGGAAGGTAGGTGTATCGAAGGTGAAGGAAGTACAATGCTCACGACGTTGGAAAGAGAGAGCGAGTATGGAAGTAAGGGAAAGAACAACTGATAAGTGAATGTCAAGGCACCGGATGAACACGGTCCTGTGCATCGCGGATGCCGGGTTTTGTTGACCTACCATGGAGACGGTGTACAACCATGATTCGTGAATGGACGCCAGGGAGTGATCATTGGCAGGTCAAGGAGTGGCTGCCGTGGAATGGATGGTGGGGAGTGTTACGAGTCTCAGACATCCTTTGCCTCAATGCGACGAACCCCTCGAAAAAGCTTGTCTCTGGTTTAAGCCTCGTTGGCTCTAGCCGCCCCTTTTTGATAGCCATCCCTCGTATTTCCATATTGCCTCGACGTTTTGTTTGAACATCTATCTTATTTTCTTTTCTCTACTATATACGGTTCAGTTATTTCTATGGGTATGTTTCATGATCCCAATCCCATCCAACATGCTGATGCTGCGCAATGTACCCAATAGCCCAATATGCCTCGACTTCATTGTACCCCATTCGACGATTATCCCCGCTCGATGAACACCATCGCTAAAATCTGTAAGCAAGAAATAATAGGCCAATGCATGCAAATCCTGTCCCATAAGGAAAGGATTCCTCGTTACGCTGTCTGTGTGCAATCAAGCCGAAGCGGCCGCCAACGTAGACCTGACCATCCAATCACTAGGTTGAAAATCTCGTCCCGCTCTTGCTCCTGCGCATCAACATGTAGCTTCGCCTCGGTCCCGTCCGCCTGGAGATGAGAAAATTCAATCCCGTCGACAGTAGAGCGCAGTACAATGAGTTTAGAAGTCCTTAAGGCCGGTACCTTTTTCATCTCCGCCAGGTCAGAATAGGGTATTGTCCAAAGCGGACCTTGGGGGTGACAGAAGAACCGCACGGCTTCTCGATCAATAGCGATCTTTCCAGGTACTCCATCAGATGCCACGTGGAACGTAAAGCATACTTCCGACTTGAGAGGCTCAGGCGACATTTTTGGTGAGGAAGGCGGCGTCAAAAGCTCGCCTCCACTTGAATCGACGGAAGCTTGTCGGCGAGCAGAAGACTTCCGGTACCTATTTTCCGACGACTTAGACTTCCTTCGTAGAGCCGCGGGAAGTGAGAGCCTTTTCGAGCTTTGACGGCGATGTGGCGGAACCAGCTGCCCGTTCTCATAATCAGATTGATGCTTAGCGGCTTTGGTCTGCAGGTAGCGGACAGCCCACTCTGCATTCGTTGGAATATCCCACAGTATCCACATAAACGGGTCCAGGAGGAAACGGTACTTTGGGTAATGGCTCGAGAGGGGCCAGCAGAGGAAGAATGAGAAGCCAACAATGAACCAGACTATCCTCATGCAGTATCTCATGTCGCTTAGAAGAGTGACCAGTAAGCAGCACATGAAAAAGAAAAGAGTTGCGACTGTCTTGTTCGGGATCTTCCAGGTGTAGAAACTGTAAACACGTTTAGTGACGTCCATAGTTGGCGTGCGAACACTTACTTCGCAAGCACTTCCAAAAAGTCGGCCAGGTCACCCAACTGAAGTATGACCTGCGGCCCAACTTTCTCCATCAAGGGATCAACCCAGTCCTTGCGTCCGTGCTGGTCTACAATCTCTCCCCATGCTCGAGCTTGGGCCGTGTGGTCTAGTGCACGATCCAAAGACTGCCGAATCTCGTTCACTGAGGATGGAAAGAAGCGCTCCTTGAGAGTGATGTAGATGACGTAGGCATAGAAGAACCCAACCACATGATCGGTATACCAAAGATAGATGAAGAGTGCAAACCATCTCGCCGTTCGCAGCGGGTCCTCCCAGCGATAAAGCGACCGAGATGATACCCACCAAGCCTGCCAAGGTGCGCTGACCATCGCCAGACGTTCAACCGTTCTGGCCAGGGAGTCGAGATCATACTGAACTTGGTCAAATTCGTCGACGTACTGGCTAGTAAAGCCGCGAGTATAATACAGCGCAATCTGTTGTCCTGGTAAGCTAAAGCAACCATCATCGTGTACAAACAAACTTACGTAGCCAATATATTTTTCCCACTGGAGGCGAACTACATTGCCTTCCTCGTTTTTTTCCTCGAAAGAAGTTTTGTCAGGGAAATGGGGCACCTTAGCTCGGACGACCCGGACACGGTCTACATGTCGGCCAACGCTCCAAGCAGCCTTCAGACTTGACCTATGATCTTCGAGCTCCTCCACCTGAGCGCGCAGTGTCTCTTCTCGGTAATGTTGCTCGTCTCCAGACACATAAACACCAGATGAGCGGGACGACTCCACTCTACACAGATCCTCATGCTTTGCGAGAAATTCTTGGTCCTCTTCCGGCGAAAGAAACGGCCGCTGAACTCTCGATATTTTGCCTGCGGCAGTCCTTGTTACTCGTTCCTTGATGCTTTCCTTGGGATGCGTGATAGCAGAAGCAACAATTTTAACGTCATCCTTAATGGTTGTGTGTTGCTCGCTTAATGGAGGTGGAGGATGGGTTAGGACATGGGCCGGATTGAAGGCAGGATCGTGACGGACTTTAGACTCCAAGGTCTGAGGTTTCCCAGAGCCTGATCGTCTGCCGTTGAATGATTGAAAGGTATCTTCATCTTCATGCCGATTGTGTGGAAGGCTGAGTGTTCGCTTTGCCTTTTGGGTCAGCTTCTTGCTCAAAGAACGAGCATGTGATCTTTTCGACGGACGGTAGATGGAGCCATCATCACCGTATTCTGTAATCGTGACAGTGTCCAGCGAAGTCTTGCCGATGTCATCAGGCACCAACGTTTCGCTGGACATCTCTGGAGTTATCATCGTTCCTGCACGAGGCGTAGGCTATGGCTGTCACAGCCAGCAGACGGTGCTACTACAGAATGCCTGAGCATGTGGAGAAGAGGTTGGACTCGCGGGTAGCGAGCAGGAGAGATGTCATTGGAGCAGGGCAATGGCGCGGCAGGCAGCTTGGATGGAAGTCGCCTTGGTGAGAGCAGTCAACCGGGTGGGAGCAACCAAAAACCGCGACGAGAATAGGAAAATAGGTGGGCGGCAGGGTCTAAACGGTGAGATCGAGGTTGAAGTTGCAGGAACATGGTGAGAAGTAGATAGCGATCAAGGCAGCAGGAGCTAGTCAGATCGATTGGTGTGTGGCTGTTCGGGCGAAAATTCAGTGTCACGGAGGCGTCGTGGGCGTCTGATGGTCTGAAGATTGGTGCATTGTGACGCAACAACATGTGAACGCTAGATCGATCAAGACTAGGGCTCCCTGTGCAGATCGTTGCAGCAAGATCTTGATTGCCACGGCATGGCTAGACGTATTACCAGTGTTATCAACTGCTTTCTGGTTGAATAACTAATCTAATCGTTCTATACACAGGACTCAGACGCCAATCATGCCAATACAGACTCATGAACATCGTGACGGCGAGAGCTGCGTCCACTAATCTATCAATACTGTCGCCCCAACTCCGCCGCTAAAGAGAGAATGCCACGCTAAAAACTAACAAGCATTTACACTGCGTCGGTTTGACTTTTAGCGACGACTGTTGGCATCAGTCGACCCCATCGTTCTCTTCACACTGTCAACTTCAGGATGGGTTGCCAGCCTATACATCACGCTACCTAGACCACCACGAAGGGCGCCGTGACCGTTTTGGTTCTCGTTGCCAGCGCCATCGAAGGCTTCAGCACCCGTGGATATCCCAAGATCTCCTCGTTGCAAGCCACTTATGCCCGACATGTAGCTTACGCCTGAGCCTCGTCGTCGTAATCGCCTCTCTCCTTCCTTCTCTTCTTTCTTATTGTGATCCTCGGAGGGAAGGATAATAGCGCGGTCCACGGCATAAGGAAGTCCTCGATGTCGGCCACGAATCTGCATGGCGATAATAACGAGCTTCGATAATACTCGAAATTGGCCGGAGAAGGAGGTGTTCACGTTAGGGTAGCCTAATGACAGGCCAACGGTCCCGTAGGCAGAGACAATCTCGAATAGCACAGAGAAGAGCGTGAAGGCAAACTCGTTCGTGTTTTGAAGACGATCCCCTTCCACGATCGCAATTATGAAGAGTCCAAGAAAGACATACCACAGGTCAAAACTGAGTTGTCTCCGCAAGTGAGCTCCAACGTAGCTGGGCTCTTTGTCGTCCGTTTCATCGTCATCCTGAGACCCATATATTCCCAGACTCTTTTCTTCATAGACGTTCGTTCGCCGCATCGAGATTGCGATTGGAAAGACTGAGATGTACATCATGATGAGGTATGAAACCTGAATGCCGGGATGTAGTTCTGCGAGGTTGACACAAGAAAATCCAGCAGTTCTCGTAGATGCTGCTTGGAAAAGGCCATCGAGAAGGCGGATTCCGACGGGAGCGGATGTGACTGTAGGGTCGTTTAGCTACAAGCAATTATTAGCCATGGCTACATCAATCCTGGATATGAAGACTTGCATCGAGGATAATATAAAAGATTAAGTCAACTCCGTTGAGAATAACAAGAATCGCAAATAACCACCAAGTTGCAGCTTTTGGAAAAAGAAGTGTAAAACATCGCCGGGGGTGATCAAGAAGGAATCTCAGTTCATCATCTAAGGCCGAGTTGGCGCGCGTGAACTTGGATGCCACCCAGATGACAAAGCGGAGCATGCAGGGGAACCCAGTGTTGCCTATGACAATCAGAAATGACATGACCAGAAGAGGCCAGACCGCGTTGGCGAATGATATCATAGAATCAGGCGTCAACGTAAAACCTAGGTCGTTAAAGGCAGAAGCAGCGGTGAAAATCCCCCACCATGGTCTGCCCTGGCCATCATCCTTGACGATATCGCCGTACGTCCTGGATCCCATGATCCAAGGCAACAGACTAAGGATTCCGAATAGATGAAATGAAAAAAAATAGATCGTCAACGTGAGGGCGAGAGTCTTCAAAGCACGGTACTCGATACCGCCAAGCTCCTCCCGCTGCTCCTCGGTCAAGTTGACGAACATAGAATTCCGTCCAATGGTAGGTTCCCAACTCAAATATGGCATCGGCTCCTCGTTTCTTTCGGTGGCACTCCTGAGCATATTCGAAAAAGTCGATCGTCTCGACCGTGATCGAGAAAACATTGGCGCAGGAGCACTATCCTTGTCCTTGTCCTCCACGGTCGCGGCACGTGGTTGTAGTTGAGGAAATGTCGTTGTTTTCGTTCGAGCACGAGGTAAATTAGGTTCATCTATAGTAATGTGCTGTCTCATTGGCGGGTTCGACCGCATCCTGGAATCGAGATCCATAGTGTTGCCAGTCTGCGGCTCAATCGGGGTTCCTGCAGTAACTTGCCGTGACCTAGCTGCTTCTGCGTCTTGTACAGCTTCCGGCTTGCCACCGCGTTCATACTCGCGAGGGCTTGGAATTCTTAGAGCCAACTTATCTTTCGGATTCCGCTGATTTTCTAGAAAAGCAATGTGCTGGTCAGGGCTCAATTGTTGTGGCAGCCGTACATCTTCAGAATTCTGATTGGTGGCCCCATTCGCCACCGACACAGTGTTGTGGTCCAATTCACCGGACGGTTCAACGCTATCTCGACGCGTCTGTGAAGAGGATGATGCGCTGGGTTCTTGGGCCGAAAACTCATCTTTCTCTTGGGGCGAGTCGACCATCCTCGACGGCTCTTGACGAAGAAGGACGATACTCCGTCCACGAACGCTTTTTTGTTCCGAGTTCGCCTCGACATCCTCATCTTTTGCTCCTGTATTGTTTCGGGACTTGGATTTTGTTCGGCGGAGAGCTCTTGCTTCCCGGACGACGTGCTGAAATCGTTTCTCGAACCAGTACAGGCGGACGAATACGACGACAGAATGGATGACGATGGGGTTGCAGAGCATGGCCAAGAAATAGAAGACGACCTGCTGGGCAGTGTTGATCTTGTTGATGTCGATTGTATTAAGCCCGCTCTGAGTGGAAGCCCCGGCCGCAAAGAATAGTGCGTCAATGTAAGGCATGCCCCCAGCCGCGTACACAATTATCGACCCCAGGATTGCCACGGATGTGATGTAGACATAGTGAGCTGATATGAAGTTCAATCGTCGCTTTCTGATCGGATATGGCAGCTGATCTTTGGCGCGTGCCCACGCATTGACCCACAGTTCTCTCATGCTGGCAGCTTGCAGGCAGCTATACAACAACTAAGAATTATTCGCGGCGAGAAGGAAGCGAGATGTTCAGGTCCTGTGTCCGACGACTTTGGCCTTGGCTTTGATCTGACGTGGAAGGTGCAGCCGCTGTCAGCCGGCTTGGAGAGGTGCAAAAATGGTGTTGATGACCGACAGCACCATTGGTGGCAAGACCAAGGCCATCGTCTTTCCCCCAATGCAGAGCAACAGTGATGATGATGAATTGAGGGGTGAGAGATTGCAGGTGCAGGGAAGGAGTTTGTGAGGACAACAAGAAACGCGCAGTGGATCTCATGGTGCCAAAATCCTGAACCCGAGGAAGTGGAAAATGCGCAGCCAAGGCCAATCAGAGGACCCGCCCAGTGCCGCCCTCTTCTCCAAGCCCCGATCCAACGACTTCTTGGCCCCCCGAAAAAGTTAAGACACAGTCAAGCATCTGCCCAATTTAAGAACAATACCCGTTTCGGTCAAAGCTGATCGAGGAGGATATATTCCTCGGGACACAGGGCTTAATGACTTCTTCCTCGCGTCGACTTTTGCTATCGTAATTTACAACGAAGGCCTCGAGTGACTCATAGGCTTTACAACCTCTGCCTTTACCTCCTGGCTGTATCGAGGTGCAGTCGACAGGTAACAGTGCAGTCTAGATTTCTAGATAGACGCCCTGCTTGATTTGTCGTGACCAAACCAGAGATATGAAGCATGAACCCCTGGTGCTCCGACTCCAGTAACGAATGGTATGCTGCAAGGGCGGCTATCTTCCTGAGTGATTCCTCATCGAACAGGTCAGAAGCGGTGAGATGGACATGACTGCAGGGTCTTTTGGAAAACTTTCAATGTCACGTGATTGCACCGAAGCCCCCAACTCGACAGCCGTGGTGTCATTGGAGCGGAGCGAGACACAGTGAGCGAGAAATAGGTAGGCATGGGTAGGCCGAGGGTCGTCTGTGACATTACAGACGCAAAGGGCAGAGTGTCAGTGTGAGGGCGCAGAGGTTTGTCAGCGAAGCGAGCAAATGCCGACGGCGTCGTATTGAATGGCCAACCACAGAAGCCTCGAGTGCCACCCCCACTGCCCCGCTCCCCAGTGTGTCGGCATCATTAGATCACCGCCGCCTCTCGACTCACTCTCCCTCCCCACAACCACTGCCGCACAACTCCTACGCACCCAATCAATCCGTCAACACTTGCCTTGGGCATTGCATCCGATCGAGCTGGCATTTGAGCAATCTTCGCACTGGCTGCGCGAGGCTGTCATGGCCACCGCCGAACAGTGACAACCTTAAATCCCCAGATCCTTCACCTCCCATTTCGAACCTCCATCGACTTCGCACATTCCTAGAGTTCCTATACCACGGTCCTTACTAGCTCGCGCGATCCAAGTGTTTGCTTCACCAGCCACGAGGAGGAGCCGTTGGCGGAATGTCAGCGTCACAGGGGAGGAACGGACTAAACTTGTCGCACTATCTTGACAACTTAAACGTGGTACCTACCGATTTCGATCTCAACGATCCAGCAGCAGACGAAGCCGATCTTGATCAAACCTTAGCTATGTTCACCAACACTGAGTTCATGGACTTTGATGCGGCCGCCCCTTCGAACAATCCAATGTCCATGAACTATGACTATGGAAGCGGTGGGAAGTTTTCAGAGGCCGATTTTGCCGCAAACGACGTGAAGTTTGAGGATCTACTTCGAGGTATGGCACAGAAATCGACCTTAGACTCTGACAATTTCTAACGTATATTTTTTCAGCCGAGCCCTTACCCATGTTACAGACGAATTATGGTGGACCTAATGTTCAATCGCCAGTCACTTACCAATCGAATCCAATGTCAGCTTCTCCGACAACGGATTCTCCCCTGTCTCCGACGATGCTACATGCCCCATCTTCTGAAGCTAAGAACAGGTTAACCTCTGTGTCGGGCCCACCTGACCCAGCAAGCCTACAGGAAGAGTCCCAGAAGGCTGCCGAAGATGATAAACGACGCCGTAACACTGCCGCTAGCGCTCGCTTCAGGGTCAAGAAGAAGATGAAAGAGCAAGCTATGGAGAAAAGAGTTAAGGAGATTGACGCTGAGAATGCCGCAATGAAAGCCAAAATCGGCCAGTTGCAGATGGAAAACAAATGGTTGAAGAACCTGGTCATTGAGAAAAATGGCAAGCAGAGCGAACAAGATCTATCCGCCGCCTACCAGAAATTTCGTCAAGAGAGTGAAGAGCGTGACGAGAGGAAAGGCTCTGAGCGCAAAGACGGGGTGGGAACCAAGGCTTGATATTTTTGTGGCTCTCTGTTTCTGATTTTGTGCGAAATCTTAATTCTACGCGGACATTTCTTTGCTCGTTTCTCTCTGCCTTTTCTTAGCCCGCTTCTATCACTCCTGAGCATGCGCAACCTGCCCAAGAAGGGATAGCCATTGTGTGGAGTTTGAAACAGGTCGAAGGATCTAGTTTGAGTGAGGGTACATAGCTAGGCGAGGCTGAGGCTTGATTTGCAATCAAAGTAGACCTCTGGATAAATGGGTCTGACGAGTTGAGCAATTCAAGTTTGATCTTACCGCAGAGAACATAACAGGCTTGCATCTGCAAATACCGCTTTAGAATGGCGCGCTACAGATAAATATGAGACAAATTCAAAAAACTTTTAGGTCATCACCTTCGGCATGAAAGGTAGAGTCAATTGTTATGGAGGTGGAAGCATCATGGACGACTTAGAGCACTGTCCAGGCCCAGCCAGATATCCTGCTTGCGAGAACCCCAAGCCAGGTACTTGTTGGCAGCTGATCACCATAAAAGAATACCGTAGATATACAGTCTATAATTCTCAAGCTTCGGAACTCCCCTCCTTCGCCTCCCGACTTTTCTTCACCGAGGGGCGCGGCGGAACGCTGCCTCCAGGCTTCAGCCTTGTGGATAGAGCGCGCTCCAACCACATCACAGCGCGACTTGCTTTGCCGCCAGGCTCGACGAAACCTTCAGCCTGCGACGACAAGCTGCTAGTGCCACGCTTCCATTCTCTTTGGATTCGAACTTCATGTTTTGTCATACCTCGAGCTTCTAAGGCGCCTTTCCCACCCCACTAATCGAGCCCTGCCCCTCCGCGCCACCACTCTATCTCGGCCCTTTCGACTCAACAAGTTGGATAATCACTGGACGTCCCTCGCACAATCGAAAAAAGTGTGTAGAAGCGCTCTTTGAGCGGCTTCTCAGCTTCTCGGCTCAGGATGTCAGTCACCGTGGCAGAGTTGGACAATACCGTCAAAGTCTTTCAAGAAGGCAGAGGCGAGCAGGTCTGTGGCATCACCGCAAACTCTGAGTTATAGGACCCTCACACTGACATACCTTTCTGTAGCAAAAGCAAGCTGGGCAACAGCTGACCGAGGTTTGCATCCACGAAACATCACATAGCTTTTCCAGAAATCTTACCAGCTGCAGTTCAAATCAAATCAAGATGCGTGGCTTATGGTTGATAAGATACTACAAGAGGCTACCTATATTCCCACAAAGTGTAGGTCTGTTCCATGCAGAGATCGAAAGAAGATGCTAAAGAGGTATAGATCTGGGTCTACAGGTCCTTGACGATGTGATTATGACGAGATGGAAAGCCTTACCTCGAGACCAGTGTCAAGGTAGGAACCCTAGGCCTTCCTCGCCCCGTGATATTCTGACTCTTAAGGCATCCGAAATTTCGTCGTCAACCAGATCCTCGAAGCCTCCAAGTCGGATGAGTCCCTAAAGCAGCAACGTACCTTTATCAACAAGCTCAACCTTACGCTTGTTTCAATCCTCAAGCAGGAATGGCCACAACATTGGCCTACCTTTATCAACGAGATCATCTCCTCCTGTCACTCGAGTCTCTCGGTCTGCGAGAACAATATGGCAATATTACGGCTACTCTCTGAAGAAGTGTTTGATTTTTCACAAGACCAGCTGACCTCAACCAAAGCGAAGAACATGAAGGAGACCATGTGTCATGAGTTTTCTTCCATCTATCAGCTATGTCAAGAGGTTCTGGAGACTGCCAACCAAGTCAATCTCATCAAAGCTACCCTCGAGACATTACTCCGCTTTCTCAACTGGATTCCGCTCGGCTTCATCTTTGAGACAAAGCTCATTGACACCATGATCAGCCGATTTCTCAACGTCCCTGAGTTCAGAAACCTTACACTCAAATGCTTTTCCGAAATTGGCGGGCTTATATTCAATCAACAGCAATACGCCTACGATGATAAGCTCGTCCAAATGTTCACCGAGACTCTTACCAGCGTTGCGAACATCATCCCCCTTTCTGTAGACCTTCGCAGCATTTACGGATCAAGCAACGCGAGAGACCAGGAGTATGTTATGAACCTAGCTCTTTTTCTTTGCAACTTCTTCACAGTGCATCTGAGGTTAATCGAGCGACTACCGAACCGAGACTTTCTTACCCATGGCCATTTCTACCTCATTAGGATCAGCCAGATTGATGACCGGGAAATCTTCAAGACCTGCCTCGATTACTGGACCAAGTTAGTGCAGGAATTGTACGAGGAAATGCAACAGCTTCCTGTCACGGATATCAATCCCTTAGTGAACATGGGAGTTAGCGGACTATCTAATGGAGGAGCCCCAAACCCAGCGAACCTGGCAAATTACCCTCTTCGGAAACACCAGTATGCAGAAGTCTTAACAAATCTTCGGCAAGTAATGATAGAAAAGATGGTCAAGCCAGAGGAGGTATTAATAGTTGAGAACGATGAAGGTGAAATCGTTCGCGAGTTCGTCAAAGAAAGCGATACAATCCAACTCTACAAGACAACAAGAGAGTGCTTAGTCTATCTCACACACCTGGACGTTACAGACACTGAAAACATCATGGCTGAGAAGCTTGCCCGGCAAGTCGACGGCTCTGAGTGGTCTTGGAATAATTGCAACACTCTCTGCTGGGCAATTGGATCGATATCTGGCGCCATGAATGAGGAGACAGAGAAGCGATTCTTGGTCACCGTGATTAAGGATCTCCTAGGGTTGACTGAGATGAAACGAGGCAAAGACAATAAGGCTGTCGTAGCCAGCAACATAATGTACATTGTCGGCCAATATCCAAGATTTCTCAAAGCACATTGGAAATTCCTGAAAACAGTGGTCAACAAGCTTTTTGAATTCATGCACGAAACACACGAAGGCGTTCAAGATATGGCCTGTGACACTTTTATCAAGATTGCGAACAAGTGCAAGCGGCATTTTGTTGCGCTACAGCCAAGCGAGAGCGAACCATTTATTGATGAAATTGTGCGCAATATGAGGAAGATCACTTGCGATCTAACGCCACAGCAGGTGCATACTTTCTATGAAGCGTGCGGCTACATGATTTCCGCTCAAGGGCAGAGAAATATTCAGGATCGACTGATTGAGAATCTCATGTCTTTGCCGAATCAAGCATGGCAGCAAATCATACAGCAAGCAAATTCACAACCAGAAATCTTGCAAGATGGCGACACTATCAAAGTCATTGGGAATATTATGAAGACAAACGTGTCAGCCTGCACTTCTGTCGGCAGCCCATTTCAGTCGCAGATTGGCCGGATATACCATGACATGCTTAACATGTACAGAGCATCAAGTACGCTGATATCTGACACGGTTGCGCGCGAAGGTCAGTTCTCTATGGATCCTTTTGAATTATGCTGATGAAGATAGGGAACATCGCAACTAAGACGCCAAAAGTCCGCGGTCTACGTACCATTAAGAAGGAAATTCTCAAGCTGATCGACATCTATGTCGACAAGGCGGAGGATCTTCAGTTGATCAACGACAGTATGGTGCCACCACTGCTAGACGCAGTATTGTTAGATTACAAGTCGAACGTGCCCGACGCTCGTGAAGCTGAAGTGCTCAACGTGATGACCACCATTCTCCACAAGCTACATGTACGTTGGACCCCCTACACCTCCCGCTTCAGCACTGCGGTCAGGATAGCCCGCCATCTAAACAGACTCATCGCTGACGTTTTCATAGAATCTCATGGATGATAAAGTTCCCGCCATTATGGAGAGCATATTCGAATGCACGCTGGAAATGATCAACAAAGACTTCCACGAGTATCCCGACTTCCGTGTTGAATTCTTCAAACTCCTCCAGGCTATAAATGCATTCTGTTTCCCGGCGCTGCTGAAATTGGATGCACGGCAGTTCAAGCTGGTCATCGACTCCTGCCTCTGGGCGAGCAAGCACGACAACCGAGAAGTCGAAAACACAGGCTTGATCATGTGCACCGAGCTTGTGGAGAATATGGCGAACACCAGTCAGCAGACATCAGAGGTCTTCTTCCGCTCCTTCTACATCAACATTCTCCAAGATGTTCTCTTCGTCCTCACAGATTCCGACCACAAAGCAGGTAAGCCATCCTCTACCCTCCTTCTCCCGATCAATCTCTTTTCCATCACCACTAACGAGTAGTATCATCAGGCTTCAAATCACAAGCCACCCTTCTCTCCCGCCTCTTCTTCTTCATCCAATCCGGCAAAATCTCCACGCCTATCTATACCCTCGAACAAGCCCAACCAGCAACCTCGAACCGCGACTTCGTCTCCCAATACACCGTCCAGCTTCTCCAGTCCGCCTTCCCCAACCTCAAGGACATCCAAGTGCAACACTTCGTCCAGGGTCTATTCTCTCTCAACGAAGACGCCACGAAATTCAAGACGCACCTCCGAGACTTCTTGATCAGTCTAAAGGAGTTCCAAGGAGACGATAACGCGGAATTGTACGCGGAGGAGCGAGAGAAGGAGAGGGAGGAGCGGGAGCAGGGGGAGAGGGAGAGGAAGGTCAAGGTTGGAGGGCTGATTAAGCCGAGCGAGCTGGAGCAGGATGATGAGCTGTGACTAGAGGACGAGCTTAGGTGTGAATACGGGTATGGGGGGAGGATGCCCGGGAATGCGGAGGCGTATGGGATAGACGGCGCCGGAAGCAAGCGGGGTCAGGGCAGAAGTGGCGATGGGCTGGACGGGTGGGAAATGTATGGCTTCTAACAGGCGAGAGAGGAGACTCGTCGAGTATCCAAGAAAACGTCGAAATGGACAGCAGTCCCCACCCCTTTCTGGCCAACGAGAAAAGGCAACGGAAGGGACAAATCGCAAGACCACAAAGGGAAGAAGACTGTGAACTCTCGCTCGGCGGCAGAAGTAATCTTGGGCCCTAGTTCTGTGGGAACCCCAGACCCTGCGAAAAAAAGATTTCATTTCCACCATTCTTGATACCAGACATTAACAGGAGTTTTGTCTCTTGGGGCAGCTAGCTTCGCTGCGGGAAAGGAAGAAAGTTGTGATGTTCACGCATACACACAAACACCTCGGTCACTAGGTTAGATTCTAAGAGGACAAAATAAGATTGTCAATTTACGTGCGCGGTCAAGACGCTTTTGCTCACCGCCGGCCCTCGTATTCCTGCTCGCCAGTCCACAGAAAACATTTTTTTTAACAGGCGACGTAACCACATGAAAAGTAATACAGGTCCTTCGTTGGGGATCCCCAAGCTGCGAAAGCTCAGCAAATCCTCTCTTCCCGATCTCCAACCGATAATTCCACTCCCATTCCCATTCCCGCTCCCGCTCCCGCTCCGCTTTCTCGCTCTCAGATCTTCCAACCCCCCTTCCCGGGGGGTACTTCCCGAACCAACTACCTCGCGATCTCAATTTTCGTTCTCCACCCGCACCGTGGAATCCTCTTCTGATCTTCCCTCCCTCCGCATCACCTTCCTTGCCTACCTGCCCTAGCCAATTCACATTTCACCGAACTCATAGGCGACGCCCAGTTCTTGAAAGCTTTCAAAATTTACCTATAATACATGAGCATACATATATTTTCAAGCACTCCGCGCTGATATTTTTCCTGTTCAATTACACCGACCTCAAAAGTATAGGAAAGGAAAAGGGACATATTTTAAGACCTTTCATCGGAAGGCTTTCTCTGGCCTACCATGCTTACCTCCTGCGGGCGAGATACTGCGCCAATTCTAGATTTCTTACTGGAGATAGGCAACTCTCTACGAATCGCGTTATGCTTTGACTCTACGAGAGAATGTACCCCAGTAACAGACTCATTGCCGACTAAAGACAAGTCACCACCGAGACCGTCTTTCCTGGATAACCCAAAAATAGGGAAAATGGAACGAGAAGTTCACTCTACTGCGCGCGGACGAAAAGAGATACGTAAAGATCGCCACGAAAAACGGTGACCTTGCTTTCCTCATTGCGCAATGAAGTTCGTTGGCGCGCTCAGCTCTCTTCATATGATCTTACAACATCCTTGAGTACAATTTGGTTCTCCATTCTCGGCCACAAAGCGAACTTTAAGATTTACGTCGGAGATCACCTGAAGCTACTGGCAAATCGCATTCGTTCTAAAAGTGAAGCGAGACGTCCCGCTTCATGATTGATTTGATTTGATTGATTGATTGATTGCTTCTTACATCTATAGGGGTTTCCAGAACGGCGCCACGCAGGGGTACTATGACTAGCCACTGCTGATAGGGTCACAACCTATCCCCAGTTCGCTAGTACAGAACGGAGGAGACATCTCGCTTCAGGAGCTATCCCGAGGTTTGGTTACACAGCCTTTTGATTGGCTACATCAATGTTAAGCCGACATCTCGGGTCGGTGAGGCTATCAAGTTGTGACCATTGTTGGGCTGCGCTCCCGTCTATTTAAGAAGAATCGAGTACCAGCCTGAAAGTGCCGTGTCGACTCTCCACCGCATACCATTTCCCAGTTGCACCTTACCCTGTTGGGCGAGACTAAGTACGGTAAGTAAGTTGTCTGTTCAATAACTATACACTACCCTTCGCTAATGCCAAATCCCATAGCTCTTCTTCAAAGTGTTTTAGTGACCTACGCGTCTAAGCGAAGACGTGGCTCGTCGTCAACGGTATCTGGACAGCCCGCAAAGGATAAGCCAATATGGCTCATCCCTGCGAGTTTTGCGGTGTAGAGGTCTATTCGGACGAGGGGCAGCGTGCCCATAACAACGAATACCCACGATACTGCAAGGCTCACAACATGTGTCACAGAAGCTGGCATGGCCACGTCCGCAAATACTCACACACCCATTGTCCGACCGGAATGTGCCCCCATCACCCTCAATTCGACAGCAACGAAGAGTTCCTGCGCCACTTCAATCGCGTCCACAAAGGCAAAGGCGGGGAGGTCACAGCTGCATATGATGACGATTACAACGCTTATGGCGGTTACGACAGCGATTATGCCAAGTAGAGGCGGAGAATTACAGCGGACTGACAAGAGGGTATCTTTTGGAAATCTGAACAGGGAAGCCACTGCCACGCTTGGAAAGAGAAAACTAATTTTTGGAGAGGGGAAAGCGGATTTACATGTAGATTACGTCCAATGCTGCGGGAATCTCGAGCCCCTTCCATCCAGTGAGGTACAACTTTGTCGGTGTATAAGTGAAGGTGGTACAATGCGTTGCTGCGCGCTAGAGCAACCCATAGCCATTACCTCCCAGAACCCTCGAGTAGCCATCATCATCATCTGCGTAACCAGGTCGCATCTTCTCAGTCCCGCCCTTTCCAAACCTCCTACTAGGGAGAAAAAAGGGGGAATCCATGTCTCAGGAGCTCTTATGGACCCGTTCGTTTAGTCCATACTCACTACCCCGTCACCTGCCCGTTCACAATCGAGAGCACCGCACCTCAACGGCTAAAAAGAGGTTTTATAATGAAACCAGCTCACTCACCGCATTTCAGACCGCCCATTGCACGATTTCCCTTCGTACGACATGGGTGCTTTGTACCATACGCGGCTGACTCTTTCTCGACCCATGGCGATGACAAACGAGTCGTCGACGACGACGACGATGAACCGAAAAGCCCGGAATATCCCAATCCAGATATACGAATCCCCATATCGACGCTCCCGAGAATTAGATAAGAGATATAGCAGAAGATTAGACCCACGGGAGTTAACCTTAAGTTCAAGATGGAATATGCGACACGGAGGGGTGATATTTTTTTTCGGGGCTCACGAAAAGTATCAGGTCATCCACTTCGCTCGTCAATTCTACATATTTTTTTCAAGAAATGGACTTCTTCGAATCACCTCCCCGGATGTGTTTTACGTAACACGGCGAGGTTGCTACCTGTCGCAGCAGTATTTTCGAAAAAACTGACTCGTTAATTTTTTTCCCGAAGCGGTTTGCGAGTTTCAGGTCAACCTGGGTTTATAAACTTAAGTCGGGTTTGCGAAATCGCCCGAGGGGATCGGTGAAATGTTAAGAGTACTTAGCTCGTTTAACATATAATGTGGAAAATGAAGTACCATAGGGTAAACTTTCGGATTTGGCCTCCATCTTAGGCTCTATCTAGCACGTGACTTCATTCTCTAGATAACCTACTATATTCAGTTAAGGCCATATCGCAGGCGCCTGCGATTAATTGCGAGTTCGGAACGGTGCGAAGCATGTAGACCTCAGGTGGAAAGACGACCCAGGGAAGAGTGCCACAGTTTTAAGAACCGTTTGCGAAAGCATGAGAATAGCTTGAGCGGAATCTTGAGGTACAGGTCTCCATTAGACTGGAAATGGCTTTCATCAGGGTAGAGAGAAAGTCTCAGGGTGCTATAGCGAACTCACAATCCACTGCAAGGTCCCACGTCAAAGGTCAAAGGAAGCCAGTCCCAAAGGAGAGATACGGATGTCTGTGATAAAGCGGCATGGCGTGGACAAAAGCGAAGCAGAGACATCACGATGTCCAAAAAGCTTTCCACTCACAGGGCCGTTTGATAGGACCCATGAATCCACAGCTCAGATTGCCCCTTTTCCCGTCCAGGTTGCACGAGCTCGGAAGACAAGGCTCTGCACCGTGGTGGCGAAATTCCCCGCGGCAGTGTACGGCAGCTACACCGGCAGTGGCAGCCGGTTCAATGCCAAACCTGAGATCCGTCATTGTGCAACAGCCTCTGGAGCTTTGCAAAGCAGCGGCTCGGTTTCCTCCGAGCAATGCTGGTTGCGTCGTAATGAGGAGAAGGGAGCCGGATGGATTCGGCCAGCACCTTGACAATGTCCCGTAAAGGCGACTAGGTGCAAGCTGAAGAGAGACAAATGAGAGCTGGGAGTTTTGGCGCCACAAATTTCACGCTCAGACGTTCAAACCAACGCTTCATAAAAGTGTAGCAACCTGCCCTTGATAGACCGGATCATGTGCCTGGCTCATTGCGGATGTTGGCCAAAATGTAAGAGAGCAGAGTGACTAATAAATCGAGAAGAGCGCTTCAATATGACAAAGTAGGGGACGTCTGCCCAGTTTTCGTCACCAGCGACAGTAAGTGTGACCAAATTGATTTTATTAGTCTCATGATTCCCCTTCGCGCCCCGTTACAGGAAGCCTTGTCGACCTAGCAAGGGACACTGTCGTCGCCGAGATAAAAGCCGATAGGGTACCAGTGCAACTGTAAAGCCAATTTGCCGCTTATCGAATTCCTTCGAGAGATCTCCAAGTCGAGCGCATTCAGGCGGCATCCGGAGGGGCCGTTTCTGCTGTGATGCTCCAAAATCGATATTGGCCGTCTTCAGACAGTAATGGGAAGCTCCTTAAGTGCTTGCAGATGCTGGGACCGTCAGAATTACGTTTTACCTCGATCGATAGCTCGCATGCTCGCCGATACCGACGAAGTCGACGCTCAAGATTCAAGCACGGTACAATTGTTGGTACGTGATCTACTAGAAAACCGTTGACTTTAGATTCTGACCGTCAACGCAGTAGTTATGAGCATGAAAGATGTCACACAGGGCAAAGTGCCTGCAGCACACGACTGTGCGGCTCATGTCGAAGAGCATTATATCGCACCGAGATCGAATTCCATTGAACCAGGTTACCAGCTGCGGTCACGGGCAATTGACTGACAAGTCTTGATGGCAATGCTAGGCTGATCTGATCCGGACCAAGATCGGTGAGAAATGAGAGGTCATTGGCACCAGGATCTCCTAGGAGTAAGCCTGACCATAAATCGCTGTTCTCGCGCGCTGTTCTTCAGGCCGCCATAATTCTGATCGGGTTGTTCCGGCTCAAGATCTCCATAATTTGAAAGATGTGGTACATTCTTCCTGGTGGAAATACCCGGCCCATCAAAAAGGCAAGATCAGGCGTAACGAGGCTGGATCGACCAATGAGGACAAGGTCAAGATGCAGGCAACATTCCCTAAGAGGGCGAGAAAATGGTCAATGCGAATTTGGTGGCGGCGGGTCACGATTTTGGGGAGGGGGGGCGTCCTGCACCCTCGCAGGGGAAGTAACTGTTGCCGCAGGCGCAGCTGTACCCCACGAAAGGGGCAGCGGTAAGCGCATCAGCACTGTGCATGACAGTTGACCAAAACATCTGAGGAGTCGAAGGTCGTCAGGCTCTGACCGAAATGATACAAATCGATAGAAGATCGACAACCCCGGGTTGGTTGGACGGAAAACGGGAAGCTTATTGCGGCTTGATTGTCAGTCAGTACCTGTGTCACCTTGCGCGCCTTCCAATGGCAGGTCTCAGGAGCTGTGTCCTGCCTCCGTCTGATTTACCTCCCCGAGCCATGGATCCACTTGAAAATGTTCCGAGCGTTATGCAGCAGTGAAGTAGATCATGCTGCAACGACCGGGACAGCACCCTGCAGCCCGCAGCTAATCTCTCTCCACATCGATGCAGTATGACGCCGCATTAGGAAAGACGCGGTCCAGGGTCATATAACTTGGCATGTTCATCTGTAGGAATCGCACCGGCAATCGACAACTTCTAGTTGCGCAAACGCACGGCAGGTGGGTTAGAAAGAAACGGTTCGGCGGCATCGACCAATGGTGATGATGCATGTAGAGCTCCTTTCCTAGCGTCAACAATGCCAATCAGCGTATAGAACAGCCTGTGTGGAGCCTCAAGCCGTTGCGGCAGCTCTGCCAGTTTACCAGGAGCCACAAGGCGTATCAGAGCCACTATCAGAGGCTTCTGCCTTGCCAGTTACTCTCACAGAAAGAGCTGAATGACCTAGACATCTTGAAACCTTCTTGTTCCTCACTCTTTCGTAGTCGATGCTAGTACGCTATCTCTTGTACTGCAAGCTCTTGTTATGGTCCGCTCCGTATCTGGTTCCTGCAGAGTTGCTCCATTGTGCGATATAAAGGCAAGACAGTATCCCGTTCGCTGGTATCCGCAGCATTGATGGTGGACGAGAGCGATTCCCGGATTTGGCGTCTCCCTTACAGAGCTTAATGGCCCTCTTGCTCAGACACATTGCAACAATTTGGTGACTGTGCCTGGGCCTTTTCCGACTCAATATCGCAGCGACTCTTAACTCTTCCGGCTCTGAAAGAGATTCAGCCCACGTTTGCTCCCCGCAATTGGCTCTGGTACATCGTGCAAGAAATTGTTGAGAAGGGGCACAGGACACATTCCAGCGCTCAGGCAAGTTGGGCTCTAGTATTTCTTCCGCGCTCCAGCGCCCCTTGGGATCATGTCACGTCCTTGTATGTCTTTCCTTTCTTTCAAAACCCTTGACCTCGTGGAACTCCAGTTTGTACAATTGTCTCGCTGGTCATCACTTTCCAATTGTGACGTGAAACGCTTTCGCAATGTAATTTAGTTCCAAGATGAACTATGAATCGAAAACTGACGCCAGTTCCATCCAGATTGCTTTATAGAAAGAAGCCGGCGGGGCATCTTTGAAGCGGCATACCATCAAGCGCAAGACGAGCTTCAATACCCGTTCGAGATGCACGAACAGATCCTAGATTATGGCTTTCCAACAACTTCCATGTCTTCGGTGTACGATTCCATGAACGAAACTTCCCACGCTTTGGAAAGACTCTCAGATACCCCAAAGCTCAAGCGTCGAGATTCTTCTTCAGTCTCAGGCACCCTATCAGGCGACGACTTTTCATGCACCAGTACGATAGTGACGAACCTTTCGGAGGAAAGTCTAATTACAAAGGAAAATTTTGTATATGTCGAAGCTGACGGAGTCTCGTCTCCTGATATCTTCCCTATGGACACCAATGTGTGCCCTGGAATGACGTGGACGTCCAGCGAAACACTCTCCTCGTCGCCAGATTCATTCATGAACAATTCATCTTCAGGATCTGTTGACCATCTTACAGACGGGACTGCGTCAAACGGGCTTAGTTTTTCGTCTTTGGAAAGTCAAGAGACTAACCCTTGTCTTTACGAGTCCATATTTCAAGCTCCAGGGGCGTCTGGTAGTTTCACAAACTATGACGGCTTGACCCCTTGGACTTCTGTTGGTCAAGATTCTGGCCTTCCACTGACCGTAATACCAAGTGCAACATATCAGAGTGCCTTCAATGGATCGCCTTCTCTTTTCGTCTCACCCAGTACTCCAAGACGCTCCCGGTCCTCAGAGCAAGGGACACCAAGAATTTGGAGTAGTCTTCAGATCTTCAGTTCGCCAGAGACAGAAACGGAGATCGACGTAAAGCCAAAGTTGTGCGAGGACGATACGTATAAAGCCGTCTACCATGCCCGTTTGAGGAAGCAAGTAGGCACGCCTCGTCGACTCCTCAAAGGATCCAGCAATACACGAGGGTCGACTTCTCGTCGTACTAACAATAGTAAGAGGAAGCCTGAGTGGAAGGACAGCGGCATCATCCCACCGAACAAGCACAGGTGTTCCATTGGCAGTTGCGACAAAAGGTTCAAACGAAAAGAACATTTGAAACGGCACGAAACTTCGGTCCATACTAACCAGAATTCCTCAGCGCATGACTGTGTTTTCTGCGCCACGAATTTGTCCCGGTCTGATAACCTTAAGCAGCATCATAAGATGACACACGGCATCAGAAAACAAGGCAAGCGGAAACGGTATGTGGCGACATGTGATATCGAATCGGATTGGTACTGTCCGGAATACCGTGGTCTTATAAATAAAGACGGGTTGCCAACTCTCCATGAGAGCGAGGATGATATGGCGCCGGAAATGAGAAGTAAACGCTCCGAGTACACCAGGGAGAATGGTATCCCCTCTCCACGATCACAACTTCGAGGGAGAATTCTTTCTAAGCTTTGAGGCGGCAATTCTGCGCTAGCAGTCGTCAAGATATTTTTCAATATCCAACACTCTTCCTATTTGTTTGTATGTACGTCAGTTTTTGATGCTTCGACATTGAACGTCAGAAGTGTTGACGAAAAGAAGCGATGTGAAAGTGGGACTTTGTGGGCGACAGGCAAAACGTCAGAGCAGTAGCCCGTAGTCGAGGCATTGGTCCAGTTTTCGGGTTTGAAAAGTTTGCATGTACTTATGAGTCAGTTCAGAGTAGAGAAAATGTGCGATCGGACCATGTACAGTAGATTGGCGTAAGATTTGCCCGTACTATGTTTCTAGATCAACATCACTAGATATGATACTGATGCTCTAAACGTAGTCATGGCCTAGTATTCCCTTGATGAATACTAAAAGATTCAACCAGAGATCATAACATGCGACGGGTGGCATCGATGCAGGTCTTATTTCTGAGGTTGAGCAGGACGGTAGAATCTGCTGTTTCGTGGAGTCGAGGTTCGACCATGATTCCATAGCCAAACGGCTGACCATTATCCGCATAGACGGGAAGATTCACGTTTGCCCCTGGCTTTGAAGTGGTCACGAAGAATGAGAATCTCAACTCTCCTATACGTAGTCAGGTATACCAGGAGGTGAGATTCAGACCGATCCAAACCGCCGAAGACTCCTTCGGAAGTGGTCCGGAGGTCTGTGCACGACTAGATAGGACGTTAGAGATTGATTTGTATAATTTCTTCCATGTCAAACGATGTTTTCAAGCATAATGCCATTCCTCATTTTCAAAAAGCGCAATGTCCAAGTAGGTCAGTGTCACACAGTCAGATTTACCAGGGTAGCCATGCTGCATCACCCGCCGGCGCTTCTACAACGAATATCTAAAGTCGGGATGCTTCTCCCCAACCGCCTGAACGTCCAAATCGCCAGAATTTTCCCCCAGCACACCCTCTCTTCTCTTCCTGTCCCTTCGGCCATTTTCAATCCTCAACCCAACATACATTATTGTGATTCCGACGCCCGCAAGCGCCATAAGTCCTAATCCCACGGAAAACCCCGTGTGGAACACCGGCGTCTCAGATGTCATGAAGACATTACTGCTCACAAACGCTCCGCAGTTTCCGACTCCAATCAACGCCCCCAGCCCCACGCTCCTTTTGTATCCTTTCCCCAAATTGATGCACAGCCAAACCACCGTGATCGGCATCACTATATAGCCACCGGCTGTCATGAAGAAAAGCCCGGTATATCTCACTCCAGCGTGCCGTGGTTGTGCAATCTCGATGGCCAACCCAATAACACCTAGCACGACACCGAGCATGGCAAACGGGAATCGAATGCGGAGCCGGTCAGCAAGGTACGCAGCTGTCATGGATACCACCCAAGAGACAAGGTAGACAGGGATAGTATGGATCTGCGCAGCAGCGGATGTGTATCCGAGGCCTGTGAGGATAGTAGGCTGGAAGTAGACGATGGAGGAGGAATTTTCTTCGGCGGAAAAGTAGATGAGGACCCTGCGAAAGGAAGGGCGTGAGTTCTCGGTTCAGAAGACAGCCCAGGATGGTACAGAGCACGATAAGGGCGCAGCGATTTGATAATGGCTGCAGAAGCAGACACGAGACTGTGATAAGAAAGCTGACTCTTACGCAACGAGGATCTTCCAATCGAGCAAACTGTCCAGGAGCTTTAGCGACTCGTTAGGCACACTAGCTGCGTCCGCTTCAAGTCGAGCGAGGAGGACCTGCTTTTCTTCCGCTTTGAAGAATGTCGCCTTTTCAGGGAATGGGACGATGAAGAAGAAGCTGAGGAAGGCTACGAGGATAGTGAAGCAGCCTTCGAGGATAAATATCCTTTCGAGGGGAAGTGTAGGTCAGCCGTGGCCCGACGTAAGAGATCAGTCCTTTTGATGTCTTACCAGCGCCAACCACCGTAGCCTGCTATCCCATGCATTTTGGATATTACGTTTGCCAGTAATCCATTGAAGGCACTTGCGATTTGGCCTGCACCGAAGAAAAACGTATATCTCTTCAAAAATTCGTCTTTCTTGTAGTAAGAGCCAATGAGGTACGCACACCCTGGTACAAAACCAGCTTCAAAGACTCCTTCAAGAAATCTGCAGGCCACCAGCCCTCCATAGCTTTTGGTCACGCCTTGGCCAATCACAGTGATGCCTGCAACGAGTCAGTCCTAGCCCTAAGGAAAGAGCAACGGCAGACTAGCCCCAGCAAAAAATCATGACAGAAAGCGACTTTGGTCCAGTCTTCTTGAAGACCAGACTCGCAGGGACACCAAAGAGAACATATGCGAGGTTGAAAACCCAGACCGCGTTGTTATAGTCATTTCCCTTGAGATGCAGGTCTTTCACCATACCCGCTATCTTCGCATTTCCAATGTTGCCGCGATCGACGAATGAGACCAGAAAAAGGACAAACAGAGGTATCACGAGTCGAACATCAAGCGTCCGGAGTATCTTGCGTTCTATGGCGTACTGTTTCTGCTCTAAAGACTCGTCCGCTGTCTCAGTCCTCTCAGATCCAGGTGGTGTTGGGGGCAGTTTTGTAGGTAGCTCTGAGACTTCAAATTTCTCAGTGGCAATTGCCATGGTGGCATGTCCTATTCCTCAAATTCGGAGGAGCAGAGAAAGGAGGGAGGTTAAAATATTGAGAAACGTCTTGAAATGAGGAATCAGATAAGGAAACAAAAAGGTCAAATTGTAACCCTCCAGCAATTGTGTTGAAGGCACTTGAAGAGGGCCAAGCTAGGAACCTCTACAACGAGCAACTCTTAAGGGAAACTCTACAATCCCAAGCTTAGAAACAATTGGTCAACTCCAAATTGAGAAAACCACGCTCTTGAGATATGTGGCTAACGAAGGATTTAAGATTTTAAGGAGGGATAGATGGTAAACCATTCATAAGCTTTCATAATGTGGAGCAAGTTCAGCCCAGTCAGATTAACGAGCCAGTGTAGCAAGGAGTGGCTCTATGTTCTTGGTCGTAGGTGAAGTCGGTGTAGAAGGCGGCAAATAGCGAAGGCACCGTAAATGGTCGGAGTGCAATGTTTGAAGGCTTGTATGGTGACGATCAGTAGCCCATCGTGTCAGCAGCGGGCGATAATGAAGCCGACAGGTGGAAGTGCAGAAGTTGTATGGTTTGGAATTCCCCCCGCGACCTAAGGCGGCTTGGCGGTCCATCGGGCGCTGAAGATCGTCGCGGGGAAAGCTTCTTTAAACCATCATCCCCACGCACCACCCTCGCTGCAGCCCTACAAGACCCTGTCACGCCTGTGCAAAGAAGCCTTCGTCGGTCTTCGTTTATTCCTCTGCCTCTACAAGGGCCTTCTCAGTCTCGGCAGATCAATGTGCCACGATCTCGTGTGGCGTGTGCACCAAGCGCAAGGGTGCTGCTCCACAAGAGCAATCCAAGAAATATGTTGGTGTAGTTCGTGTCGATGTTTTCGAAGGAGTGTGCACACTGCAAAAGGAAGAGAGACCCGCAGGAGGAATCTCTGAGAAGTCAATGGGGCTCTGTAATGTCATGATCTTGCAGCTAAAGTGCTAGACACGTGAGGGTCTTAAGCCTAGGGGAGAGTACGAGACAATGGTTCTGAGTTTGTTAATTGTATCTGGCGTTTGAGCACGGTCTGTTTTGACGTCTGACTTTTACCACGCGTCCTGTACTACTAAATATAAGAAACGGAACGTCTAGATGCATCAGGTCTGATCCAGAACCCGTAACGTCCTATCCTTCTTGGATCCTTCCTCTATTCGTCATCAACACATCAACCAAACCCTGATGAAGCCTGCTAGGTTACAAGACGTCTCGAATGGATGTGCATGATTACCCTGACGCAGAACATCGTATGGTTAAGGTAGCCTCAACGTTGCCACTCAATCGTCATCAGAATCGTCGTGTTGATCAGGTGTGGAGCGGCCCCGGAAGAAACGTCCAAGCTTAAGAATACACGCGCCACAGATTCGTCGTAGCTGCTGCTTGCGATGGCGCTTCTGATCTGCCTTCTCCTTAGCTTTCTGAACAGCCTTGAGTCCAAATGGGAGCGGGTTTTCTGGAATGGGCAGTGGCACAGAATTTGAAGACAGCCGTGGCGCTGGCGGGCGAGGATTGGTCATGATGTCTGGATCCCTGCCTCCACTTGTCTGCCATCCAGGTGGGATAATTTCGTATTTCTGACTTTCTGGTTGCGCATGGGTGGACCAACTGGATGCCTCTGATGACCCTCCTCTGGTCCATGACCGAAAATCTTTACCCGGTGCTGGTAATGAGGGATCAAAATCCTGAGTTGCGTCTCCAACCGATAAGGCAGGGTCAAACGCAGGAAGAGAAGTCTTTCTGGTTGGAATCTGTGGGCGCACGATTCTTGATGGTACAAATAAGGGTACCTTAATCTGATCTGGCGTTCGTTCCATTCCTCTGATAGTGTAAGCCCGAGGCAACAGTGGAGATGAGGTCGCGGGTCTCAGTGCTCGATAGGAGTTAGCTTTACTCCCAAAAACTGGCGTAGAGAAACGTGGTGTTGAAGGTGAAGGGGATGCAGATATGGGAAATTTCACGTCTCCAACGAAAAGTCGATGTGGATACGATTGAGGTAGCAGCCGGGATTCGACGATTTCACCAGGGGTCGCACCCAACGGCGATGCTTTTGGAGTCGAGGAGTGATGGCTGCTAATACGAGAAGACCTGCGGGTGGGAACACTAGGGATACTGAAGACACGATGCTGGGCTGAGGTGAAGGCGTTACTGCGGAGCTCGTCTATGCTTCCCAAAGAGATCGATTTAGCAATCCCCTGAGTTGAGCTCGTCGTCGTAGCACACCCAAGATAGCTCGAAGGTCTGGGAAACCGATCGTTTGCGGTATGATAAGAATTAAGGGTAGTCATCGAAACTTGTCCGAGGCCGTCTTCGAGCGTGGTACGAGCATCTGGGGAGAGTGGCTCTTTCGTCTAATCAAAGCCTAAGTCTGAGGTCCTATACAGGATTCAAGCGTGCTTACCTCAAGTGAAGTTCTGCTTGGGTACGAGTCATATGCGTCTGACGGTTTTTCGTTTTCCTTTTCCTTAACCACGGAAAGCTAATGTTCCTATCAGCAATCTAGGTACCGTGATTAGCGCCAGCATAATCACCCGTTGAAAAGTATGTGCAAGGACGTCCCGACTGCTTCTATGAAGGCGACTCAGACTAGCTCTCTAACGTCTGTGTTAGACTCATTTCAATACCGTCGTTATCAGGCTCCTCTAACCTTCCTGATTTTGACAGATGATTCGGAAGGAGATACGGAGCAGCTTCGGGAGCCGCTTGGAGAAGTATTCTCGGTAGTGGCATTCTAGATGCATTCAGCATTAAAGATATCCAAACCATTTCAACGAACTAACCGTGCTGTCGATGACAGAGGTTTCTGACTCGTTCTGGTGTCGAAAGCTGCTCCGAACGCGCTCCAGCCTGCTTTTCAGTCGCTCTTTAACCTGAAGGCTTGGTGCAGACAGCGCTTTACGGATCGTTGAGGAACGGCGCTGTTCCGGATGATCTTCAGTCTCTCCTGAGCTCGTGGCGGAAAAGGGAATGGATATTATGCCATCAGTATTCAAAGAAAACTCTGTAGAGAGATTTTCTCCGATTATCTCGTTGCGCGGACTCTTCTTCACCGACTTGTCCAAGTTTGAAACGTGACGAGTAGTGTTGGACGTCTGCAATCCTCGTTGGGGGGGAGCTTTGGGACTGCGTTTGAGGTTCTTGGAAGCAGCGCGGCGAACTCCTGATGGACTCTCTTGATCAGCAAGCACCGCGGAAGAAGGATGGCGAGAAAGAGGCGTCGGGGTCGCTGGTTGAAACTTTTCCTGCTGGAGCCGGGCTCGAGGTAAAAGAGGGCTGCGAGGGGCCATGGAGGCAGATGTAAAAGCTGCGGTAAACACTCTTGGTATGACGGCTTTCCGGCGCCGTGTATTGTAAATACTGAATAAGCGATTCGCTCATGTCATCCAAAAGCGTACCCAAAAACGCGGAAAAGGAACGACAGAAGGGCCCACGACCGGCAGAAAAGTGCGAAACGAGGGTAAGACGGCGGTAACCGGACGAGTTTCGCTGCGACTTGACCGATGGTCGCGAGATGAGGAAGGCGTGAGGCTGCCGGGTGTGGAAGGCGCGTGGTAAGGAAAGCCCGTGAAAGGAAAGAGCGGAGGGCTCGAGTAGGGTTCGCAGACGCATCACAGTGAGTCGCGACTGAGGGCATCGTAACACGACATCGCAAGGCACCTCTTGTCCTTAAGGTGGTATTGAATTTGATGTAAAGAGTCTTGGTTTGACTGAGAGTAGTTCAGGGGCGCAGCTGTGGGAAGGGAGTCGCCATTCAGCTAATCAACCCATGCTGAGCCGGGCTCGCCTCGCTTCTTCTTCTCGTATGCCCTCTACCCGATCTAAGAAATCCCTTCGTCCCATGAAATTCTTCTTCCCCCGAGCGTGTTCAGAAAGTTCCTCCTTGAGGCCGGCTTGGTCAACATGCGAGACCCAGTCCAATCTGCTCTTTTCAACAGTATTGATCTTGGCCCCATTGACTTCCTTGACCAGCACCAGGCTCTTCTCCCAATTCTTCTTGAACGATTCGGGATCATTGATATTGGGATCAAATTTGGAAACTTTTCGTAGCGGCCGGCGAAGAGGCGAGCCATTCTCGTTCAATCGTGCGCCATCTGCTGCGACAATAGTGCTGCTTCCGTTCTTAGCCTGCCTTGCCAGATATGCTCTAGCTTCTTCGGAGCTTCTGGGTATTATCTTTAGTTCTGTGTGTGTTTCGCCAGCGAATCGGTAGGTGATAGGAATTGTGATCGTCTCTGCCATCCCAGGGCCCGTGCTTTCATTGATCTCGGAAGGCCCTGGTGGCTCAACAACGTCCTCGGGACGACCTTTGCTTCCATCTTTGGGATTGCTTTCCCTCGAAGACCCCAAGGCAGTGAGGTAGCCATCATCATAGTTTACTGTTGCGTCTTGCATGTCTCGAAATATTCTGTCAATGTCGGCTGTGCTCCCCTTTGTGCTCGCTAGCTTTCGCTGGTATTGTTCTTCGCGCTCTCTCTCCCGCATAGATCGAGTTTTTGCCTTCCAACCCGGACCTTCACCGTCACTCTCGTCGACTGTCAGACCCTTCCTCCTAGATCTCCTTTTCTCTTTTTCTCGTTCACGTATGGTGACCTCGTCACCTGAATCGAGCTCTGCAACTTCGGCTTCATTCTCGAATTTTTGAGATCTTTTCTGGCGTTTTCTTGCACTGGATTGATTGCCAGCGTCGTTTTCGTCAGGCTCATCATCTTCACTTGAGGAGCTGCCTTGATCACCACTTCCAGCGTTGAAATCACTATCCTCCTCCTCGTTGTATTCTTCTTCCATGGCTTCATCGGTATCCCTGGGCTGCGACATCTTTGCAGGAAAATCCTGAGGTAGACTAGGGGCGTTTCGGTAGCTAAGAATGTTGTCAAGACTGATCAGTATCTAGAAGAGGTTAGTTACATGGTACACGGCACCTGAGCAAGAAGTCCCTCTACCAACTTTACATACATGCCATCATGAAGGTAAGACAAAACTCATAGGCGGGCGTGGCGGGGTTGGTGAGCGGAACAAGCCGAGAAGAGCGGTTGTACCTAAGGTAAATGGAGTACGCTGTGGCACGTAGACCATCAGTCCACCTCTCGCTTACCTACCTATGAAATACCCTCAGTGCTGGGTTCGGTTTTCGGCCGTACGATTGTAGCATCCGCCCCACACCCTTCTCGTTGGTCGTTCGATTGATCTTGTAACGCTTCACGCTTCTCACCTTGCGAGGTGCCTTCCCATTTCAGAAGAGAGCTTAGCTCTTAGTTCGCACAAAGCCCGCGCGTAAGGCAAGGACAAATGGTTTGCCCGTGCAACTCGATTCGCGTTACATTTGGCGCCGATCTAGCATCGTCATGAGGATGTTGCGATAAATGCTGGTAAACTCGCCGAATGCTGCGGCCGTACGCTACACTGACGCAAGCAGGATGGCCTGCCAGGCCTGATTGACCGTAAGAATCATATAAGTGCGCTACGGGGCCTCTGTGGGCACAGAATCACCTGTTCCTTCTATGCATCTTTTCTGTCAGGTCGTAAATTCCTATCCTAACCTAGCCGGGTTGTAAAAAGAATCATATCTTCAGTGTTGAATATACCTCTCACAACATTTACCTTTTGGCTAACGCTCAGGGACCGCGTTAACTAGTTTGACCCTTTACCCGTTTGCACCTCCAGTTTCGTCTATTTACGACCTTCGTCATGGGCGACATCGGAACAGAAAAGACTCACTTTAACGACTGGCCTAACACTGAAGGATTCGATACAGCTTACGAAGAGCGCGAGCCGATCGAGCTTGAAATCGTCGGACAAATTCCACAGTACGCCGCCGGGACCTTCTTCCGTACAGGACTTGGACGCAAGTCAATTGCATCTGACAGAGGCACCACATACCGGACTCATCATTGGTTTGACAACTTGTCACTCACGCACAGATTCCAGATCATACCGTCAGATGCCTCCAATCCCAAGATCATCTACAATTCCAGAAGCACCTGTGATGGCATGATCGAAAAAATTCGCAAGACAGGCAAGCGCGATGGTGTGACGTTCGCCGCCAAGTATGACCCATGCAAGTCGTTCTTCAAGAAACTCCAAGCGGTGTTCATTTCTGCATTTCCATCTCGAGAACCACCGCCTGATACCTTTAGCTCGTCTGTGACGCTTTCCGTGAATCTGCCCGGCGTCAGTCCAGAGGGTAAACCGTCAAAGAACACGTATAAGAAAGGAGAAATCACAACCCTTGCTAGCAAGACTGACTCGTCCAAGTTCCAGCTTCTGGACCCGAACACGCTGGAACCAGTCGGCCTAGCCCAGCAAAAGGTTCTTCATCCTGCTTTGAAAGGGCCTCTGAGCGCTGCCCATGCAAAGTCGGACCCGGTGACAGGCGACATTTTCAACTATAACCTACAATTTGGCTCGAAGGGGACTTACCGAGTCTTCACAGTCTCTGCTGTTACTGCAGAAACCTCAATTTTAGCCACCATACCAGGTGACGCGGCGTACCTCCATTCCCTCTTCCTCACTGAGCACTATGTTATCCTCTGTGTCTGGAACTCCTTCGTTGTCTCGGCTGGAATGCCCATCATGTGGAACCAGAACGTCATCGACGCACTTGAATATGACCCATCTCGACCAGCAATGTGGTATGTTATAGACCGCGTTCCAACGGAGAAAGGAGGCAAGGGTCTGGTAGCAACGTACAAGTCCGACCCGTTTTTCTGTTTTCACACCATCAACGCTTTTGAGGAGCGGGTTTCGTCTGGCGAAGGGCACGTGGACATCATTGCTGATATGACCCTCTATGAGAATCTCGACGTCCTCAAGAAGTTTTATCTTGACAATCTTGCGTCGGATGGTCCGAACGTGGATCAATGGGCGACCAACGAGAAGACTGTCCCGTATTTGTGTCGGTTCAAGCTAGAGAAAGTGCCAAAGACTCCGTCTCGCAACATTTTGAATGTAGAAAGGATCTTCTCTGCGGAGAGAGATATCAGTCCAGAACTACCGACTGTCAACCCGGCAATAGTCACAAAGAAACATCGATATATCTATGGTGTCACTGGCTCAGGCAAATCCTCGTTCCTGGACGGCCTCGTCAAGTTTGACGTCGAGACACGAACCGCTAAGACTTGGAGTGAGCAAGGGCAGACAGCTGGAGAGCCCATTTTTGTGGCCGACCCCAATTCCAAAGACGAGGATGGCGGTGTCCTACTCACAGTGGTTTTAGACGGGTACGAAGGGAAGAGCTTCTTGCTTGTGCTAGATGCAAAGACGATGACAGAGGTTGGACGAGCACATGTCGATGGGGCTATTGGTTTCGGTTTCCATGGGACCTTTGTGCCGTCCGGAGGTGATGCATTGAGCTTTTGATTTATGCTTCGTGATGTGATGGCATAGCGATATTGATTTGGATCTGCATGATTTCTCTAGGTGTATTAGGAGTTTGCGGGAGCCATGTACCTGAGATGTCGTCCAGGGGCTGATCAGTGGATTAGTAATAGCCAGGGGGCCAGGCACCCCCGGGCTAAGCATAGTGACTTTCCAAGCCTGCTGTTATTTCTAAATGTTTCAAGATCGCGTGTTCGGTGATATGCAAACCCCGCGAAAGGTCAGACACTGTACTTCTCCTGAACAGCTTCCAAATCTATCAAGCCTTCAATTACGGGAAATCTGCTGCTTAGAAATCGTATTCAAGGGTACGAAGGGGCTTATTTTGGGTTACTCAATGACAGAGGGGAGCGAGAGGGCACCAACCATCTCCTTGTTTAAAGGAGATAGGCTTCGCCAAGGGACGGCAGGTCGGAGAGTCTTAACGCCGATCATGTTGATTCATTGGTGTGCGTCGTCCCATCTCCTCAAACCCATCAAACCAAGGCAGACCAGCTCAAGCCTCTTTGCATTAGTCATTCATGCTCTCGCAAACGAGTACAGATGGCATGGCTCAGGCTCCAGGGAGTGACGAGGCTTGCCAGTCCTCAAGAAGTTAGATAAGCGTCTCTGATGTCGCACGAGAGATCTGCGAGAAGCTTTGCAGATGTAAGTCACCCTTGAACTTCTATGATATAAATCCGGGCTCATTCCTTCAACACATCTTGCGTCATTGCAGAGTAACATCATCTACTCAAAAACGATACGCTGAAAACAACCATGGCTTCCAAAACCTTTCTCGTCGCTGGCGCTACTGGCAAACAAGGCGGCGCCGTTGTGCGCGCTCTCCTCAATCGTGCCGGGTCACCAACCCCCAATATTCTTGCAGTCACTCGGAATCCTGATTCCGGTTCGGCAAAGCGCCTTGCTTCTCTCTCCTCTAACATCACGCTCGTTAAGGGCGACCTCGATGACTCTGCTACTATCTTCAAGAACGTCCCCCAAAAGCCCGACTCCGTCTTCCTTGTGACTACGCCGACATTTGGCTTGTTCGGCACGGACGTCGAAAGCGAGGAGCGCCAGGGGAAAGCCTTCGTGGATGCTGCTAGTCAAGCTGGGGTGAAGCACTTCGTCTTTGCGTCTATTGATCGTGGCGGGCCCGAGAAGAATGACACTGATCCCACCTACGTCCCCCATTTTGCCAGCAAGCATCACATCGAGAAGCATATACAACAACGAGCCAGCGAGACAGGCATGAATTACTCGTTCATCAGGACCGTGGCATTTATGGACAACCTCACCAACGACTTCAATGGTAAGGTCTTCACCTCTGGAATCTTGGGGACCATAGGACCAGACCGGAAGATCAATTTGGTCAATGTCCACGACATCGGCTGGTTCGCGGCGGACGCCCTCCTTAATCCGGACAAGTACCACAATACGGGATTCAGTATTGCTGGGGATTATCTCACTAGGGTGGAGGCCGAACGCATCTTCAAGGAGGTCGTGGGCCAAGATTGGCCCGCGACCTACGGGTTCCTGGCGAGATTTATTGTGTGGTTAAGCAAGGACCTAAGTCTTATGATAAAATGGTTCAGAGAGGAGGCAACCAAGGTTGATCTAGAAGAGGTCCGAAAGAGGAACCCGGAAATGGCTGACTTCCAAACATTCTTGAGGGAGCGGAGTGACTTCAAAAAGACATAAATGAACATGTGGAAAGGGATGTTGTACTGAGCAAAATGTGGATAGAGGATTGTCTGGGAGGCTTGGTGACAGTTTTGTGTTCCTTTAATTGTCGTTCCATCGTTGGAGACAGACATTAGTATTAGGTAGGTTAATTTTACGTGACAATTCCGTCGTTTAAGTGCTTCCTCCGTAATTTGCCGCATTAAGCAACTCGGTTCCGGGTCGCGGCCGCTCAGAGGCGTGCTCCCCCGGCCTGCAAGATGTCGTCAGCGTCAGCTTGCGATCTCAACTGTGTAATAATTGAATCATGGGGACCGCTGCTTATGCCAAGTCATGGCGAGTTTTAGCAGTACTGGGATATCGCTAAAAGACCGTAAGGTCTCAGTAGCCGATTCAGAGGCTGCTAATGAGACGCGATCAAGCTCCATAAGGTATTCGGTGTCCAATTCACAAGGAGAAAATCCGGGGGAAGAGCCGAGGCAGGCTCGGGCGACACGCGACAACCACAATAGTTTTCCCCTTTTGGCGCAACATCGGGGCTGAGAGTGGAAAGACCTCCGCGTTTTCCCAACAATTTTTTTTTCACCGCGTGCCTTGGCTTTCGTCTACCAGACGGGCTGCAATCGCCTCTGACACCTACCCGAACACCATGCTTGTTACGCACCCGACAGCTTGAGGTACTTGAATTTTTCCAACTACGCTTCTCTCTCTCAGCTAACCGTCCTGCAGACTTTCCGATTG
Organism: Pyrenula aspistea; assembly: GCA_021030945.1. Taxonomy (NCBI): domain Eukaryota; kingdom Fungi; phylum Ascomycota; class Eurotiomycetes; order Pyrenulales; family Pyrenulaceae; genus Pyrenula; species Pyrenula aspistea. The sequence continues at coordinate 231,511 of JAGFML010000027.1, forward strand.
GAACGAGAAGTCGCGTTACTCTACCGTCGCCTTGTCGCGACCCGAACCAAGGAGAAAACATGGCTGACTCTGCACCTACCGTGAAGGCCACCTCATTGCCTCTACATCTTGTTAAATTTCCTGCAGACTCTGTGCCGCAGACACTGCCCCCTCCGTATGGAAACCCTTCATTTGCACACCCTTTCACTATTCCTCAATCGCTCTACAATGGCTTTCTCCGGCCAGAGATTCCCATGACCATTGCCGCCGTCTATGCAGCCACAGTAGTCTATCTCAATAAGCATAACGAAAAGAATGGGAAGAAGCCATGGGCAATCAGCAAGACGAGAGCTTTTCGCTACTTCGTCATCGTACACAATGTCTTCCTTGCTGCATACTCGGCATGGACTTGTTTAGGCATGATTAACGCATTAAACATTGCAGTCCCAAGTCTTCGCGGTCAGTATGGCCTGGCAGGAGTTGTGGACAGCTTCTGCAAGATCAATGGACCTAGAGGACTCGGCAACGCTGCAACCTACAATTCAATCGACAAAGCTTGGAGCATAGCCAACAAAACATTGCATCTGGGCCAAGGGGGTGCTCCAGACCATACCGACGTTGGCAGGATCTGGAATGAGGGGCTGGCGTTCTACGGCTGGCTTTTCTACGTCTCAAAGTTCTATGAGGTGCTCGATACTTTTGTCATTCTCGCGAAAGGAAAGAGAAGCTCTACTTTGCAAACATATCACCACTCGGGGGCTATGATGTGCATGTGGGCAGGGATCAGATACATGGCTCCACCAATCTGGATGTTCGTGCTCGTCAATTCAGGAATTCATGCCCTTATGGTGAGTGGCGCTTGAATACCTAGTTCGAAGACGGCTGCTAATCTGTGACTTTTGTAGTACACTTACTATACTCTATCAGCTGTCGGATTCAAAGTTCCCATGATCGTTAAACGCACCCTCACCACGCTCCAGATTGTCCAATTCATTGTTGGAGCTACATTTGCCTTCTCCCACCTTTTCGTCGCCTACAGTATCCCGGTTTCCGTGCCATACGTACACTCGTTGTCCGACATCCCACGTGCTGTCTCCTCCGACATCTCGTCCGCAGCGTCGGCAGCCACAGCCACAGCCCCCGCCAGCTTCGGGTCATGGTTGAAGAAGCTCGTCCTTAGGGCCGCTGGAGACGAGGGACTTGCGGAAAATGTCCAGAACGCCCAAGGCGAAAAGTTTGGCGTCGACGCTCTCAATGCCGCTCGAGAACTCAAGGCTCGAGAGGAAATCCGTTTCCGTGACGAGCTGAAGATGATACACTGTACAGACACAAGTGGACAGGTCTTCGCCATTCTACTCAATTGCGTCTACCTCGCCCCGCTAACAGCTCTATTTGTTCGCTTTTTTATCCGGTCTTATACCCGACGAAGTGACGGTCAGCGCAAGTCCACAGGCACAGAAGTCATTGGGCAGTCGAGCGTTGATGCCATCAAAGGTTTGTCGAAGGAAATACGAGATGCCGTGGTTGGCATGCATGGTGGGGATAGCACAGGACCGAGCACACCAGCGGAGACGGCACCTGACCCGGCGGTGTTGAAGGATCTTTCTAATGCTGTTTCCACTGCGAAGGAGAACATTGATAAGGCGATGAAGGATGCAAAGACCAAGAAAAACGGGTCTTCCGGATAGCGACTGTGGATAAGTGTACAGCGGCGGATCTTGTTTTTCAAACATAAATACCCATCTTAGGTGCCTAGCCTCGGGATTGTTAACAAGACTTATTCAAACAGAGATCATAGGGACATCCGCGTCATTTTTTGGGCTTTGCAGCATCTCTTTCCGGCCTTCTCCTTTCCAATGTTCCATTTCCTAAGACCCCACCATCCGGTTTTTTTACAGAATAAGAAGGTTCTTCGATGATTTCAGAGTCCTCGAAAGTGCAGCGACTGATACCCGAAGCTACACACATTTGAAACAACTCGCACTTGGAACGTTGAGGCTATTGTGCAGCGAGTTCGAATTTCCAAGAGCAAAGACGGAGAGACTTCCTTGGTAATAGAAGTTCATTGTCTTATGCTGAGAAGGGAGCATCACCACTGATGACAGTCAAAATAAGTCATTCGGTCTGAAATTTTCTGCTCTGTTTCTGACCCAACTCTTTCGCGACATCGAATCTTCATGAAGAAAGTGTCGATGTCAATTGGACAATTAACACTTTAGGCCGCCAATGGCTTACATGATCCGAGATCCGAGCCTGGGCCGAGAGATGCCCCAACGTCTCCAATCTGCGGGGAGAGCAGAACAACAATGACGTTGGGGTTCTCCAATCATTCGTCTCTTGGATTTCTAAGATGGATATTGCGCCATCGCCATCACTAATACCTTTTCCATATGTATATAAGGTGAATTCTCCTGACGCTTTGAAGACTGCCATCGCATCCAGATCGACTTCAATTGAGCAAAACACCATTAGCAAGCCGTCCCTAAACACGAAACCTTTCCAAAGAGCTTTCCAACCACTCAAATCCCGCATACTCACAAGCAGCCCCCGGCGCGTCCCCAATATCAGATCCCCCTTTACGAAAATGTCGACGACAACTACTACAACCACCACTTCACCACAGTACACCTCAATCAAGCCCACAGACGCTTCCTACATCCCGCGCGGACCTGTTACCGCATCCCTATCTTTCTACACTCCCCCGGCCGACGGCTCCGCGCCTTATAACTACGTCGAGCCGCAACCCGAAGGCGTCCTACAACGAAACTTCGGCGCAGAGGACCATGATGTCCAAATCAACGACATAAGAGGCAAAGAATCCTCCTTCACCCTCGACCGCGACGCCTTCCAGACCCTCCAGAACATCCCCTCCGAAGAAAAGGAGTTCACAGACGACGAGCACATCAAAAAGGTGTACTACCCCGAGGTCGAACAACTCCTCCTCAACAACGTCCCCGGCGCCCACAAGATCGTCCTCTTCGACCACACCATCCGCCGCTCAAACCCAGACGCCCACCGCGCCCCCGTGACACGCGTCCACGTCGACCAGACCCCCAAAAGCACCATCGCCCGCGTCAGACTCCACTCCCCTTCCGACGCAGACCAACTCCTCCAAGGCCGGTACCGCATCATCAACGTCTGGCGCCCTCTCAACGGTCCCGTCCAAACCTCCCCCCTCGCCTTCGCCTCAGCCTCCACCGTGCGCGACGTGGACCTCGTCGGCGTCGAGCACCGGTACCCCGACCGCACGGGGGAGACCGCCGCCGTCAACTTTTCCGACACACAAAACTGGTACTACTGGAGCGGGATGGAGAACGGGGAGCGGCTGCTGCTGAAGTGTTTTGATAGTGAGGAGGGGGTGGGACGGAGGGTGCCGCACACGGCGTTTGTGGATCCGAGGAGTCCGGAGGGGGCGGTAGGGAGGGAGAGCATTGAGGTGAGGGCTCTGGTTTATGGGTAGAGAAATGGGGGGTGGGGGAGGAGGAGGAGGAAGAGGAGGAGGAGGGGTAAAGGGAATGTTTCTGAAGTAATCTGTTTCCCATGAGCCGCAGAAAGTGGGGGAACTTTTGTCGCTTGCTACCTAATGTCCCTTGAAGCTTTAGCCTGCCTATGATTTGTTTCACTTGCTTGCATGCTTGCATTGTACGGGGCATTATCCTAGTTTTGAATAATTGTACTACCTATCTACACATGGAATGTCCTCCGCAAGCCGCTCACTGCGCTGTTACTACAACCCCCGAGGCCAAAATTTTTCTAAACTTATTTTTCTGAGGTTTCTTTCAAAGGGAGGGGGATTTCTAAATTGCGGAGGTGTTTGGAGATGAGATTTGAGGAGGGTTGTCGGTATGAACTGCCTCAGAGGGAAGCTTAACAGTATTCGGAGGCTGAGATTTCTGGTGATTGTTTTTAAGGTTTTGTTAAATAGAGAGGATGCTATTGCGACGGTGTTGGAGATCAGTTTTGAGGAGGGTGTCGCGGCGAACTGCCTCAGAGGGGAAGATTGAAGGACTTAAGCCGAGTTCTAGCATATTCCTGGGATTCTCTGGATGAGAGGCCAATTCCATTGCGAGGATGCTGGAGACGGGTTTTTTTGGTGGTTGTGCCTGATGTTGTTGCGGAATGTTACACGGCTAGGTCTGGTCTGGGTCTCTTTGACTGCGTATGATCAGGGGTATATTAGGATGGAGTTCGCGTGAGGATTTGTGTTTTTTTGAACTTGTCGGTGGTCTGTAGGTGAGCGACTTTGAGGCATTTGCTCGTTTCTTGGTCGTCGTCCGCCTTTCTTTTAGTCACAATGCATTCCTTTCCAAGCCGTTGTCTCCTTTTCTTCGCTATGTTCACAGCTGCAATGGCGATTTCTTTGCCGCCTCCGCAAGGCCATCAACAGCGTTATCGAAGATTTGGCGATTATTCTGCGACTTCGTCACTACCTGCAAGACCGTCACCATCCGATATTCCCCACAGACCCTCTCCGACCCAAGAAGAGAAAGCCATCGCACAGTTGAGGACGGCACGAGACTGGTTGGACGCAATCACCCAAAGGTTGCGGCAGAATTCGGAAGCTTAGAAGGACATCTACTTCAAGTACTTCTTTAACAATCACAACAAGTTTCTCGGTCCTATAGCCATCAGGGCCGTGCTCGGTGTGCACTCTGATCTGGCTGGACTGCTCGCACTCTACATTGACAAGCAGCGACTAATCTGGGTATCCGACTCCGACGGGCGGTGCGCAGATCCACCGATAGACGGTATGCAATATGTCGCGTACGACGACGACCTTGTGTTCTGCAAGTCCTGGTTCGATGACGGCAAGATGCTTCTGGCTGCAGCTGTTGAAATGAAGTGTAAAGGTGACAACGCGGAACTCTACTCACTGAGTAAAATCCGCAACACAAAACGTAAGTTGGCTCGCGAGCAGATCCTGCTGGTTGGTCATTTCATTGTATATCCCGAAGATTCATCCCCTAATACGTCGTAGCCCAGTCAATCGTCCTCGCACTTCTCAGCCACGCGAAAGTGGCGAACCGGTACCTTCCACAATTAGTCAACACATTCACACCCATCAAGGGCGATATAACCGGCGGTGCCGGCCTTGATGGTGTGCTAGACTTGGCAAAGGGAGACTACCGGATTCCTAGCGACAAAGCATCTCGGTTGTGTCCCACGTCAGGGAGCTTGAACAAAGGAGACAAGTATCAGATAACGTGTACTTGGTGGAATCCCTGGTCGCACTTGGAATATATCACCGGTAACCCTCCCCCCCTATCCGTCCAACCTGAAGCTTTGCCCTCAAACTTCATCCGTGCTGACCTGCCGTATCTGCAGCTGCCTACCTGACGACCCGCTGTGACCGCAAGTCCACATCCCCAATGCATGAAGGCGCCATACCTATCCAGGACTGCCGTCCAAGTCACTCCGATAACCCACATTGTGGCAACACGTGCATAGGTGGAGAATGTAAGATAAACGCTGTGCCTGGTTTGGGTTCTTACGGGGGCGTCGGTGCGGACGGATACGACTGTCTTTGCCCTAGGCTAGATCTTTCACCTTGACACTTTTCAAGGCATACGTGTCTTGCCGTAGGTTCGTAGGTGTAGATGATATATGTCAATCCAGTCCACATCTCATGAGCCGGACATCATCCACCTCACAAGACATTTCTCTCCGGAAATTTTGACCATGATGGCAACTCCATAGAACCGAAGAGCCGCACTAGAGTACGACTGTGAGAAAGCAAACCTGGCAAGGGGCATTCTGAAGACGGCGACCTTGCCTGACAGTAAACGCAGCTAGATGATTTCCTAGGAGATAAAACCAGTCGAGGCACGCATGTTGACTAACCGGGATATTCTGAGTGTGAACGCTCCAGGCTTCATGGAGTACGCCATAAGTCGGACTTGTAATCAACAGCTGAGGCAAAGAAAGGTCGAATACTCTGGAACCAATAACGAGCAGCTGCCAATTATGGAGTCGTAAGATTAGAATATAGAGATCGATGGGAGACCTAATCCATAGCGGTACCAGGTTCTCGATCGGACATTTGCGGTTGACATACTGATGACTGGGAGACTGTATCACTTCGACACCATGGCCGCCTTGCTGAGCAGGGAGAAAACTTGTACCTGGTACCTTAATCAATACCTAATGCATGCTCTTCCGAGATCCCGTTCCGAAGCGGGCCGTTTTCGGAGGACGGTTCTACCGCGACAACGAAGCACAAGATCCAGAAGTTCACTTTTTCAGAAGAACCGCGAGAATAACAAAACCCAAACCCCAACACGGCACAGACGGAGACCACAATGGGCAACCCAATCCCCGATCGGGCGATGCCAGCTCAGCCTAGGTTCCCAGAAATCTCGTGGCCCCTGACGCCATTAAACGCCGGCACAGCCAACCCTGCCACCCCGAAAGAGGCCCAGGATTGATCGACAGGGCAGGTTATCCTCTCCAGCCTCGTTGCCGAATTCGAGATCAAACCTGACAAAACCGGGCCAGGTATCGTACTGGAACCTTCCTTCATCAAAAGAGAACATTCTGTTCCGAAGGCTCAACAGAAGAATGTCGCAATCCAAAATAGCCACTGTGGCACTCGCGCTACGGGTGCTACCTCGTAATCATGCTGCACACTATCCTGTCAACCATGCGACCTTCCCAGTGGCGCCCACAAAGGTACCATGTTCTCGACACATGGCAATCAATAGTTGCGCCCACCCGAGTGCGACTTTATCTTTCAATTTTGCGGAACTAAATTGCCCCACGATTACCACAGCGATGGTAAGGGTTTGAAATACAACGCACATTCCGGTTGTCATCGCCGCGTTGTGTGGGATCGCATTTGCGGCCCCTGGTCGGCACTGGTATTTTAGTTAAGGCTGATCCCCCTTTCGTCACTCGGTTGCACAGAAACGAAGACCTTGGATTCATTCAAAGTTGGTTGTCGTCTCCCCGTTGCTGTGATCTGGTTCACACTCTGTCTTCGCCTTTCCAACCTTCTCTGCTCTCACGTCGGGCCTGGAATATGTACGAAAAGAGTACAGGATTGTTAAGAACCAGATCGCAACGTCCCATCTCGTGATTGATCAAATAAATTCTAACATCATGGCGCCAAACGAGTCACCATTCCACATTTCAACCGGAGACATCCAGCAACTTCTAGCAAATGAGAGCTTCAGCGCTGTCTATAAACGCCTCTCGCGATCCCAGAGCCGCAGGTAAGCCTCCAACTCTGAACCCGTACTCTTTACAGCAAGCTGATTCAGGTCCCAGCTTCTGCTCGTCCCATACCACCCTCCCCTCCCGAACGCAACGAACCTACCTTGTCCACACGGCACTCCTCCATGTTCTCCTCTCGCCCGTTCTCAATCTTCATAATACTGCATCTACCCTTGCAAACCACCACTTAACGCTTCATCCCCGACGCAAATCCACCTCACCTCCTCGAAATACCACTCCTTCCACGCCATCTCCACCGCCCTCACCACCTTCCCTGACTCCGACCGACCTCGAACTCGCCTTCCGTGGGCCCTCGCGCAGCGCCTTCTCCTGGCTCACCACCCTCACCCTCTCCGCCGCCGACCACGCCTTCCTCACCACCACCGGCTGTCCCGCCTGCCTAATGCATCACACCCTCTCCGCCGAACCCTACCTTCGCGCTCTAATTTCTTGCATTCGCCTTACCCCTTTCTTCTCCAGCAACGCCAACACCTCCCACCCAATACTCGAAGAGTTGGACCTTTCCTTCTTCCTCGCTGTGGTGAAGGACTCGATCTCAAGAGACTCGTTCTGGGGCGCAGACTATTGGCCTGAGATCTCCGCCCGCGCAGCAGACTTTGAGTCCGGCGTCCGCGACCTTGTCCGCGAATGCCAAGCCATGAGCAAGCAATATCCCGATGTCGTGCTCCCCGCCTCACAATCTCCTTCAAAGAACAACTCTCGCAGCCTCTCTATCTCATTCTCCCCGCGGGGAACACGCAGCCGATCCGTGACCTCGACCCCAACATCTGCCACGGTATCACTCAAGCGCGGCGCATCGAAACGCCAGCGCCTCCCCTCGGTACGCATCCGTATCGCGCAAAAGTCGGCCAATACAAAGGGGACACAGGATTGTATCGGGAGAGTAGTTAAATCGATCTGCGGCCCGTCGACTATCAGTGAGAAAGAGAGGGAAAAGCTGAGGGAGGTGGGACGGCCGAGGAGGAAGAGGAGCTCAACAACGTGATTTGGGACGCTTTGCAGGCTTGCAAAATCCATACAAGGGAAGACTGGACGTCTCAAGCAGACTAAGACTTGGGAATGTTCTGTTCTTCTAACCAGGTCAATTTCGTCATGTCCCGGACAAAGGAACATGACTGGCAGCTGTCCCAAGGGAAACACTTAAGGAGGAAGCAGAAGGACGTTTACGCTTCAACCTCCGGACCAATGACATATCTTCCCACAACGAGATGCCAAGCGACTCGATGATGTGTAACCTCCAAAGTATAAGGTGACCCTGGGGAACCGACGGGCGTGACGGCAGAGGAGCGGAGGTTGAGTGTACGTGCGAACGAAGCCGGTTGTGAAGAGATGGGACGGGAGGAGACATCGGGATATGACCGTGTCGAGGAAGAGTGGCCAGGTCTGGGAACCACCGAAAAACGTAACGTACGGTCTCTGGTTCTGTTGAGGCAATAGGAGAGGAAAGCGGTGAAATAGAGGAAGTCGGAAAGAAGGTCCTAAGCACGGAAGAATAACTAGGACGCACGTACACTAGTATTGAATGACTGAACCGTAACCCAAAGACGCTATCGTTGATTCTTATGATATGGACAATGTTGTAAATACCGGACACTGCCTTTTTGATTGTATTCTGATTAGCTTCACGTTTGCCGCCAATGGCAGAGCAGCCAGGCGGTGTCCCGTGAGTGCAACAAAAGCCACCGGAAGATTCCACTCATTCGTAACATCGTCGACGCTGCGATATGCCAAACTCTTCCTCGTAATGTACTCTTGTTGGTCGCTTACTTTCTAAGACAGGCATGGATGATCGCAGACTGCCATATGGCTTGCGGCATCCAGAATGCCGTGAAAAGGGTTAACGTTCTTCGTTTCAAATGACGATTACTCGGGGGGGAATATCTACATTTTCCTTCTACGGTTCAAGCCCAGGTCCCAGCGTGGTCACGTGTAGATTCAAAAACGGCCTCTGATTTCGTGATCGCCATGCTGTCCGCCGTATCCTCCCTCCATGGTAGCCTCCATCCAGAGCAAATATCCACAGAAGACGCCGCGAGCGAGTCTCAATCAAGCCTCGACCACGGTCCCGAACACCCAGTGGCTCGATCGCCGAGTCAGGCACCACAACGGTGACTGGCCAAAACCAGCCCAGCCCATTTCCATTTCCATGTCCTGAGTCGGGGGTATTCAACAGCCTAGGCCTACGTCGGGCATGTCAGTGGAGACGGAGACGTAGACGATGCGCATCACGGGATGAGCAGACTCTCAATTCATTTATGGCTGGTACTGTCAGGAATGGTGGTGAAGTGAAGTGAAGGAGAGTGTGGATGGGAGATGAAGCGGACAAACGTATTGTTACGGTTTTTGGATGGCTTGGGTTTTGAGAGCCTGTGGGAGTAGTGTGTTTAGAGGTCCAAATGGAGGATATGTAGATTGATTGAAGACATAGATACCGGAATGGTGAATTTGAGAAATATTGACTCATTGTGTTTGCTTGCATGGTTCCAACCATACCGTGCTATGCCTGAGGTAGCTCCTTGATGCTATTTCTATCAGTCCCCAATCCGGTCCGGTCTATAAAATTCCCGATCGCTTGTGGTCATTCCTTCCCTTCCCTTCCCTTCCCTTCACTGCCCGTCCTATCTTCTAACCTCTCTACAACTCCCTCCTTCTACGCATAAAAGTTCACCGTCTCCTTCTTCTTACTCATCACCTCCGCAATCGCATCCACATAGTGCTCGTGGCCTACCTTCGCCACGCCCCTCCTCAGAGCGATCATCCCAGCCTCCACACACACGGCCTTCAGCTGCGCGCCGCCGAATTCGTCCGTACTTCGTGCCAACTCCGGCCAGTTTACGCCGTCGTCGACCGTCATCTTGCGGCTGTGGATGCGGAGGATCTGTGCGCGGGACTCTTCGTTGGGGAGGGGGAATTCGATTTTGCGGTCCAGGCGGCCGGACCGGAGGAGGGCGGGGTCAAGCACGTCGACACGGTTTGTCGCTGCGAGGACTTTTACTCTGTCGTCGGAGGCGAAGCCGTCCAACTGGTTGAGCAGCTCTAGCATCGTACGCTGGACCTCTCTGTCTCCGCTCTTCTCGCTGTCGAATCGTTTTGTGCCGACGGCGTCAAGCTCGTCGATGAAGATAATGGAGGGTGCTTTTTCTTTTGCAAGGGCGAAACAGTCGCGCACGAGCTTGGCACCGTCGCCGATGAACATTTGTACGAGTTGGGGGCCCGCGAGCTTCAGGAAAGTGGCATTTGTTTGGGCGGCGCATGCGCGGGCTAGAAGGGTCTTGCCGGTGCCGGGTGGGCCGTACATGAGGGCGCCTGTTGTGAAGGTAGAAGGTTAGATTGGGGTTTGGGAGATATAAAAGGAAAAGGGGGGAGAACAAGTACCTTTCGGCGCTTTGATGCCAATCTTCTTGAAGCGCTCAGCTTCCTTCATGGGCCACACGACTGCCTCGACAAGTTCACCTATTTGTTTGTCAAGACCGCCGACGTCGGTGTATTGTTCTGTCGGCTTCTCGTCGACTTCCATAGCCTTGACTCTTGAATCATATTCCGCTGGTAATGTGTCGAGGACGAGATATGAATCCTTATTGACGCCGATGAGATCTCCTGGTTTCAGAGTTTCGTGGTCGACCAGACCGATTAAAGGAAGGAAAATAGTCTGTCTTGTGGAAGTCTTGATCACAGCAGACTTGCCCACTCTCGTAGCATCGAGATCAATGTTTGCTCCTTCTTCAGCAGCTTCCTTTTCAACATCGAGATCCAGCAATTCGACAACATTCCCAACCAAGTACGGTAGCTGTCTGCACATAGTCAGCACCGACAGCGACACCCTGTTTCCCCCACTACACCAACGCACCTATTATTCTCAATCTTATCCAGATTGTCCTTAATCTTATCTTTCATCGTGTTCTGTTCGTGCGTGAGCCGCTGGAACTCGCTCTTCATCACCTTTAGATCGTTCTCCAGCAGTCGCCGCCGGTTGATGATGTCTCGTGTGCTGGACCGGAGGACCTCCATGTCGATGATATCTTCCTCCTTCTTTCCTTCTTTCTTTTCTGAGTCGACGTCCTTCATCTCTGCATCGCCGCTGCCGTCTGATTTCTTGTTGGGGTCTTTGTCGCCGTCGCCGGGGGCTTCGTCCTTCTTCTCGTCTCGCTCCATGTCGTCGAGGTCTTCTAGTGTCGACATTATGGTGGTTTGCAGAAGTGAAGTTTACGAAAGTCAGGAGCTAATATTTGGATTTGATTGGAGTATTAGAGAGGAAATTTGTAGTCGCGAAAGCAAGGTGAATCCTGGTTTGCAAGTTGTTCTTGTAAAGGTCGAGTTGAATAATAGCTGCGGCGAGCTTTGAAGCTCCGAACCGAAAATGCTTGGCGCGAGCCGTTACGCAGCCGCTTTTGCCTGTAGACCGCCTTGCGAACTAGCATCCGCTCAGGCGTTCTTCTTCACCATAACACTTAGATCAGGAGCCTGAGAAATCTATCCTTGTGATCGAAAGTATGTCACCTTGTAGATACTCTATCGCGATCACAGTTCTGTAACCCTGATATACCGCTTAAGCTTTTCAGTGGTTCCCTTAGTGCAAGGAAAGAAGTATCAAGGAATCGTCCAACCATCCATCTTATATTATGCTGAGAAACATCGTAGATCCCGTTAGAGGGCAGAATATAGGGTATCTCCGGCCGTAATTGTTTCAAATGTATGCAATCCCTACGCACGAGAAAAATGTGTCCAAGCCGAAAAGTAACCTCAACTTGACTCAATCTCCCGTTGGTCGCTCAGACAGCCGTCCATGCTTCATGAGCTTTCCTATCCAGGGAATCCGATCTTTTTTGACAAATTCAAGCAGGAGCCTCCTTCCGTTTCACACCTACCACTCCATTCTCCATTCCCTCTGTTCCGTTCTTCTCACCTTCCCCGGCCAGTGTCGTCATTTCCTTGTCAAATTCGTTCTCCCCCTCCCATTTCCATTCCATGAGCCACAACTTACTTCCGACCGGCCGTTTCGCTTCGACAAACTCCCAACCACCACTCCTCTGAAGCAACGCCTTCCAGTCCTCCAAGTACCTCTCTCTAGCGTTGATACTCGACAGCATGAGTAGATCCAACGTTCGCACGATCTTCTCTTCAAACGCATCCGCTTCCCCTTTCTCGGGTAGCACTGTATCAACAATCAGTAACCGCGCGCCTTTCCTCATCGCCGCTTTGAGAGCCGCGAGCATTTTCAGAGCGTAAGTGTCGCTCCAATTATGGAAAGTGTTGCGGTAGAAGTACACATCTCCGTCCAAAATAGGTTGCGGGGTGAAGAAATCATAGGCTTGGAGAGTGATGCGGGCCTTGAGATCAGCGGGTATGTTAACTTCGGCGTGGGGCACCATATGAGAGAGGTCTTGGACAACGAAACGGAGGGAGGGGAAGGAGTGGGCGATGGCAATGCTGATGTTGCCCGTAGCACCGGCGACCTGGTCATCGGGTGAGTTATTCACATCCGGGGTCACGCCGCATTGTAGACAAGAGGCAGGAAGAGGAATGGAAACATCCGGACGATCAGATAGAGCACTCACATCGACAACCTTCCCATCTCCTAGAGCTCCCCAGTCCCATCCCTCAACCACCCACTTCTCCTCCCACCCTGGCCCTTCCGCCAAACTCCTCATCGCTCCACCAAACCTCTTCCCTCTATACGGATCTCCCTTAATTAACTCGAACCACCCTTTTCCCCACGCCATTCCGACGCCCGTCTCCGCCGGTTCCTCACTCCCCGGCCACCTCCGCAATGCCGCCACCGTCTGAGCGCACGCAGGCCAGAGATCTTCCGTAAACATGCCTACCCAGTCGCGCGCGGCCTGGTTCTCGGCCAGCAGACGCGACATGGAGGTATGGATCACGTCGCCGGATGGTGTTTCAGCGAAGATGCGGTTGCACATGGCGTGGCGGAGGATTGCGCGGAGAGTGGGGAGGGGGAGGGATGTAGCGGCGGAGAGGGCGGCGTAGGTCGTGCTGTCCGGCGGCGGGGGGACATGCTGAGCGATTTGGAAGGCGGAGACGGCGTGGAGGGATAGGGAGTCGTTGTGCTACAGTGAGGCGTAGAGAGGTCAGCCACGCGCGGGAAGCGACAGCCAAAAGGGAGGGTGGTGGTAAATAGCAATTGGGCCAGTTTCGGAACCATGCAGGAACAGTAGATTCCTTCAGATCCTGCCGAGATAGGAAACTTACGTTCCATGTTAGATATCTCAAGCTATCGTTTGCCCCGACAGTGAGATCTTTCAATTCTTCGCTCGCTGAGATCAATTCATTTCTTAGTTGCCGCGTCTTGGGATCCTGAGGAAGATCCGCTGGCGAAGACCACTCAAATGAGGGGTTCGGGAATCCCTGATCCTCGAGCTGTCGGGTAAGCTGGGCAGTCTTGTCTGAGATGATGGAAGATAGCTCCGTCAATCTATTCAGTGATCCCATCTCCGAGCTGTGCGAAGAGTTAGGTTCCTGCTAGGTGGAATGTCCTCATATGTCAACTTTCTGGACCTTTGCGGTAAGCTCATGATCGACCGACGGTCTTGGTGGCTGAAGGCTAGCAGAAACTATCGTCAGAGATAGCAAGCCGGACTTTTGAGGGTGAACCTGGCAACTTTCGGCCGAATGCCCCATCGAACAATCATCGTCGCTTCGCAAAAGCGTGGAGGTGAGGAAGTAAGCGAGAGCTTTGATTCAAGCTTTGCTCAAAAGCAAGCAGCTTGAACGCGCGGAACGTTGGCCATGGAGTATTATCGGGCCCGACGAGCAGAACGGAAGTAACATATCACTCATGTCTCATGTAGGTAGCTCATATCGAGCAAGCGATTGGGCAAAGCGGGAGCGCTTCTTCGCTGCGTCAGGCCGCTTTGTCGAGGATGAGGAATCATTTGAGTCCTGCCGCAAACTGGTACCGTAACGCAGCTGGCCAGGCTGGGGTCCTTTTACATCGGAGTTCACCGTGACACCGCCAGAACTGAGGGTTGTCAAATGTTAACCGGGACTTATGTATTGATGTAGGCGTCACGACTTTTTCCCAACGAGATGGAATTAGTATTACATACAGGTCATGATACTTAATTGTCATTACTTGTTTCCTTATAGCAGTCATCCACCCGGGTATCCTGTCGATCAGCGTTTTGATATATCCACTCCAAGAGTCAAGTCGGTTTCTGCCCATAGACAACGTAATACGGGAAAAAACTATGCACTCGAGCATCCATCAAGCCTTGTCTTACCCCTATAAGATATGCTTCGACCTCTTGAACACTCCATCCAAGTCCCCGATGCAAGCTGCCAAGTCCGATCCCTTGCAAGCTAGACATGACAACCTCGCGCATATAGAGACCTAAGGATTTAAGCACTTTGTTCTTCGGCCAAATTCCGACAGGGAGGTTGAATATTCGTTCGGTAACATTAATAAAGCCGGCTTCTCGTAGCTTTGCTGCGACAGTTCGACAAGCATTAAGTTCGACGCCTAATCGGGCCATTCCTTTTTCGACATTAATAAGGTACTGCTTCGGCACATATGCGTCGGTCATGGATTCGTCTTGGCAATGAGGGTAGCATTCAAGCTCCTGAAATTCGATCCAGCCGCCGGGCTTCAGATGTCTGTAGACATGGTAAGCTTGGCTCCTGGACTTGACAAGGGAAGACCGACTCGAAACTCTCCTTTAGCACACTCCTCCAATCTTTAAACGCTGGAGCCATATGTCTCGCATGTATGTAGTCGAAGTAGTCCGGAGGTTCGCCCCATTGACTCTCCACATCGTCGACCCGGAATGTTACATTTGGCGGGACCCAGGGGGGCTGAATGGGTGAAAAATCGACCCCGAGTACCGTCGCATCTGGGTAGACGTCTCCCACTGTGGATTCGTAAGTGACTAGACTGAAGAATAGTAATCATGTGGATTCTGACTTTGCATACACCAAATTCCCGTACCGGTGCCCAGGTCAATGACCCGCGCTCCTGAAGGAATTGGTGCGAGGTGAAGGTTCCCACCAAGTAAGTTCACCACCATAGTATGCTTCATGTCCTCTCTATCTTGCTCCTGAAGCACGTGAGTAGCTACACTCGGTAGAAATGGAGACAAGTATGGTTGGACATACCGCATCGTCGTTTGGAAATGCATACCTCCCCTCCCTAAATGCATGGTACCTTCGTCCATTCTCATGGATGTAGTTCTTCACGCTCGAGCTCAACGAGGTAGACCAGGTCGACTGCCCATCTGTGTCGTAGCCTTCGTCGCTCCCGTGAATAGAATCGATCTCTACCGTACCGTTTTCTACCTGTTGTGCGGCTTCGGCAATCTCCTGACTGTTGTCGCCTAAGGCTCGAGCAGGTGAGGCAGATTTGCTCTTTGCAGTAGGTGATCTTGGTGAAATGGGAGGAGATTTGGTCGTCGTGGCCATGATGGCGCCGTCTCGGATCGCAGAAGGGAGGGACCAGGATGAGGAGAGGCAGAGTCAAGGATGTAGAAGCACGACATAGATGTCTCAGATCGGACAAGATCTCAACAGTTGATCCTGATAAAAGGCCCGTCGTGTCACCAGGGCTGGGTGTATTTAAGACAGCGTACACCGAGGACGCTCGTAGCTCTCGTCCCCTTGCCCTCGTTCGGGACAAACAGAGAGGGAGGGAGTGGGCGGGGGGTTGGATGCGGCACAAGGTTCCTGGATGGAGTGCGCCGCTGCACGCAGGGTTGTTGGCTGCATAGCAAACTCGGTGGCGCAATTGGCGCATCGGACAGCCCCCAATGAAGCATCTGATAGCCGGTCCTCCCGAATCAAAAGTGCAGAACTGGACATTTGAGTTCTCCAATGACTCTCGCCCACAAGACGCTTTCGACGTGCTCGTTTGGCAGCACGCGAATCTGCGCCGATCCGTTTAGGCGCGGCATTGCGGCAGCGCCCGCGAGCGAACCCGACGACGTTGGCGATCTCCCACCACGTCGGTGCAACCAAGTTGGCTGGTCTTACGCTACGGTTGACAAGCTTTTTCGCTGTACAACTTTCCCCCAGAGTTTGTGCAAGCCATCTTGATCTCTCGCCACCCGAAAATCACATGCGCATCTTTAATCACCAAGCTCCAGCCATCCTTTCATGACTTCTCCCATCTACCACGCTCTGATCCGCACCCACCACATCACCTCTCGGAAGAAAGTCTCGACTCTCAAAGCCGCGGCCGAGAAATACAATGTGCGTGCGCTGCTGAGAAGCGGAGGCGTACCAGGCGTGATGTATGTGGAAGGCAGCGAGGAGGGCGTTGCGTCGTGGGTGGGAACCGTGCATGTAAGTTGACATACCTCAAGTTCCTCTATTCCTAGCCTCTCCCCTATTTGGAGGATGATTATGAGTAGGTACCTACCTCAGGTACCTTTGCGTGAGCACAACATGGCAGGGAAAGGACGATCGCCGACCAAGGACTGGTCAGTTGAGGCTGATATGGTCTCGAGGTAGGACTTAAGGTACAAGGATTATCAACTGGTCGCAAGACCGGAGCTGAGGGAAACGGAAGAGGCAAAAGAAAACGTGCAAGACAACAAGGGCAAGGCCAAAGAAACGGCAAAGGAGGAAGCTAAGGCGGGGAGACATATGTTGGAAGCCACAGCTTCAGGACTCGAAGAGATCGATACAGTAAAAGGCTTTGCGGTAGTTATGAAGCAAAAAGGTGTGCATGACTGGTTCAGGAAGGCGATGGGCTACACATCATGAGCTTTTGGAAGTCATGTTGAAGCCTTTATGGGTATCTGAACAAAAGGTACTCTCGACAAAGTGTATCAAACCACATCTCCTCTCGTTACACATTGAATCATCCAATTAAAGCCTTTCCTCTAGGCATCCGCCTCCACCACAGCCTCCGTCCACCCCTTTCCTGATTCTCCGTACTCTGTCCAATCTGGTACGAGGGAACCAATTCCATTTTTGTCTTTACCTCCCCCACGGCAGACCTCCTCCAGCAGTTTCTCATCAGCCCATCCTTGACCCATATCCTTTCCTTCCTCAATCCTTCTCAGATCGTCCTCCACTTCCTCTGGCATTAAAGAACTCGGTGGAACAATTACCTGTCCGTTCTTCGAGTTAAAGTTTGCTTGTACAAGTGCAGGCAGCGAGTTCCGGGCCAGGTATGACGCAGCCGCCGCACTAGTCGACGATGATTTGTCTGCGGCTATTTCAGAGAGCAGAGATAGTCCGCTAAGACCCCCACCGGCATTACGAGCTGAGCGCGTGAGGTGGTGATAGGTCTGATTGCTGACAGTGCGATCCATTTCGGGCGCAGAGAGCTCAGCACCAGGGGGATTGGCGTCGTCATCCGTTGAGGATGGGGAGGAATCCGCGATGGAGGAGCTAGAGCTGCCTGGGTCGTGTGGGTGGGAATGATGGTGGTGTTTACCGTTCTTGCGGGAACTTAGAAAGAATTCACTGGCGGCAATGTGAGCTCTGTAGGAATGTTGGTTGAGCTCCTTGTCAGTGAAAAGAGTGTTGATTGTGCTTATGGGGTTTGAGTAGTTGGCTAATTTTGCGCGAGCGCGTTCAATTGGCGTAGCGGTGCCATCATAGCCAGGCGAGCCAGGTTCATCATCCAGTGCCTTTCGCTTGCGCTTGTTGAATGTATCGGAAAGAAATGTATTCCCCAGCTCTTCGGCGTCCCCACGATTTCTAGTCAGGCGTGTTTTACGGCTTGTGTGAACGCCGCCTGGGCTGGAGGGATTAGTGATAGCAAATTGGCTAGAATGGTGTAATAATGAGTTGGTGTCTGCACTGTCAAGCTGCTCTTTCTCTTTCACCAAGCTGTTTATTTTAGACTGTATCGCATGGGTGACGCGGTCCTTCATGGTTCTCGAGAGGAGCTTGTACTCTTCGTCGGCGTGCCTGAGCTTGTAGTCACATTCCCGCTTCAGGTTGACAATGGTGCTCTCGTAGTTGTTCTGTACACGAGATTGTTAATGTAGGCTAATCTAGACGCAATAGGCCACAAGGCTTGTTCCAGCACTCACCAACGCCCGTACAAGCTCGATCTCGCGCTCCTCTTTAGCTTCATTGACTTCTCGGACAAATTCGTTGTACCATCTTCCAGCGCTTGAGACTTCCCCTTGGAATGGCGTGCCCGCCGCGGAAGTCTCAAGAAGATTCCGGATCTCATCTGGAGAATCGTCAAGCGGTTCCGGCTGGTAGACATCGGCGCGCTGGACAATGGCCATGTCATGCTGCAAGGCCACCAGCTGCGACCGGAAATGAATGTCCCGGTTCTGGTTGAATTCGCTGACCAATTCCTGATAGTGAGCATTATGAGCCTGTCGTTTCTTATCCTTCTTCGAGATCGGGTGAGGGTGGGGGGAGGGCGAGCGACGAACGTGGTGCACTTGTCCGTGGGTAGGAGAGGTCGGAGACGGGGAGTAAGCCATGGTGATGAAATGGAGTGATTATAGCCTCCTTGTGATAGTCTGGTTAAACCATGCCGGAGCGAATGCAGCTTTTGAGTGCGGTGAGCCTCCGTCACTCTCGAGAAATTGATTATTTTGCTCTGTTTGACACCTCCGAGGCTGGTAACACCGCCGTCCCTGGATTTGGGGTAAAACGTGGCGCGTGCTGGCGTCAGTCCGCAACCTTAAATTCGCGGAGCCTCGGGTCCCAGTAAATCCTGATTCCTGATCCTTCAACACCCTCTGCAACCGTGTCTGATCGTGCAGAATAGATCAGACAAATCAGTCTCATTACAATTGTATCGATACCACTAAGACAAGAACGACCTGCAGCTTGGTCCTCTGACACTAATACTCTCTCGCTTGTATCATCATCCGCCATACTCGTGGCCTCTAGCTGAAACAGAGCGAAAGACTTTTTGAGATACACAACGGACGTTAGTATGCGATGCACAACACCTACGTACGTTCTCTACACCTTTGCTCTGTCAGTAAGTTGCATGAACCAGTGCCACTCCATGGCCGATGGGAGTTCAGGTCGCCAAAGTCCTGGTGTCACAGCACCACATTGGCTATAGGAAGGGGTGAGCCAACCACGGCCAACACCACCCCCAAAATCCAACAGGGCAATGGCCCGCTGACGAATGGCGAGTTCAGCTTGGACCTTAGAATCTCATTTGTTACTTTCTCGGTAAAGCATTGGGCTATTCCCTGTTTTTCAGCTAAATCTTCGGTTCGCAGTGCTTACCTACCACTGCAATTGTTTCCATGGGACTGGGACGGGGCCAACCCAATCTTTACCTTTTGACCGTTTTGAGTGCCAGCTGAAACAGCCGACTGGAATCTCAGGGCTATTCATGTTCTTCGACCCGAGATTGCTTCGATTTATGAACCTTTTGTGTTACTAATAAGATGATGACATAGGGCCTTACTGACTGTCGATGAACTGGTCTCCATTCCGGTTATTCTTCCGAATTGATAACACCTACCAGTGGGTGTTGAGAGTATTCACAAGATCTGCTCCATTAGACTACTACGAAGTCGTTACATAGCTTAAGCTTCGTACGCAAATTCCGCAATTAATCGCCGATCCTGATTTCAGGAAGTAAGATGTAGTGGCCCTATTCGTGGCATACCCAGCACCTATGCGTGAACCCAAAATTGGACGGTGTTCCAACATTGGTCCAACAAAACTCCCATGCTTTTCTAAGTGTCTTCTATAACCTCTCTCTTTCTCTGTTCAAGCTATCGTTTCCAATTTCCATGAAAAGTCAGCCTCGAATGAATCCTGACCTGCGATGCTCTCTCCCACATCGGCATGTTTGACATCTTTGAAATCACAATGATGAGTGATATTGAAGAGCCTCCTTTGGCTGCAGAATTTATCTCTGCTGGCTGTGTTGTTCGATTAGCAAAGCAAATCGGCACCGAAGACGACCTAAACCTTTTCCCTGGGCAGCCATGCATTGTTATCAGAAGTCCGAACGTGGTCAATGACGACGTCAAAATCTGCATGGTAAGTATCTATCACAATACACAATATCGGTTGACCAATCCCCGCAGCTGTCATGGTCATCTAGTGCAATCGTTAGACATTTGATTGCGATTGCCGCTTCCTCATTCGAATGCATTCCGATTCTTTCAATGCCAGGAGAGTCTTCACCACCAATGCACCTCCGCTTACTACACAACCGCAATTTACCTGGCCCTGAGATCTACTACGCCATTACTCAACTTGTTTGCAAAGTCCCGATCGCCTCGCTCAGGCTATTCCATCCATCTCTACCGGTTCACCATTTCAAGCTCGACGCTTCGTCGCTGCGCAGGCTTTCCGCTGCCTTCTACCTGATGCCCGCACAGCCATCGACTCCAAATATTCCCAATCCGACATGGAAAGACGTGGAAAGTGGCAGTGCTGCTGCGCTCAAACCCAAAACATTGAACCTGAAAAAGCATCGGATCCCATTCCAAGCCTTCATTCCCCGGCAAGCTGACAGTGAACAACTTCCCGCCTACACTCCTCGATGCCAGCACCAGCGAAAGGCATCCTTTGGTTCCCGGCTCTGGGCAGTCCTTTCTGGCACGCGTACGCAAACGTCCACTCCACCACTTCTTCCGCTGGCTCATATGTCCAGGTCTCCACCATCGCAAGGCTGCTCAATAACTAACACGTGGTCCTGCCATGGAATGCTATTTCGATACCTCCAACTCTCGACGCTATTTGCCGCAATTATGGTAACATCCTGCTGCGTCTACGGCTTGCCCTTGGTCGAAAATCCGCTCCCAAACATCCTTGCGAAGCTTTGGTGATCCAAGAACTCTACACAATCAGCCCGAGATACAATGAACTAAAGCAAGCTTCGGAGCCGGCCGGCCCTCAAGGCACGTCAAACATGGCACACTGCACGTGCCACACAAAATAGACTGGGCAAATTCTGCCGGAGGCCACCATCACTTCCATTCTCTGCTGTCCGAGTGGCTGCGAGACGCAATGCGCTTCATGTCGTCGCCACTTCAGGCCCTCAGTCCGTGTGCAGCGATTCATCACACAATCATCAAGAGCCCTTCAAGAAGCGCAACGCAGAAACGACTCAGACTTCAAAGGATTTGTATCTTTGCTATAACAGGCACAATATCGGCCATAACACATAAATGGCATCTCCAGTCTGGCCAGTCCATATCACCAGATATCGATGCAAAATCATTTCAATATTCCCACACCACCGCCGCCGCCAAAAAGCTTATCCCATATTATATGTCCGGCACCTCCCACGATTCATCCCCAAACGCCTGCAACCTTCCCGCTCAATCCTCTCCCCACCCTCCTCCTCGGCACCGGGCCCCTTCCCAGCACTTCAAAAACCATCTCCTCCCTCTTCCTCCCTCTCTCCCTTTTCGTAAGCGCTTCCACCAACTCTCTAGGCGTCCGCCACTGCTTCGCAATATCTAAGGCCTTCTCCCCCGTTACGCCTCTCGTGCACATCAGCATCTTCAGAAACACATCCTTCAAGGTCAATATGCTAGATTTATGGGTTATAGAGGAGAAGGCGGAGAAGGTGATGTAGAAAGGGGTGTCATGCTGCTCGGTGCGAAGACGGGTCTGCATTGCGGTGTAGCCGCGTGCGTCCAGAACGTCAGGTGGTATGACGTGCAAGGATTTGCTTTCATATTTATCCTTCAGCATACGCGTCATTCGCGCCAAGTACCGGATCGAGTCGTCAAGTTTCTGCGTCCGCTTCACAAAATACCCGTTGACAACTTGAGTCGAGGCAATGGCGCTGTGCACAGCATCGTTGAACCGGTCGGCTTTCTGTTGGCTGAGGGTGAAGTTCTCGATGAGGTAGATGACGTGTCGGATGCCGGAGCGGCGGAGGCGGAATTTCTGCTCGTGGAAGCGGCCGTCTTTTATGCTGGAAATGAGGTCATCGAGACGTTTGCGCTCGAGGACGTGGTCGAGGACGATCTCAATATCGTCTAGGTTACTGTTTTCGTCGTCGAGGAGGGGTTTGAGGGCGGATAGTGTGGAGGGATTTGGTTTTGCGATCCAAAGGGCGTCGCCGAGGGGGAGGGCGCGGGTGACTGCTCGAATGCCACGTTTGGAGAGTTCGTTGGAAATGTAGTCGCGGTCGTCTTTGGCGCGGATTTCGCGGGTGTCGAGGAGGAGATGGACTGTGAAGGAGTATGGCGGGAGGATGATGGCGTTGAAATTTGGCAATGAGGGGATGAGCTCCGTTGCTGCGGAGGTTGGATCATGTGTGGTTAGTGGTCCAAGGCGAGTATCTTGGTCGTGGGTATGACGGACGCTTCCCAGAGGAGGCGGTGGACTGCTGGAGAGAAGGTGGAGAAACGGCCTGTCGTCCTGCTTCTCCAAGGGATCACTTCGTTTCGGAGCGCCGTTTATGGGAGCTTCTGTAGCCTCAAAAGACTGTTCTCTATTGGGCCGGGCGATACTGCTGCCCTGATTGGCATTCGTATGGTCGCTATCCTTCTGCAGAGTCATAAAATTGTTGATCGGACCCGCAGAAGTCTTTTGTAGCCTTTTCGCGCATTCTCGGCCTTCATCCGTAAGTAAGTATCTCCGGAGTGGACGCCCATGTTCATAAACAAGATCTTTGTTGATCAGTGCCTTCATAGAATTCCATGCGGTGTAGTGCTTAGTAGTGTCACTCGGTGCCATGAATGACGTATCGCAATGCTCCTCGGCTCTTGCAATTGTCTCTGTCCTGCTGAGTCCTTGCACGGCATTTTCTTCCAGTGTCGCAAGCGCAAGAATGAGAGCATATGCCCCGGAGCGGTACGTTGGAACATACGTTCTGGCTTTACGCGGCATCTTGGCAGGTCGAGGTTGAGACTCGGTATCTTCTTCATCGTCGCTGTTTCGCTTTGAGGACCGTCGCTTCTGAGGCTCCGGCGGAGGAAGTAGACCATTGGCAGCGCAATGCGCTTTGAGCTTCTCGGTCAGACGCTCGCACAGCTTGGGGCCTAAACCTTGTAGTCTTTGGGCTTCCGATGGGTGGTTGAATGGCACTGGACATGCCTTCATGGACTCATAGGCTTTCTTGTACCTAGGGGGAGTTATCTAGCATACTCAAACGGCATGACATGAGCTCACGTTATGAAGCCTTTGCTGCTTCGCTCTCGAGCTTCCTCCATCCATTCTTTGAGGAATTCCAGTAACACCGGATTGCCGCAGCTCTCTGCCATCTCGGAAAGAGCATGAAGCCAGTTTTCGATGCTCAGCGTACGCTCAGAGAAGCGAGTTGATTTGCGCTGATCAGGCAGTTTGTGCTCGGAGATCATGCACTGCTTGTTTACATGTTCTGCAAGGATTAAAGTGCTTGCATGAAAGAAAGTGCGCTAACGGCGGCATGCGACGCGCTTTCTACGCGCAGTCCCGTGACGTTCCGGGCCCGAACTACATCGTCTACCAGCTGAGTTCTAAATGTACACCCCGTGTCTATCGAATTCTCATTTTCCACCACTTTGCCCAATGCCGCATTTTGGATGCATTTTGCAGTTGATTGGATGACGATGTGACTCTGACAAGGCCAGATTGCTGACATTGTTTCTTGAGTATGCAGCCCATGCTCTTACAGGCAGGTATTGCGTCCTAGAGTCTGCGATCCTTCGCCTGCCAGGCGTGCCGGGTGCCAGGATACTCTACCAGCACTCCTAAAGCCACCGTCTTAGCGCGCCATCATGATCTTATCGGCGACAGCTGAAGACAGGGGGTATCTCGATTCATTTTCTTGCCCCTTTCGATGTGCGATCTTCTGCTTCTTTGTGAGCTCATCTACCGTGCTCATCGTTCTCAGCAAGAGATATGAGTCACTTTTCACAATCAAATTGTGCTCGCAAATTCCTGCACGATTGTCGATCAAGCACTTGACGCGTCCTTATCACACGCGATGGCGTTTGATGAGTCGTTCCAAGGTGATGGATGAGCTTCATGACGTTCATGAAAGGAGCTTAAAAAGCACAGACACTAATCCCGTTCCTGTCTTTGGATCTCGCAGATCGTCCGCCTTTACCTTCCGCACCAATCGGTGATCATCCTCTTCCCTACTTTGAGATCGAAAGATCTCAGTTCTATCACTTTGGATTTTGCCTTTCTGGTTTACAGCCTCGGGGAAGTATGACAGATCTCCCGCAGCCCCAACAGGACCAATCCATCCTCGCGTCCCAACTAGTGTTCAATCACAGATGACATCAAGATGTTGCAGACTGCATGGATCGAAGATTCCTCGAAGAATGGCGTTCTGATGCTGTAGTGACACGCCTGGCGCTGAAAGTGACATCAACCCGATTTACGAGATCTTAGACCTATAAATATCGACCTTTTCCCCCTCCAGACTCATTTTCCACTCTACAGAATTCCTCACGCAGCATCTTCTCGCAATAATTCTCCTGAATCATATACTCACGCGTATTATCGTTCTAAACCATGTCGAACTCAGCTGACTTCGATCCCGAAAAGACAGTCGGTGGCGCCGATTCTGGCGACATTATCGACAATGACTACCAATCTCGGACAGGACAGGGTCATATTCCCGTGACGAAAGATGAAGCCTCAGTGGAGGATCCAATTGACCCTAACACGGCCGACTCGGATGAACAACTTGGTAAGACCAGCTTCCTTATCAATTCTCATGTGCCGTTGTACCACATTTGTCCATTTTGTGAACTTATTTAACTCTCTTGATCTCTTACGATGCACCAGCACAATACTAACCATAATTTCTAGCTCGGGACGACAACGAAGCGATTGACAAAGGTAACATCGTGGAGGGACGTACTCGCGGTGCTGCAAAGCCGTCTGGTGGCTACAGAGAGCCTGGTGATGACGAAGGGATCCCTGACGATACTGGCGTGAGCTCGACCTAGTTGAGGTACGAAACGTGGCGTTGCTGCGATAGTTCACGGGAAGGGGAAATGCTCACAGGGGCTGATAGAGACGGCGTTTGGATATTTATACACATTTCTGTCCAAAGCAAAATATGAACTGGAAATGAAGCATACAATACAAGTTTTTGCCATGCCTAATTGCCCCGGCATTTCATAATTTCGACGTGTCTTCACTTGGTCCACACGCATAATCGGATGGGGGCAATGTTCGGGGTCTAGTTTCTCCTCGATAGCTACCGTAAATTACCCGCTATTTCCTGCAGGTACGACAAAATCTAGCCTAGATTCCCCCCTATGCCTCGTAGAGATCAATACGTCTCCTTAATGTTGAAAAGCTCCCTGGATTCATAAATAGCTTCCTTGGCGGGTTGGAGAAGATTACTATAGTCGCCATGTCTGAAAAATCCAACGCGAACTTTTATGGACTTTCAGCGGAACGCCGGGGCTCGCCCCCGAAGAGACGTCCCTTGGTGCAAGCAGCAAAGCAGATTATCTACGTCCCAAGTTTCGAGCCCTGAGGCCTGCAAAATCCGAGTTTGAAAGCAGTGTCCAGACACGTCAGAGGAATTGAGTCACGCTGGTCTCGCTGAAGGGGCATGGGAGACATCCTTGGACAAGTGACAGGATTTTGTATAGATAGGTAGGAATATGGACAAACGCTCCTACCCCAAACGCTCCTACCGTTGATCGTTTACACATCGTGACTCCGACTCCTCCCTCATTATTCTCCATCACAAAGCTCGTGGCGTATATCTGCGCTTCATCGACCATCTGCCTGTCTTCCATGGAGAGGAATGCCGGCTGCCCCATTTTGCCCTAGCGGTCTACCTAGTGCCAGCCCGGGTTGACGATCCCGTCGATAAACATCAGCCGTCCGCTATGCCGCGTGAAGCCCGCGCTCGGCTCAAGGCGCCACCCGTGTTCAACGAGATAGGCGAGCTTAAGTCAGTCCTTTGTTAGCCAGAAACTCCAGGAATCTGGGCATGTTATGGGGCGGCGGTGAATACTAACCAAGCTGTAGTAGACGAAGTTGTCTATGTTTCTGACGCTGTCCATTTCGTCGAGGGCTTGCGTGTTGGTCCATCCAGAGGATATGTCTAAAACTGAGTGGGAGGGTGTTAGCGGGTTCATAGCAGAGAAGTCTTTTAGACAAGAAAGATTTGGAGACACAGGACTGAAAGTGCGCAATGAATGGACTTCCGACATAAAAACGCGGTTTAATTGGTGGTTTTGGCAACCATCGTAGCGGTATGCAAGGATAGTCAGGGGAGACTAACGGCCAAAAGGAGGTAATTGCAAGAACTGCACAATGATAGTGAGAACAATTTGTCGGTTTTGCCAGGAGGGAGTAGACGAACCTGGCGAAGCATGACGAGAGAAGTCATGGAATGGAGTTCGTCATCCAGCTGATCGATAGCCCTGCTAAGATCGACCGTCGGAGGCAGATCGTTGAATGTGTGTACAATCGCATTATTGATCTGGTAATCACAGAGCTAGATCAACGTTTCAATTAGTATTTTCTGTTAGTAGAAAACAGCTAGACAGAGATTCCGACCGTGATTGTAGCTCTGGAAGTTTCCGGCGGCCATATAGCTCGCAAGAATTGAGAATCCGGTGTTATTGCTCTTGAATATGTCACCGCCTGTAGACCATAATCTTGACAAGTACGGCTTTGTGACCTCAGTATACCATTGTCTAAATCCATATCAGCATTACGATGAAGAACTGTGCGAGAGACATTCAAAGAGGGTACTACCTTGATCATAGAATTCCTTGTATGGCACGTTAGGGGAAGCACGAGCAGCAGGATATCTCGGTCGCATCCATTGTGGCCAATAATCTGCTGGCCGATCAAGACCAAACGGTGGGTCTAGACGAAGTTTCCACCGTTCAGGGCGATTTACATCTTGTTCATCGGTTTCGGGGTCATTATCACAATAGAACCGATAATTGGCATGGTCTATGTCGATTGCACGTGTCATTTCTCCAGCTTGCAGGAGATTCCCTTTGCAGCCATCATGTTAGCGCGGCACGAACTGAATCATGGTAGAACGGTTTACTTTCGACCCATTCTGCGAGGAAATGAGTTCTATGTATTTTGAAAACCCTCCAAAATACCTCTGCCATGTATCTATCGTTGGGGTTTCGAAGTTTCCGTAAAGCGCTCTCCGCCATGGCTTTGGCGCCTGCAAAGGAATGCAGGAATGCACGCTGTTTGTTGGTATCGAGACAAGAGGCATGGAAGTAAAACGTCCCTCCGATGACTGGAGAGACCAGGATAAGCATTAAAACATTTACGGCGTGCTTCATTGCATTCAAGAACGGCAGAAATAAGTCGGTAAGTAAACCTTGTACTGGGAAAGACTCGAAGTAGAGAAGTACATACGCTATGTCCCCGCGCCGATCTCTACACAAGTGTAATGTGATATGACCATTATAGCCTGTCGTGATCATGACTAGAGTCACTGGATCTTGCGTGGATCGCAACATGCAGAAGGAGCAGCCGTCTCTGAGCCATGCTACAAGAGATCGAGAATGTGGTTTCAAGACAAGCTTGTTCAATCGAAAATCTTACCTCGGTGGTCATTGGTCATGAAAATGGTGCGGATTTGCCAACGTGGCGAAATGTTGCTGGCATCCTGAACATCTCGACTATTAGAATTTTCCGGTATTCCGATCCTCTCGCTCCGGTAGCCGAATTAGCGCGTCCAGCCACCCTCCGAGCACTAAGAAATCCCCGGATAATTAGTTCCAACATCTCCCAAACCCTTACTCCCCATTGCCACAAGGCATGGATGCCTATCGCAAAGCCTCACCTGAATGTCAGGGGACGGTCGCTAAACGTCCTGCTATTGTTTTTGCCAAGACGCTTCGTCGAACCCTGGCATTAAAATCTGAAGACCCACCGCACTGTTATCTGCGAAGGTCTTACCAGCATTTAAATTTACTCACATGTTGATGTCGCCAGATTAACATTCTACAGGCTATTTCTAAAGTCATCGCATATCAATTGAGCGAGTATCTCTCTTGACTACACCTTGAGCAGTGATCCAAGACCTTTCTCGCTCAGTCTGAGCACTGGAGCACAACACCACAGCAGCCGAAGCTCTTGCTTTATCTCTACCACCTTTCGCTCCTTGGCAACTCTATATGATGGCATATCTGCATCGCTGCGCCAGCCGCCATGGCTTCCCCCGGTTCAAGAATTCCCGGCTAGATATGTCCTTTTGATGGAACCATGACGCGCACCAAATTAAGGCCTGTGGGGGCGGCGAGCATTGCAAAGCAGCAAAGGTAGCCGCATTGAGCTACCTCATACGGATGGGCTTCGTAGCTCAAGGTCTCTTCTGCCTGACTTTTTGGTCGCTCGATCATTGACAAAACCTGTAGCACACTTCCAGGGGCCAACTCCATCTCATTGGTAGAAAGTCGCCAACGGTAAATGGCAGCCTGGCAGATGATTGGCATCTGCAACTTTATGAACATTCTTGTGAGGCATATGTTCATCAAGTAGTCCACTTCAGACCCCAAAATATGGCTATTTAAATCCTTAACGGGCTTTCATTATTTCCTTACAGAGACAGATTTTGAGCCCACATTTCCCCTTGCCACTGCATCAATATTGCTATGGTGCCAAGGTCTTTAGCAACTTGCGGCAGGGCCTAGCATGCTATTTTTTGACGCAAGAGACTAACAGCCGAGGATGCAAGGCTTTATGGTAGGTTCTCCACCTATCGATCGTTGCTCATAGGAGAAAGCATTTCAAGATGAGCATTTACCTCAATCGGCAGGATCGAAGTCGTTCTCCCCCAGCTTTCATTTCTTCTCCCCCATCCCTCCAATTCTCGTCTGTTCATTAAAACGGTCGGCTAGCTATCGTGTAAGCACTTTGACTTATCTTCGGAACTCAGTTGAGGAAGCTCGAGAAGGTATTCGAGATGGATTTGTCGGAGAAAGCTTGGAAAACTGGAATGGCAAAGCCGACTGGGCCGGTTCAAATCGGAGGCCCTCAACCAGTAGAGCATCTGACCATTGCGCCGATTGACGAAAGGCCAAAGAAGAGAACATATCCCTCAAGAAGGCGCCCTGGCTGCGCTACATGCAAGTACGTATAGATCGTGTCCCTGGTCTAAAAGCTGCTGACCCCCAGTGACAGACGTAATATTCCGATTTTCAAACCAAAACAATCTGAATCGCTGACCCGAATACTCGATGCCTAGTTCGCAAAATAAAATGTGACGAGGCAAAACCAGGTCTAACGTCCGATGCCCGTCAGTACGCCTTCTTCGCTAACGCAGCTACCAGCTTGCCATAAATGTACATCTAATGGTCGACAGTGCCCTGGATACATTTACCAAGTGCAATGGGAGCACAAATATTCGTCCAAGACTATGAAGCGCCCACCGTCAGCTGCGGCACGAGTCGAAAGGGCAGTCTCAAATAGCGTCCAAGGCAGCGACCAGGAACTCCGGTCCTTCTTCTACTTCCGTGAGCGAGGTCAATATCAACTGTCGGGCTTTTTCAATTCGGATTTCTGGAACCGCCTCACACTTCAAGCCGCTCACTATGATACTGGTATTCGCCATGCCATTGTAGCTCTTGGCTCGCTTTATGAAAGATTCGAGTCTGGAGACATCACCCTTCAGGCCACGGAGAAAGGAGCAGGCGAGGTTGATTTCTCTTTGCAACAGTACAATAAGGCTATTAAGAAGCTTCTCGAGACACCAAAGAACGGCCAGAATCATACCGACATCCACCTTGCATCATGCATCTTATTCGTATGCATTGAGGTAAGAGCTTGTCACAATTCCTCAAATCGAGTTTAACGACGCTCTTCAGATCCTCCAGGGCCATGCTGTGTCCGCGATGGCACTCGTGCAAAATGGCCTCAACTTGCTCCGCGAGCTGCGGAGGAAAAAGAAAGACTATTCTCCAAGTTGCAAGACCGACAAGAAATATCCAAGCATATCTTGCGTGCCTCTAGAGGCTTACGAGGCTCTGTTTCGCAGCGTGAACCTGCCAGTCGGAAACGTAAGCTCTCCCCCAAAACCTCGATCTCTCCAAGTATTTGCCCTAATATTTTCCCTTTCCTAGTCCATCGATGACGCTGAAACCTTCCCCTACCACCGCGAATCCCTCTTCCAACCCACCTCATCCACACCTTTCCGCACGCTCTCCGAGGCCCGTGAAGCCCTTGATCTCCATTGGTAAGCTCCTCATCTCCGTCTATGCCATTCATCCTGACTCGTCCTTAGGTACGTCTACATCCTTCCGGTCCGCGTCGGCATCGGCTGTACCCTATCCAAATCCACCGGCGTCGCATCCACCCATGCCCACCGCCTGCAATACCTCTTTGCGCAATGGTGCCGCTCCTTCGAAGCATTCCTCACAAACCACGCCGACACCCTCACCACCTCGGCCTCGCGGCGAAGCCTATCGCTCCTGCAAGCCCACCGGCGCCTCGTAACCATCATCCTCGCCCTGCAGCACCCGCGCGTCGACAAGGACCCCATGTTCTGGGACGCCTACAATTCCGTCTTCTTCGAGATCGTCGACCTCGTTGGCTCCGTCATCGAGGACTCCCATCACACCTCCCCATCTTCCTCCACCACCTCCTCCTCGACCTCTGCCGACCCGTCCAAACCGGCTGCGCCCCGAAAACGCGCCTTCGCCCTCGACATCGGCGTCATTCCCCCGCTCTGGACCGTCGTCTGCAAGTGCCGCGACCCTCCCACCCGCCGGCGCGCGCTCAAACTCCTCCGCTCCGCGGAACGCCAGGAGGGCTTCTGGGACAGCCACCAGGCCGCCCATATCCTGGAGCGGATGGTGGCCATCGAAGAAGATGGGCTGGGAGGAAAGGTGGAGAGAAGCGCGGATATCCCGGGCTGGAGGAGGATCAGTGTGGGGAGTATTGTTGTGCATCCTGGGAGGAAGAGTGCGACGTTTGAATACGTGAGGGCGGAGGAGCCCGGGGGAGAGAAGATGACGATATATAAGGAGTACGTTGCTTGGGAGTGACATGGTCAGAGAGAAATGATGATGATATATTGGACACGAAAAGGTAATCTTGGTACATACCTTGATATAGATCGGGCTCTCTCAGCACAGTTCTGTCCAATGACCATCTCAATAGAACCAGCCAGCGAGCTTCTTCAATTTAGCGATCCACAATATCATTCCATTGATGCTTCTTTTACCCGTGAAGCGACTGTTTTGCTACCGCTTGCGAGTCCTTGCGGATACAAATCATGGTTTTCAAAGTCTAGTCATTCTCACTGTAACTCGCGTAGTTTTGATAGCACTTGAAGCCCTCGTACACGTGCATCTGTGAGCCCCATATTTTCTCTTCCCGAAATCTCGGAAAAATTGGAATTCTAGCCGGATTTTGCTTTGCCAGGCTGACGTTCTGGATCGGGGGAGTTCCTAATTGCCGTGCTCTTGTGAGTATGTTACTGCAGGAGGCTCGGCGGCGGGCCTATCTTGAAACTCCGCGTTCTTTAGGATGGAGACGGTATTCCACGTTAGCTGCAGGGCAACGGATGGTGCAGACTTCTGACATGCGACAAGTGTTTGGCTCCGTATCGTCTGCGAGGCCGTGCCGCATCCTTACGATCCCGCACCATCCGATCTTGTCCAATCAATGCACCGATGCGGGCGTCTTCTTGAAAAGTGAAGGTTGTGCGAGGAGGGGTGGTAAGGGCGAAGGAATGACGGCACAGCGCATTTTGACATGGGTCAACAAAACCGCAGCACACGTTGCTGCAAAGTTATTCAGCCACGCTCCGTGCGAGAATTACGTGGATCATTTGGCAGGTGCTGAGAGGAGTCTGTGCAAGAACGTGACAGTAGGCTAAGTCCAAGCTTTTGTTCAACTTAGCTGAACTTCGTTGCTGGTCTTCTTTGGGCACTCTGTATTTCGCGTCGGAAGCACGGAGTGGTAGAAGATTCAATTGACCACATGAGATTAGCGAGCTCGTAACATACCATAAAGTGTCCAGATCAAATCGTAGTTTGCGTTTTCACAGCTGCAGACTCTCCTCGGCAATCGATCCGCTCGGAGCAATTGGGTCGGCTTTCACAAAATCTTGCTTCATCACCCGTCATGGCCGGCTCCAAACCCATCTTTGCCATTTTTCCAGGCTCTTTTCACCTGCACGATTGCCTACAGCCTTTGCTATCCGAACTCGAAGTACAAGGTTATGAAGCTAGGAGCGCGACACTGTCGACAATGGACAGCAAGGATGGGACGATCGAGGACGATGTGAATATGATGAGGAGCATCTTGTTGCCCCTCATCGACCAAGGTCGCAATGTGGTTCTGGTGCTCCACTCATACGCTGGCTTCCCTGGAAGTGTCGCCATTAAAGGTCTCAGCAAAAGCGAGATACAAGCCAAGGGCTCGGGTGGCGGATTAATAGGAATTGTATACATGTGCGCCTTCGTTCCTCACGAGGGAGTCTCGGTGCTTGACGCGCTTGGAGGAAAGTGGTTGGAGTGGCTCGTGCCTGACGTGAGCATTGTGTGACACGAATCTCTAACGGCCCTTGCTAACGATTTGGACGATAGGAAAAGAACGAAATGCTGTGGGCGATGACTCCAGGAAAGATCTTTTACCAGGACTGTCCCCCGGATGTTACCACCGATGCCGCCGCCAAGCTAAAAGGCCATTCGCTCGTCTGCTTAACGGAGAAAGAGCCACCCGTTTATTATGATAAGAAACAGTTTGATGGACGTCGGGCTTATATTCGATGTACAGAGGATGCTGCCCTGTTACCGCCCGTTCAAGACGCTTTGTTGGAAGGTAGCGGTGTGGAATGGATTGTGAAAGAAGTTGCAGCGGGACACAGCCCGTTCATGAGCAAGCCGAAAGAGTTAGCCCAGGCGCTGAATGAACTAGTGGATGAGTTTGAAAGAGCATCTTCGAGTTAACACTAGACAACCTGTGGTGCTGTGAAAGGTTCTAACGTATTGGAGTCAAAGGACGATGGATAACCCGATTACTTTCTTGTCAATGCCTTTAAATCCTATCCTGATATATCATCTGTTGCGGTTCCGATATTACTCGCACGCAGAGCTTGAAATGTGCTAGATTTTGCGTCAAGTCGCGTGAGAGGTTAGTTCCTGCTAGGTGCCGCTTCTGCACGAAGGAGCGACAGAACTGAAGGAATAGATAGAGATGAGGCTATACGAGAATGGAAATGGTGTAATAGACAAATGTTCGTGAGGGCACGCATCGGGCGACAAGTCAAAGTCATTGAGCTGCGTGCTGCGGCCTCTGCCTATACAGGCGTTCCCAAAGTGGTTTAGCTTAATTGGGAGACATGCTCTCTCGTCATTCGAGGCCGCAGATCCAACCTTTGTTGTTTTCAACGCCTGCATCGGGACCGAGCGACTGGGTCAGCTCGTGCAGCCATATGCATGTGGACGCGAACAAGGCTGTTTTCGGAAGTAGAGCTTCTTTTCGGGCCCGGAGATGGCAGCGTCGTTGCTGGACCCAAGAAACTCCCGCTAGATGCGCGTCTGGAGATTCGTTCTGCCATCCAGGACGTTAACCTGAGCCTTGCTCCGCGAGGCATTACGTTTTTGGCACGGGGCGTTACCTTGGCTGACTGCTGGCAAACACGGAAGGATTTATAAAGTAATGAATACTTGAGAAGGCTTGTGATATTGCGTCTCCACGCTTATCTCATGCCGGAAGTTCGATGAACATGTAAATGCCTTCCCTCTCTTTCTTCAAACGCAAGGTAAGTCCATTCTACGATGTCTTTATATGCGCTCTGAATATCCTGCGCCGTTTCTCAACCGAAGATGACGCGTCTTCCCACGCGTTTCCTCCTACTGACAATCAATTCCTCAATCAGAAGCGTTCTGAAAACGCACCCTTACAAAGTTACTCGAAACCAGGCCAGTGCTACGACCCCCAAGCATCGCGAAATACCTCTACACCGCCAGATAAAAATCGCAAATACTATTCTGATAGAGATGAATCGCTAGCAAATAGAACCCTAAGCCAGCTTCCACCGCGGCAGGCTTCTACGCTGTTAAACGGCCCTCGCAATCCGCCTCCGCCCCTCCGCTCTACTGCCACTACATCCGTGGTACCACTCGATGCTTCACCTACCCAGCAAGCTTCAGCATCATCACCAAGCAGAACCCGGCCTTCCGGCGCACGAAGTCCGCACTCCTTCCCCCTAACTCTCCGCCGCCTATCTCTCTCACCAACAAAACGCCATGACCCCCCTTCTCCGCCAAAGCAACATCCCGATCTGCAAACTACTACTAATCAACAAGCGCCCTCTACCTTCAACTCCCGCTCACGGTCTCATTCTCCTCCTGCCATTCCCAAGCCCCGCCTTGCAGCCCAACCGCGAAGGGATCCCTTTCCTCGCAAGTTCGATCAACTACTCGATTTCCGCACCCTTCTCGTCCTCGCCACTGTCACCATCGTCCTCTGCCTAACTACCGCTTGGACGCTCCCCCAGCTCTTCGCCAGTATGGAGACCATGGCGTCATCCAACGTTGAGATCTTCCGATCTTTTAGCATGATGGTAGATTCTACCGCCAAGATCGCGTTCTGGGCCGCTATAGCCTTTGTCGCATATTGTGGCGTCTTCCTCGTCACGCTCTTTCAGGGACAACCTCGTCGCAAAGAACTGGGAGGTTGGGGAGCTGCGTTAATCGGAGACGGAGGTCGAGGCAAGGTGAGGAGAAGGGTGGAGGGAAGAGCTGAGAAGCATATCACCTATTAAGCGCTACGCCTCCAGACATGTCTAGATTATCGAGAAACTATGAGCATTCGGACCAAGGACGACTATACTTTGCTAGCCCCTAACTCACACGATTTTAGGCCATCTTATATGTTCACCATGATCTTTAGTATTCGTTGGGTCTTAGAGGAGGAACAAGGCTATGGAAAAGAACATGAGCGAATCTGATTCATAAAATAACTACCGAGTTCTTCACCATTTGTCGAAGGGTCGAGGCTGGGGGTGATTGTGTAGGTTGCGGCTACGGCAAAGTGGGGATTTGAGGAAGGTGAGGCGATGGCGGACCTTCAGAAAGTTGAGCTGATCTACCTAGTCTACTGCAACACCATCACTTGGTACAATTTGTGACGATCAGTTCGGCCTAGTCCCGTCGCTACTTTTCAGACCTTTCCTCCTTCATCCATCTTCCAATCACCTTGTGCTGAGTTACATCCAAAGACCGTTAGCTTCTTTCGAGGAACATGCTTTGAAGTACTTCCCCTCCAAAACATCCGGCAACGCTGGCCAGCACATGTTCTTCGAGGCTCCGCGTACCCGATCTCTACCCATCCAATGAGGCCTTGCGAGTAGAAACCCTTGCAATACCTGGAGTCTTGCAATGACAAATGATCTTCTTTGCGGGTGATTCTCGGCAGGTAACTTGAGCGTTCCCCATTCTCCATTGCAGGACTGGCCCGAACAAGGCTCCTCAGCTGAGTAATCGCCCCCAATCCGTACCAACGCATGCCAAAAATGAAGCTGGCTTTGAGAGCCTCGAAGCTTAGCGATGGGCGGTCTTGTGTAACAGGGGGCCCCACCCTGCTTCTTCGAAAAGACTCTACCCTCCCAATGATACCTATCTGTCTCGGTGATAAAATGATTCGACCACAAAGATGGCGGAAATTAACTTGCAAGCACTTTGGGAGGACGCCGTAAAGGAGTATGAAGGAAGCACAGACCGATCTATTGGGAAACATGATTTACATGATGAGCTCTCGGGATTGAAACTGTCGCAAGGCATAACCTTGGAGGAGTTTACGAACAGCATTGCGATCGGTCAGAACGAATTTGAATCCCACCGCAACGAAAAAAGACGGGCGATTTCGGCATTCCGGAGATGCATCGTGCCGATGAAGCTTATGCTGGATATCACTGAGAAAGGAATCGACTCTACACCGGCTGCGCCGCTAAATATACTCTTCGTCGCCGTTAAACATCTACTGGGTGCGTGCGAAAAGGTAAGCAAATCGTACGACGCAGTGGAGGAGCTATTCGATCGAATTGAGACCGTCACTCAAGGGCTTGAAGCATATCAAGGCCATTCTCTTGAAGGTGCCCTTAGATCTATCGTCGTCGGGGTGCTTGCCTGCATCCTCAAGATCGTTGGTTTGGCAGAATCGAAGATTCATAAGCCATCGAGGCTTCGTCAGTTTGGGCGGCAGCTCTTTCAAGATGACGATGAGATCCAGAAAGGATTGGCTGAGCTTAAAAAACGGATCGAGGATGAGCTTGCTTATGTTATGCGTTTAAACTATGGCATGACGCAGCAGCTCGGTGAGACGGCTCACCTTATTCATGAACAAGTCTCCGAAATAAAGCAAGAAATCCTTAGGCGCAAAACGAACGTCGCCCCATCTGAGGCACAACAGGCCAAGGCCAGTGTTGCAGATATGCTCAAGAACGATTCCTACGACGAAACACGAAAATGTCATCGGAAGAGCGTTGATAACATCACCAAACAAACCGGAACTTGGATTCAAAACGACTCGATGTTTGAGACCTGGGAAAAGGGAGAGGCATCTGTACTTTGGATATTCGGTAGACCCGGAGTTGGCAAAACTGTGCTCGCAGCGGCGACAGTTGAGGCGCTAAAGAACAAGTATTCTCGAAACGCAGATGCTCCCTCAGGGAGACCAGTAGGGTGCCTCTATTTCAAGGAGAACCAGCCCAAGCTTCAGAATTTAAGGAACATGTTCCTCACTGTTGCATTACAATACGCCAAGCAGCACTCGAAATTTCACGCACACTTAAACGATGTCATCGCTGCTTATCCTGATATACTCGGAAAGGCGACGTCCGCGAAGTCAATATGGGACCGCCTGTTCCTATCTTATGATTCTGGTTCTGATGATCCTGAGGAGGCGCCTGATCTGCTCTACCTTATTATAGACGGTCTCGATGAGGCTAACGATGAAGAGAAGCGTGCTTTTTTAGCATGCTTGAACAGACTACTCGCTTCTCGTCCCAACCAACAAAAGTCAGCTTTACAGGTTGCTGTCTTTGCACGGCCAGAGATACGCCATCTTCTTGACGCAGGAGACAGTACCTTTGAAGGGAAAGAAAAGATCATCGATATCACCGAGGACATGACAAGGGAAGATATCCGGGCCTATGTCAAGCATAGTATCAGGGATGTTGATGCCGTGAGGACGTTCAAGAAGATAAATCCAAGGGTATGCGCCAGCCTAGAAGGTTTTATTGAGACTAGTATCGTTACTCGAGCACAAGGTATGTTCTTATGGGCGAAGCTGGCTTTCGACCAAATTCGAGATGCTCCATCTCCCGAAGCTGTTCGTGAAGCACTCAAGGACGCGCCATTGGGTTTAATGGACATGATTCACATGGTGTTTCTTCGATTAAACAGTGAGAAGCAAGTGAGGATTCAGTACTTGAACCATCTATTTGCGTGGGTTTTGTGTTGCAAGCGACCACTCACGATCGCCGAATTATATGTCTGTCTCCATCAAACCGTCGGCGATCATTTCATCACTATTGAGACGGACCTGACTGCGCGGTATTCTAGCTTATTCGACGTTATTGAGTTACCCAGTGAGACCGACGCTTCGAACCCCCTGCGTACTGGGAGCATCTCATTTCGCTCAAATATGTCAGGCGAAGACGGAGGATCCGAAAGTGACTCCGATTTCGAACAAAGCGATGATGAGACGGGAGACCCTGGCTATACCCCATCAACACCATCCTTTGAGCCACTCCGCCGCATCAGTTCCGCTAGTGGATTGCTTGAGCACTGGTATCGAAGCACTGTTAGTTTCAGTCATGCTAGAATACGCGATTATCTGAAGCAAGAAGGGAATGCGTTGACGAGGCAATGGACGGACTGTCAAGTGGTCCCATCAGACTTGAATATGTTCAAGATGCAGATGGTCGGAGTTCTACTGGATCTTGTGACGACGCCTCTTGCGCAAAAACATGGTCTCTTGGCGCTCAAACAATACGCAGCCGATAATTGTGTGATGCCATTACTTGAGATAGATCTTGCCGCCATTCCTGACGACCTATGCGGTCAAATTGGCGCAAAGCTGGCTCGTTTTTTCTTCGATGGCGATAAAATGCGTGATTACCACACCGGCCAATGGCACATCTTCATTGACACATGGATGTTGAGCAATCAAAAATCGAGCGTCGTCCGTTTGTTAATCACGAAGGGCATTTCATATCTTGACGGTGAAATACACTCATGGGCCGTCAAAGCCAGCCTTTCAGCAAGAGATCTTTTAAGCCCGGCAATGGCCGCCTGCGCTCGTCTTTGGCTGACGAAGAAGGGATGGGATGATGCGAATCATTTTCACAAATGCGAATATGAAACATGGGTGCTATTGGCGTATGATTTCTTGGTAGGTTATCGCGACTCTAGCATGCTTCCGCTAACTTCTATGAGACTCCCGAAGGTGAAAACGCTGGTCCCCTCGATATCCTTGCCGGACGGCGAGGTATGGGCCAAATGCCCCTTGAGCTCATTGAACGCGTAGCCAAGAGTCAACATCTGTCTGAAGACGAGTACTGGCACGTTGGCATTGCTTGGACGATAATGCAGGGCAACAACCATACTTACACTTATAAAGCTATTGAGTACTTCGAAAAAGCAATTTCACTAACCGAAGCTAAAGAAAGAGATCTCGGTGGTCCTGTGAAGCCAACAGCTTGGGTTGCTTTTGAAGGTCTTAGTCGATGCTACGGTGACAATCTTCGCCAGCCGCAGCCAGCAATTGAATTTATGCAGAAAGCTGTGGAGGCTCTGCCGAAGGCTCTCGTCGACATTGGGATTGATCTCTACTTCAGAGCACGTATTGAAAAATGGCAACTTCAGATCCGAGATTCCCTTAATCATTTTGACGCTGTTGATGTTGCTGGCAAAGGGTACGAGCGAAGTCAAAACTACACTTATGGAACCAACACTCCGTCGGATCATCTCATCATGGACGGTGTGCAGCTGTACATCGAGGTCCTGAGTCTAAAGCAAGATTATCGGCGTATTGCAGAAGTCCTACGCGATCTCGACGCCCGTCAGACTCTCCTCCCGGGTTGTTCTCTTCTCAATTGCCTGCTAAGGCACAAACTAGGCGATTGGGAATTTAAACGGCTGATGGGCATAGTCGGCATGTCCGCATATTGCTTACGAGACAAGGACTTTCTGGAGTTCTTGAAAGAAACCTTCAAGCGTATCGCTTATATCGACACGGATGGCAATCCCAACTGGTTCGATCTGAGACTAGCGGCCCGTTCAGCCGAGTTGCTTCAACGTCATTGCAAGGATCTGAAAAGTGCGGCGAACATTTACAAGGACATCCTTTATGCGGTCGATCGAGGAATCGATGCTTATCAGCAGCGTATGGCTCCGCTACGAACTCAAGCTGCGGCTTTCCTCAGCTTCTGTCACTTCACAGAAGCGGTGTCAGCGAGACTTACGGGGTCTAAGAAGTATAGAGAACCAGTGTCAAGATTGAAAGCGCTCGCAATGGGAAATCGAAAGGCCAAGGGAGAATACTGTGCCTCGTACCCAGCACTCCTCTACGGCGTGTGGCTGCGGGATTATCGAAAAACGCGGCCAGACATATGGAGAGGATGCTTTCAGCCCTCAGTCAGCCATGCCCTTCAGCTGCTGGCCGACGATGATCCATGGAACGATCGCGACGCCTACGCTCAACTCGGGGAGGCTCTGCTGATGGCAAATGACATAGACAACGCGTCAATTGCGCTGGGGATTACGATGAAGCCTCTAGACGATGTTCAAAACACCTCGTCAGCATACGGCCGCTCAGTCACTGAAAAGATTGACCAAAGCGATGGCGGCAATTTCTCCGCCGCGGAACCCGTCAATCCAAAGTACGCCGGGTTCGGCTTGGTGCACCGTTGTGACGGAGTGTGCGATCCCAACAAAGAGGACTACGCCGAGCTCTGGTGTTGCCGTATCTGCGAAAGAGTCTGCTTCTGTGGCGACTGCTATCCTTTGCTCAAGGAGCAAGATGCAGAGGCGGATTCATACGTAGTGTGTTCCATAGACCATGGGCACGTGCGAGCTTACCCGCTCTCTGACGGGGCGAGGACGATAGTGACGGCCCTTCAGAATCGAGATTATGAGGTGCATCAGCAATGGTTGGATCGATTGAAGGCTGAATGGGATCCCAATCACAGCTAAGCCCATCTGGCACGGGCAAATTATGCTTCAGGACTTGGGTTGAAACCCCCTACCTTACCTTACCCTACCCTACCTTCACTATTCATTGGCCTTTTCCGTTGAGAAATCCGACGCTCCTCTACGGCGCGTTTTCAAAACATTGAATCCCAACCCGCGTCCTGAGCGCCTCTCTCTCTCTGGCCTTCCCCCCCCCCCCCCCCCCCCCCTTTCCCCTTCCCTTCCCTCTCTCTTTTTCTGCTCTTTGTAGGCCTCCGCAAGAACCAATCTTCAAACCGACAGGCCTCGATATTGCCCTTACCTAGGAAAATATTTTGGAGAAATCCGGACATATACACCGCCGAAGATGGCGAAGGTAGAATAAGACGGAAAAAAGGAAACGATGCGATTGAATGCATGCTGAAAACGCCCCGACTCAAAGGTGCACTCTCACCATGGGGAACGGGTTTGCTCAGTCTATCATCGAGCGTATGGGGGGCAAAGAGACCGGGCATACCAGACAATCGTCTATCTCTATCTGGTTTTGTCGCGGAGAAGGGGCAAACAGGGGGCCGGGGGTGGAGGGTTTGAGGTGAAGGAGGCCTGGGAAGGGGGGGGGCATGGGAAGAGAAAAGGTTGATCACCTGCCTCCAGTCGGGGGCTTGTGAAACGACTGGTTCGATCTGGAGTAAGAATATCTACCTACCTATATATGACAACGAATCTCGGAAAAAGAATCTAACCCCCCCCCAAGCCCACAGTGTGTGGCGTGGCTTCTGAGCAAAAAAGAAAGGGACACCACTAACA
This sequence comes from Pyrenula aspistea, assembly GCA_021030945.1. NCBI lineage: Eukaryota > Fungi > Ascomycota > Eurotiomycetes > Pyrenulales > Pyrenulaceae > Pyrenula > Pyrenula aspistea. The sequence goes on from JAGFML010000027.1 coordinate 272,517, forward strand.
TTTTATATCATCATCTGTTTTTACGTAGAAAACTAAGAATTAAAATCATAGTTTTGGAACCGAAATCGTTATGTTATCCTCTCCTATTCTATGCTATCCCAAATGAATATCTCTTCGCGCCTTGTGGGGGAGGGGGGGAAATCTTTCGTCTTGGAACCACTTATATAGTAAATGCCTGATCGCAAGAGACAGACATAGACAAGGTTTTCGATTTGTGCTGCTTTCTTATTTTTGCTCTGCTCTACTGTACTCTGCTCTACTGTACTCTGCTCTACTGTACTCTGCTCTACACTACTGTACTCTGCTTTGAATTGTCATATCCCACCTATACCTATTCCAGCATCTCCTGCTCGATTAGTCTCCTCCCCTCCTAGAGATGTGCTTTCTCTCACACACACACTCTCTCGTGTCGAGATGGATTCTGCTTGTCACGCTTTATCCGTTTGTAAGTCTCTTCCTTGCCCCCTCCCCACTCTTGGGGCCTCTGGTTCTTCTTTTGAGTGGTGGATCCGTTACGGCTCATTTGAATGCAGTTATTGTGTACATCCTCGGGGCTCCAACCCAAAAAAAGTTCCAGTTACACCCAGACTTATCGATGCGGGCGTATGTTGCTCGAACGCTGGTGCTCTTCTCTCTCACTTGAGTCGTTGATCCATGGGACAGGGAATAAGTTCGCCGAAGGGCCCGTCTGCGCGTGTCTGTTATGCAAGTTTGATAGCTAGTGGCTGTAGACGGACGAAGATCTCGGATCATATTAGCTCCGTTTCTGCGGTCATCGTGCTGTGTAGATGAAGACTGGTGAGTGGTGTCGAATGACCGCTGTCCTGGGAGATTGGTGTATTAACCCCACAAGACGAGGATTGGGGGATATTGACGCGGATTGAGAGGCGTTCGAGCTGACAGGCCTGCCCTATGGATTGATGTGATGGACACTGTCTCGGGGCGGCATTAGAACTGTGCATCATGGACATCGTCACCCTGTTCGCAACAGCCGAGCAACCTCCCTGTCTGCTTCGGCAGCACGTAGATGCGCCTTTGCAGATTCTTCGAGTGCTCGTGCTAGAGCATCTCTACTCCCTTGATCTTGACTGGCCGCTGCGGACTTTGTCGGGGTCGCAGTAGGATCTCTTACATGTTCTTGGACTGTCTTGCTGTGCTTGTCCCGTCGCCTTATCAGGCTCGTTCTCTCATCAGCTTCGTCTTTGTCGTCTTCGTCCACCTCACCGGCGTCGGCTCCGTCGTCGACCTGATCACTATCTACGGACGGCTGCTGCTCTCCCGCCTCCTCATCCCTACCAAATTTTTCAACCTCATCTCCCCACTGCTTTTCCAAGGCCCTCCCCTCCCACATCTTCCATACACTGCTTCCGCCACACTCCAACACCAGCACTAGCCCCACCGTACACCACAGAGCCAGGACCGCACGGCTGTTATCCCTTGCAGGCGTGCGATCCAGATTCTGCCGTGCCGCGAATCCCAGGAACAGCCCAATCCCAACCAGAAACGCCACGGCCGCGAAGCTCAGAAACGTATTTGGCAGCCGCATGATCTGCAAAGAAGCCGCACTCATTTTCAGCCTGCGTCTTGGGCGGCGTTGAACGTACGAGGCCTTCAGTGGGGCCGTATTCCGCGGCTCGTTGTCTCTAGAGATAGGCGAGACAGCGATGGGGTTCACTTCAACGTTTTCATCTTCCTCCTCTTCGTCGTCCTCATAGTAGCCACAGCTCAACCAAAGCCTGACTCTCTCTGCGTCATTCAACATCCCAAACGCCTGCTGCTGCCCCGTACTCATAATCACGCTCAACACGCCGAACAGCAAGCTGCTCAGCACGATACCCGCTGCGCTCCAATGAATATCGCTAAACCCACCTAACTGTAGCGTCGTCATGCTCAATTGCGCCAAGATAGCGGAGGCGACGCCGGTAGCCCCGACGGCGGAGATGTGCGAGTCCTTGAAGGCCATGACTGTCTTGGGGGAGGAGGAGTTGAGGATTTCGGATTCGAGCTTGCGCATCGCGCGGAGGTCGAGGAGCAGGGCGGCGAGGAAGGCGACTGGAGGGGAGGGGAAGCGACGGTACGCATATCGGGAATCGGCGGGCGAGGAGAAGGGAAGCATGCTTAGGAGGGAAGAGGAGGAATTGACGCGCCGGTGGAGGAAGCGGGAGGGAAGTCGAAGGGTGTTGGAGAGAATTGTGAGGGAAGTGGTGATTAGAGAGAGGAGTTCGGCCATTGTGGACGGGGAAATGGGTGATGAATGTGAATTTGTTTCTTCACCGAGGAGACGTTGCAAGTCTCCTTTCTCATTGCTAGTATGCTAGGTTACCAGTTGGCTCCTAAAGAGTTTGTCTGCCCGTGTGATGGTGGCCGACCGTGATCTGAACAATCGAAGGAGGTCGTGAAACCATGGGATTGCTGTTGGGCAAAGTAATTCACGATGAACATGGATAGAAGATGATGCCAATTAAAGCTGACGTCGTCTTTTGGCTCTGCCATGGTCAAAGACCATTAGGCATTGCAATTCGACGGATTGGAACAGCCGAGAGGGCGGCGCGTGATGCTCGAGGCCTCCGCGTTGGGGTCTGCGGGGCGGGTGTTTTACCCGTACGTCACGTGGTACAGCACCCCTGACGAAATGCCCTTAGCAAGCCAGATAGCACGCCAGCAGTAAGACCAGAAAATATCATTAATAGACTAGTTACATCACAAGCTAAGCGATATGATCATTTGTCAAACGATGAACACGAAAGAATCACTCTCGCGACGGTAGCCTCAGAGTCCTGCCTCCTTTACCCTTTCCTTCGCCTGCTCCTCCACCGCAGGTGTGAGTTCTCCCATCCCATACCACGCCACGACCGCTACTCCCAAAATGCCCGCTATACAGCTAAACACCAGCGCCACGATCCCTCTAGCTGTGAAGCCTGCAGGCAGCGGATCCGGACTCCCTGTCGCACCCTGAAGGTTGAAGTAGTCCGCCGGATCTGTTCTCCCAGCTGCGTTTCCCCTTGTTGGGATAGCTGGACTGGAATCTGCACACGCGGTATAATGATCTTTTGGTATCGGAGATGATTCTTTCCGAGACTGCAACTCGAGAGGGGCTTCCACCAATGTCGCAATCAGTCCGGAATCAACATGCCATTCAATGTGGCAATGGAAAAGCCATATCCCTGGGTTGTCACTTCGGAACCGGAGCACAATATGCCCATCTGGCCGAGCCATGAACACATCCCTCCGCATTGGGACTGGCGGAAAAGTTGCGTTAGCAGGATTGAAATCGCCAGCCTCATCGTCGCTGCGGGCGACGGCTTGGAAGTTGTGTCCGTGGAGATGGAAAGGATGTTTTCCAGGGTCGTGATTGTTGAGGACAATTTCGACAACTTGGTTGTGGTGAAGGATGAAAGGATTGGTGTTTGTGCCGTAGATTGTAGGATTAGTGGCGTAAGTCGATGTTGAGAGGGCAGAGTAGAGGGTCGGGAGACGTGGGCGGACGTAGGTCACGTCGTTGAAGAAAGCATAATTAGCGCCGTCGCCGAGATTGTCCATCTTAACGTCCAGATTGAAGCTGTAGTCTGGATCCGTAAACAGTGGCTCCTCATCGTGTGGAACGAGGGTGAAATCGTCAAAAGGCTCAAATGAATCAAGTTGAGAAGGCGTTGGGAGGGGGGCGGCGGGATCGTAAACGAGAAAGCTCGTGACGTTTGGGTTAAGCGTGTCAGGCACTGTATCAAATAGATCCTGAAGATGTGTCAACTATTTATTTCCCGTTCCGTCGCATGCGCCAGTACTCACCTGATCCATGCTGCCTATGATGGCAAAATTCGAGCTCGTATCATTTTTCGTGGTCAGCAATATTCCGTACCGCTGTGCTGCAGTGAGGTAGATCATGTCTGCTTCTGCTGGCTGGGTGTAGACTCCATCAACTTCTACAATCTGGAAGGAATGACCTTCAATCCAGAAATACTGAGCAGCGAATGCAGCCATGTTAATCATGCGGATGAAATAAGTCTTTCCTGGCTGCACATGAATCTGCAAATTCTGGGTATCATTCATCAACGCGGCATCCGGTACAGGTTCGGCGCCGGTCGGGTTCGTTACGCTGATAAAGGATTTGATGAGACCAGGCATTTGATCATGGTACCAGTCAGAAAGCGTAAGCACGAGCTCCTCGTCGATCTCGTCAGCATAAGGGTTTTCGGGATCATGAACAATCAGAGGCCCGCGCAGCCCATCAGGATATTGCCCGTCATTGTGACTGTGGTACCAGTATGTCCCCGGCTGGTGGACCTACTTTCGGTCAGCTAGTTGAGCAAGTTACACGCGAGTGCATCCCACCGTGAAGTTATAAGTGAACTTTGAGCCGACTGGGATCGCACATTGCGTAACACCAGCGACGCCGTCCATTTCATTTGTGCCATTCATGAACAAACCATGGAAATGCAATGAGGTGGTCTGGTTGCCGAGCTGATTGTTGACATTGACAACAATGCGATCACCAACTGATGCTTCGATCCGAGGAATAGGCCATTGTCCATTGATGCCGATTGTTGGGCGTTCCTGTAGGCCATCTGGGTTTGCTCTCACCCACCCAATCTCAAAGTCGTAAGTGCGAGTAGCCGCAAAGACCTCTCTGGAAAAGATCACAGATGCCAGTATTGCGAGCAAAAAATTGGAGAGAGACAGCGCCATAGTTGAGAAAGAGAGCTTTGCTCGTGCACTGAAGCCAGCGACTTCCCAATTGACAACTTTACGTTCAACTCATTGGAGGATTCAAAGGGAAGTGTTGTCAATCCAAAGTGCGTGACAGTGGAGGAGAGGGAAGCTCAACCCATGTACAGAGGGGGGCCTTAGTCTCCTCAGTGAGCCTAAGATATTGCTGGAGACTTTTTGGTTCGGAGCGGGCTTAGCGAACACTCAGAGAGGGCGGAATGTAGCAGGAGACCCAAGACTTACCAATTGCCCGTGACAGGATCGTTTCCCTAGAACACGCCGTCTCCGACTTCGCCACAGCAGATCGAGGCGGAATGTGCAGATGATCTGATAAGATTTCGATCAGATAACTCAAATCGAACCGTCAAAGGAGCTTATTAGATCATGTCCAACCGTGATCAGCATGAGACAAACCACGCTTTGTCCACACTAGTGGCTTGTTTCGAATGACCTAGACCTGTTGGTGGACCGGCGATTGTAACCACAAAGACCCTTGAAGGCGGGGTCCGGAAAAGAAATGATGAATCTGGGAAGTAACAGTTGCCTGACTTGCGAAAGCAGCCCGGTTCCGCAGTAGCCTGCAGGTATAGCGGTCACCACAGATATGCCGTAATCAATCCGATGGATATTGCGAGTAAGATGGGTTTGTGGGTCCAAGACCTTCCAGAAATGTAAATGGATTGTGAAATTGCCAGTAGCAGAGAAATCAAACGGTCCACCGATGAGAAACAGGTTGCATATGCGACGACCTGCCAGCCTCTGAGAGTCCGGGCTCAGGAAAGCGTCGGTGGAGCAGCAATGGAGAAAGAGCGAGCATCAGCTTCTGTTTCGAGGCTTCACTAGCACGATCAGATAAAATTCTGCGCCGAGCCCTGGGCCAATCACGCCTCGGAACGGGTGGGGAGCCGGCGGGCTTGGCACTGATAAGATCTTCATCCCGGCTCATGGGCTCCATCTCCACTCGCCGTTTGCCAGAGGAAAGGAGCAACGATCAGGCTGGAGAGTTTGAAATGAGTCAGAAAACTCGACCATTGAACACGGGAGCTTGGAAATTTGTTCTTCGACTTGTCAAAACATATCGAAAAATAGAAGCCCCCACGGTGCTTGAGAAGAAAGGAAAAAGGCGTTTCGGTGAGCGGCAGGGTAGGGATTAGCGGGCCCCCAGAAGTGCAAGCTCCCCACACCTCTGGCTGCCAACGGGACCCCGGGGCAGTAGACCAGCACAACCACACAGCGCTTTTACCACTTGCCGATGTCGGAAGCGGTTGGACGTCCATGGGAAGCGCCTGACACCGCACTTGCTTGCTCCTACCGAGACAGGCAAACCCACCGTTTGTTTCGTAGCTTTTCGGGTTGAGGAAGCAGCCTACAGGCTTGCCGCATGTGCCCCTCTCGTGTGAACCCAGGCCCTTTCTTTTAATCAGATCTTCCTCATTCGGTTTATCAGATTCATCTTATCTGATCTTACCAGACACACCAGTTCCACGCCTTCTCACAACTGCTGCTGGAAAGTACAGACCTCGGGTTCTGTAACGCAATTGACTTACTTCCAAGATGGTGAACGTGTTTGCAGTCCCAGGTACGGGATCCTGTGCTTCACAAACCTCTGGTACCTTGGTGCTGATGCCTGTCCAGTCTTTTTCATTTGCTTCCGCGAATGCCTGGAAACAAGCATCATAGTGTCTATCCTTTTCAACTTTCTCAAGCGTCAAATTGGCCCCGACCAAGACCTCAAAACCTACAGGAAGCTAAGAAATCAAGTAAGCTCCTTTCCATGTCTGTTAGCACATGAGTGGTTTCTGAATCTTAGTAACACCCTCAAGGTCTGGCTTGGGACAGCGATCGGTGTGGCGGTATGCATCGCTATCGGCTGCGGTTTTATCGGCGCTTTTTATAGCCTTGGAAGAGACCATTGGGCCGAAAGTGAAGAAATATGGGAAGGCTCGTTTGCTCTTGTCGCGTCCATTATCATTTCGATTATGGGAGCAGCTTTGCTCCGCATCTCAAAACTTCAAGACAAATGGAAGGTCAAGCTTGCTCAAGCTTTGGAAGCCAAGGATAATCCGAACGCCAAGGCAAGCAGTCGCTTCAAGGCATTCTGCGAGAAGTACGCAATGTTGATACTCCCCCTGGTAACGGTCTTGAGGGAAGGTTTGGAAGCTGTCGTGTTCATTGGCGGCGTGAGCTTAGGTCTGCCTGCGACGTCAATTCCGATACCCGCAATCGTTGGTATTGCAGCAGGCTGCCTTATTGGCTACTTGATTTATAAGTGAGTTGGGCAGGCAATGTTCTTTTAGAGAATACAACTGATTGATGCTTGTACAGGGGCGGTCTGTATGCGCCGATCCAGATTTTTCTCATTATCAGCACTTGTTTCCTCTATCTTGTTGCAGCTGGCCTCTTTACCCGCAGTGTCTGGTATTTTGAGGCGAACGAGTGGAACAGCTTGACTGGTGGCGATGCTGCAGAGACCGGCTCTGGTCCCGGCAGCTACGATATTCGCAAGTCTGTCTGGCATGTGAATTGTTGTAACCCTGTGCTCAATGGAGGTGGTGGATGGGGAATCTTCAACGCGTTGTTCGGATGGCAAAATTCCGCCACTTACGGGAGCGTCATTTCGTACAACTTGTACTGGCTTGTTGTGATCGTGGCTTTCGTGGCCTTGAGGTACAGAGAGAAAAAGGGTCACTGGCCATTCCTAAGTCCGAAGAAACGGTCCGACACGGGCACTGCGCAAGTGAGGAAAGAGAGTCAGAGTAGTAGCGGAGAGGAAGGGGTAATGGAGAAGAAAGCCGCCGCCGATGAAGTGCAGAGCGTGCGTACGTGATAGCGATAGTTGGCAGGAACTTAGGTAGCAGCTGGATCAGAGATAAGTCTGAATAGTAATAGTGCAGGCTAGGGCATGAAGGTTCTAGGAGCAAGGTCTGCAACTTCTGATAATGATCATGATAATGTTGCCAGATCTGCTTTCAAGGACCGTCGTCGAGACAAAGGCGAAGGCGATGTGTGAGGCTCAACTCCGGTGAAGGCTTGATAACGCGAGAACTTGAATGGGTGCCAAGCGAATTGAAATGCCTTAGCGCTCATTGGTCAGACGCATGAGCACATTGCACGGGTCACAGACAGACAGCTACACTAGTAAATCGTGTAATCCCAATCAACAACTGTGTAAAACATCATGGAAATAGTGCGATTACTGTTTCCGCAGTGCTACTAAGGATGCTGAAAAGCGGTATTTCCGCACCATACCCCATCGTGCACCCGATGATCATGCATACCATCCAATTTTGTCTTTATGCCTTATTAATACAGATTTCCAATAGCACCTCTCAAGTCCTTCAAGCCTATTCCCCCCATCAGAGACAGTCTACTCTTATAAGGCCACAGGAACCAGCCATCGACGCAGCTCCCTATGGTCATAGTCGGAAGACCGTTTCCATCTGAAAGATTCGAATCGATCATAATCGTGTGATGCACGATATTGGAATATTGCAGGAAAAATCCTATAAGTTAGTAGCGCAAGGGGTATGCAAACGCAGAGGTAGTTGAATGAGGTACTGTGTTGTTAGCAAACGTACCTTGGAGTCTCTGAGTTAAAGTAGTAACTAAACCTTTCATCTCCATCTTCTTGTTCGTTCTCTGTGATTTGAGACCATTTGCGAGTAAATCTTAGGTCCGAGATTTTGACGCCTGATGCGAGCAATGTCGTGTTGAAGGGATCCGAGAGTCTGGTTTCTGTTATTGGTGATATCAACACTGACAAACTCGAATAGCGCAGGCCGCGATCTACTTAAGACGGCCGTGTTCGCTTCGGATTTGGGCTTTCAACGTCGATTAGAGGGAAGTCGTCATGTACGTCAAGAGCTTTGCGTTTAGAAGATGACTTGGGGGTACTGTCAGTAGACGACTTGGTTTCGGGTTGTGCTGCTATCCGCTCAGTATACCATATGTGCGTGGTATTTTCCTTTGGATTCGCATCGGACTTCTGCAATTCGGTCTCGAGATTGTCGTCTACAAAATCGAAATCTTGCGCGTCGATCGTTTCGATGTCGGCTTCATCCTTTTCATCAGTGACAGACTCTGAAATGGCTGCCTCAAGGCTTTCTCCGTGATTGCTCTGTTGTTCTTCACTTGCACCGGCCTCGAACTCGCCGAAATCGTCCTCGTACGCGTCCTCAATTTTGTCTGTTGTGTCAATGGTGGAAGTTTGTTCGATCTCACCTTCGTGAATAGGCGAATTTTCTGCTTGGGGAGGCTCATTGTCCTCTCTTATTAGATTCTCGTTGAACGCGAGTGTGTCATTCCCATCCAAATTGTCAGAACTATCCGCCGCCTCTAAGGTCGAATCGTTTACCGAAAGCGTGTTTCTCTCCTTGATCTCAGAGCTGGGGTTTTCGTATCTAGTCGAAGGGTTTGCAGCGACGTCATGCGAATCTTCTATTCCGGGGGGAGATTTTTCTGCATTATCTTTCTCGAAGACATCTTCTGTATCTTGTTGAGTTACCCAATGCGCAGGACTTTCCGCTGGTACTGTGTGAGAACTATTTGATTCTTGAACAAAAATCTCGTCCTCAGGATCTTTAGGCGATTGGAGATTCAAGAATGGCGATTGCACTGGCTGAACTACTCGATTTCCAGCTTCGACGGAGTCGCCGGTGTCTTCGTCGGAATTAGCTTTTGGGGACAAAGCAGGGGGAAAATGATAATCACCTTCGCGAGGATCGTTGTAATAGGAATCGGCATCAGTTTCGTCCCAATCTCTGCTTTTCACAGCCGCGATAGGTGGGCCATCCTCGGCGACCTTTGAAGGAGAGCTTCGCGCAGCCTGTCCGGTCCCGGTGACATTTTCCACTGGTGCTCCTGGGTGGTCTAGCAAATACTCTTTGCCTCCCTTATTACTTTGAGCCTCCTCATCTTTGAGGTTTTGCGTCATCTGATCATGCGCATTTGCGTCAAGATCAGGTGTTATGGAGCTTCTTGAGGTGAATCCAGGACCAATCGGAGCTTCAAGAACGTCACTGGCATGTGAGTAGGTCAACGGATCTGCAGCATCAATGCCAGAGTGCTGCGAGGACCGAAGAACAAGATCGAGACTTTTACCCTCCCGAGCACTGGCGATGAGATAAGCGTACTGCGATGCGAGACAGACTCTCGTTTGCAGCACGCAGTGTAACGGTTCAACATTGTTGGTGTTGGCATTCCGGTTCAACGTTACGTACACATCTAGGATTTGCGAAAGAGAAATCTCTTTTGCATAGATCGAGCCCTTAGTTCACAATTAGCATCACGAAGACGGTTGCGGTAAGTAGAGAAAGGCTACGTACCTCACTGATATGAAGACCAAGGACTGGTATGTCTAACACAACTTCGTCATGATCGCCAATACTCCCCGCTAGTATCTCTCTGCAAGAAGCTAGCAATTTGTTCAATGTTTGATAAGCTACTTCCTCGTCTTGTAGAAAGTACGTTTCGTCTTCGTCGTCATGAGGAGGGAAGAGACAAATTTCGGCGTCCTGGTACTGGACCTTGACCGGGTGTAAGGGGCCATCAGACTGAGGATCTCCTTCGCAGTCAGCATTTAGGGCCTCCTCTAGATTACTTGTTGCTGCAATGTGTGCTGCGTCTGCGTCGACTTGAGGAATGGCGTTGTCATCTAAAGACTTGTCTCTGTCACTCTCGTCGACCTCCTCTTCAAGAGAAGAAAAGATCGATCCGTTGACTTCTGCCGCTAGCCTCATCGGCGGTGAGGTTGGACTTGGAGCGCCTTCATTGCTGTCTTGATCACTTGTCACTGGATGTGTAGTTTCAAACCCGTTCTCCAGGTGAGATGAGTAAGAGCCAGGGCCATCCTGCGCGAAATCGCGGGTTTGAATAGCAGTAAGAGGCGAAGGTGGCCTGCGCTCTATCATGCCAGCTCCATCCGAATCTTTTATAAATTCGGCAGCCAGATTTCCTTCGGAACTTGAGCGAGGTACCGAAGATGGTTCCGATGGACCTGAAGAAACATTGTGACTAATATCCTCTTCGTACGACGTCTGATCAATGACTCGGTTGGCGTTATATGTATGAGCGGCGGTATCATGGTCGCCCTGCTCTTTTTCAGGTTTCTGTACGACATCTTCTAGAGTAGCGTCTTCGGCTGCCAGATTCTGGTCCTTAAGTTCAAGCCGATTGCTATGATCTACAGGCTCATCATCTTCTTCATAGAGGACATCTTCGTCTTCATTAATGGCAATTTCACCTTGCCTGCCATCCATACCAGCCTCTTCGACCATTTGCGGCAATTCCTCTCCAGCAATATCTTCATCAACCATATCATCGTCTTGCACGTCGTATTCTTCAACGGAGCCATCCTGCATCACATCTTGGTCAATGTCAAAAGACGCGTCGATCATAGGGTCATTTCCGACGTCGATTTCGAAGTCTTCGGGCATCGGCAGGTCCGTGCTCGTTGGCATCTCCTCATCCACTTGGATGAAATCCATGTTGTCGTAAGGCAAAGGTAAGAGCAATGTCATGGCATCAAAAGGTGAGAGACATGAGATACTTGGAGAGTCGTTTCGGATGAGCCAAACCTCATTCTAATTTGTACGAGGCGATGAATGAACGACGATGTGTAAGTTTTAGTATGCACCAAGAAGAATTTGTTCCGTGAACCGCGGGTATCATGAGGCGCTCAACGAAGGGAGAAGATGTAAGCGCAGCTGATGGCTACAGACACTCACTTGCGAAGGTGATTGTACGTCGCTGCGGCAAAGTCGCGAAGGTCTGATCTCGAGTGAATGCAGGCACGGTTCGGGGAGGGTCAGATGTCGGATGCGGCGAGCGGTGAAATGCTTTTCCGGCTCCGCCTAGGTTCATGCAGGTGTGAGAGCTGTCCACAACTCCAGGCAGGCTTAATACTTGTTTCCAAGGGCAGGGCAACGGGCTATTCTTGAGGTTTCAAACCAGCTGATTTAGGCCAAGATGGTAAGTCTGGCCCATCCCTGCGTCTATGAGTTAGGACTGAACCGCGAGCAGGTCGTTCTCGCAGCGTCAATATGCACACGGGGAGGGAAGGGCGTCTTGTCTCGACAATTTCGCGAGATAGCCCGATCGCGGATTGAAGCTCTTCTTGCATCCTTTCCAAAACTAGCAGATTCAGGTACTCAGCATACGACTGTGGAGCAAGACAATGTCCGATTCGTTTACCAGCCTCTTGATGAGCTTTACATGGTACTCATCACCAATCGGCAATCCAATATCCTACAAGATATAGACAGCCTACATTTATTCGCACAGGTCGTGAGCAGTATCTGCAAGAAGCTCGACGAGCGAGAAATCCTTCGCCATTCCTTTGAGCTTCTCAGTGCTTTCGATGAATTGGTTTCATTGGGATACCGGGAAAACTTGTCCCTGAGCCAGATCAAGACATTTCTGGAGATGGAAAGCCATGAAGAGCGTATTCAAGAAATAATCGCTAGGGTTAGTATATCCTCTATTGGTTATCCGCTCTACTTCAGCTATGTTAACCGAGTCGTAGAATAAAGAGCTTGAGGCCAACGAAGAGCGGAAAAAAAGGGCAAAGCAGTTGGAGCTGCAGCGTAAGGAGGCCGCACGAAGTGGTGCCTATGGCCGCGGCGTTGCTCCCAAAGTCCCTTCCTATCCTACCTATACACCACCTCCACGACCATCGATACCGGACTCTTATGACAGCTATGAGGCGGAAAGGAATAAGTCTTTCAGCAAACCCCTCACCTCCCGCGGCAAAGGAATGCAACTTGGGAAAAAATCTAAGAACACTCAGATATTCGAGAAGGTGCGCGGAGACTTGGGTGCTGACGTGGAAGAAGACAACGCGCCGTTGGTCGCTCCAACGTCTACGGTAGATACTAAGACGCCATCTACACGCCCTTCTTTGGAGGCTGCATCCCCAGTTAGTGTGGTGATAGCTGAGTCTATCTCGGCGAAACTCTCACGAGAAGGAACCTTCAAGTCGTTTGAGGTGAAAGGGGACTTGAAGCTGCGGATTTCCGATCAAAGCTTTGCAAAAATCATGTTGTCCTTACAAGCTCTAGAAGGACCTCTCAAGGCACAGTTCAGGACCCACCCTAATGTGGACAAAAATGCATTCGCCTCCGGACGTGTAATCCAGCTTAAGGACAAGACAAAACCATTTCCGCAAAACAACAGCATCGCAGTATTGAGATGGAATGCACGGGCATCTCCAGACTCTACTGACATACTGCCTCTGACTTTCACCGTCTGGGTGAATAGAAATGATGATTCGTACAACATCACGATTGAATATGAGCTGACATCGCTTGACCCGCTCAAAGACGTCACAGTCACTATACCGTATATCACCTCAGAGCCCGCGGTCTCAAGTTTCGACGCTACCTACGAAGTCACTGGCGACAGTTTAGAGTGGACCATAGGCCACATTGACGAGAATAATGCTAATGGCAGTTTTGAGTTTGAGGCTCAGGCAGAGGATGAGGGAGAATTCTTCCCAATGTCGATACGATTTGAGCGGACGAAACCGTTTGTTGATGTTGACATCAAAGGTGTGCGCTTGGTGGAGATGGATGAAGAGGTTGGTTTCGAGAAGAATGTGAGAAGCGCAAGTGAGGGATATCTGATTGAATGAGCGACCAGCGTGAGACAACCGGAGACGCCTTCTAGCTAGTGTATCCCCGCCCAAAGAGTTGAACAGTTCGAAAATGTACTTTTCAAGGCTACTCGGGCTTGCTCGCAAATATTCTTGTAATCTTCGTGATCATATGCTGGGATTCATCTTGTCGCGATACGAAATGCCAGAAGGAGGCAATACTGTGGAGGGCCGGTGGCGGCACAAAAGCCTAAAATACCCCTGCATTGCGAGAGTTGGCCCGAGGACCCTGGACTAGCTGCAAGTACAGTTATTTTGTCCTCTGACCCTCTCCCACTCGAAGCATAAGACTCTCAAACGTGAATGCACAACTGTTTGATTACCTTCGTTTACTTCGGATGAAATACCACGATCGCGATTACTACGTTTATTGGCCCGCGCCCGTCTTCACGAATTCGAATCAATCTTTCCAGTTGTCGCAAACCGCCCGCCACTACCATACCCTCCAAACGTTTCACCATTACTACACACAGATTACGGACGTTCAAAGAGCGTCCTTGCTGCGACAAGCTTTCAAGAATAGCCTCGCTATCTGTGTGGCTCATATGGTGTCCAAGAAGCTCTCCCCGTCCTAAATTCTTACATCGATCCCTTCTACCGCTGGTTGGTCTGCGACTTCGGTTGGCCGGGCGCCACCATTTTGTAGGGTTGGAATCTATATCTTGGGGGGCGAGCGCTCCTGGGAAAATAAGATGATAGAAGAGAAGTATGCGGAGCAAAGTTTGTGCAAGCGAGAATAGCGTAAAGTTGACATTGGAGGACAGATATATCGGACTGGCGCTTGCCGTGAGCTCTTCATTCGCAATCGGTAGGTTTACTCCTTAATTTTTGAGTCTCGCTGACTTCAGGAACAGGCGCAAGTTTTGTGATCACGAAAAAGGTACCTCATAATCCCACCTCCAGAAATCTAGTACCATTCCGACCCATTCTTCCTTCACGAACCTCCCAAGCTGCTCCCGCTGGGCGAATCGAAACTAAGCTTTCCGTCCCAGGGTCTGAATGATGCGAGCGAAAGGCACGGATTCGAAGGCGAGGGATTTTCGTACCTGAGAACTCCTTTATGGTGGGCTGGTATTATCACAAGTGAGAAACATACAAAACCCATGTATCCTACTCTTTAACTGCCCAAGTTCTTACATGACTGTAGTGGTGCTGGGTGAAACTGCGAACTTTGCAGCCTACGCATTTGCGCCTGCTATTCTGGTGACTCCTTTGGGAGCTTTGAGCGTACTTGTAGGGTGAGATATATGGGACCACCCTAAATTAACACGGAAATTGACCAAAGGAATAGTGCGGTCTTAGGCGCATATTTTCTGCAAGAAGAACTAGGAGTCTTAGGCAAATTGGGTTGCGCAATTTGCCTTATTGGATCAGTGGTCATCGTTCTACACGCGCCCCCGGATAAGGATATCCAAACTATAGAAGATATTCTCAGATATGCGCTTCATCCAGGTCGGCGATGTCTGAAATCACCTGCAATCTTTGCTAATTTGGGATAGGTTTCATTGTTTATTGTGTATCAGTAATCATATTCTCGACCGTCATGATATATCGAGTCGCACCTCAGCATGGACGCAAAAATCCATTGATCTACCTTTCGATTTGCTCCACAGTTGGCTCAGTCTCTGTGATGTCAGTGAAAGCCTCGGGAATCGCCTTGAAATTAACACTTGCTGGAAACAATCAGCTCACTCATCCCTCGACGTACATGTTCATCATCGTCACGGTCGTTTGCATTCTGGTGCAAATGAACTATCTCAACAAGGCACTTTCACAGTTTGCCACATCAATTGTCAATCCGATTTATTACGTTACCTTCACGACAGCCACTTTGTGCGCATCGTTCATTCTATTCCGAGGATTCAATACTGCGGACGCTGTGAACACTCTGTCCCTCCTCTGTGGCTTTCTCATCATCTTCACAGGTGTTTATCTGCTGAATCTATCCCGCGGCGACCCTGATGGACACCGGCTACTCAATGGCAAAATCCCCGACGATGACGCGGTTCCCACGGATGGCATATCAGCGCTTCAAACGAGGCGTAGTATGCAGGCACGACGGAGTATCGGCTCTCCCCACCGAAGAAGCAGCAGTCTTACGTTCAGTTTCAGCGGTTACGGGCCTGCCGGCCAGGAGAACGAGGGATTGATTCACAGTTACGACGTTGAACACGGGTCATTTGGACTGAACGAACTAGTAGACGAGCCGAGAGGCTCAAATGCGGCTAGAAGTCATATATCGAGCCGTAGATCGAGTGGAGACGATCAAGTGACAAGACACTCTCAACGGCCGTCCAAAAGTGGTGATCGATAGCATTGGGTCTCAACTGCTGTAACTTGTATTTTGAATGAGGACGACGAGCGCGGACACAATGGGATTTGCATTTAGCGGGCATATGGAAAAGGTCATTGTGTACAAGGGAGTTACTCGTGGATTAGTGTTGTACAGTCAACTGGAGGTGTTATTTGGTATACCCTTCAGCAGGTTTCAGGCAGTACGCTGGGTACAGAGTTAAAGGCACGTTCCGAAACAAAGGGATATCGCTTAGTATGCGAATCAATTTCAGCATCTCTATCAGTAAAAGACTTTTGGACGAGAAATTTTCAGAGCCCAAGGAGTCGTTGTCCCTCGGAAAAGCTGCCGCGAGAACGACCAGAATTAGCCCACTCTTGTCGGCAAGCTGGGCCGTAAAACTTGAATTTTCAATTGCATCGCGTCACAGCTGGCCAGCTTCCAGCCAACAATGGACGCTCCAACCTTGACGTGGTCCTTCATCGAAGAATCCTTTTTTCGATCCTGCGCGAATCTGGACTAAGGTCCTATCGGCTCTACGGCCAACAACTCATCCATGTTCCGTCTCTCCCCGGTGACGAGCCGTTTATCAAACTGTACGCAATCAAGGCTTGGCCCTGACCCTAACTCAGCACTGTACATATCAGCCTCCGGGTTTTTCGATTACTCCCATCTGCCATACCAAACTTGCTCTCTCATGACTATCACATGTCGTCCACCCAGACCTGAGAGCCAGTGACCTTGCCGATGACCACCCACCTTTTCCGGAATACCGCCAATATCGCTCAGCAGTGAGCTCGTCGTTACGTCGCGCAATGTCTTGGTTCCAAACACCGACCTCTTTCCAACGCCTTGGGGAAACGCAGTCTTTCGTTGAAAGAGACTTTGTCTCAAATTTCGTTGGAGCGCAGACGGCAATGGCTCTTGTCAACCATGAAGCGCCGCCGCCTCACTCTCAACATCCAAACTTTGGGCACCTTACTCTCCTTGTTTTCGAGGCTGTTATGGAAGTTGTATGTGTCAGCTTACCCGGATATATCGTTGCGAGGCAAGGGATGTTCGACGCTTCGGCACAAAAATTTGTGGCAAACCTCAATGTTATGCTCTTCACACCGTGCCTCAGTATGGGCTTCAGACCACCTGTGGAAAGTACTTGCTAAATCTTTTTCAGTCTGGACAAAGCTCGCGTCTCAGCTTACCGCAGAGAAACTCGCTGATCTTGCTATCATACCACTTATCTTCATTGCTCAAACTGTGGTGTCCTACGCTTGCTCATTGATTGTGGCCAAGTGCTTCAGGTTTAAGAAACGTCAATCCAATTTCATCGTAGCAATGGGAGTGAGCATGCCCCTCCTGACAAGATACATCCGTTGATGCTAATTGTTAAAGGTCTTTGGCAACTCGAATTCTCTCCCGATTTCTCTTGTCATTTCGCTCTCCCACACAATTAGCGGTTTGCACTGGGACAAAATACCTGGAGACAATGACGATGAAGTCGGAGCCAGGGGAATCCTCTATCTACTCATCTTCCAGCAACTTGGTCAATTGCTCCGATGGAGTTGGGGCTACAATGTTCTTTTGAAACCAGCCGACCACTACACTGAAGAGGAAGGCGGTACACTCAACACAAGTCAACTCGAGTCTGGCCAGGCCCGATATACTGATGATCCAAATGAAGATGCGGATGACCCAATTCGGGGTGCAATATACGATGGAGCCAGAGATAATTATGATTCGATGAATGAAAGTCGGGAGGAGCCCTATACCGATTACGACTCTGGCGGGCAAACTCCCGTGACATACCGTCACCGCACTTCTATACACTCTTCCCATTCAGCGTCCCAAAATGATCTTCCCAAGCACAAACCAGATCCCCTGCAGCCTCCTGTAAACGGCAATATTCTCCCTCCGCAGAATGGTCACCTGACGAGTTTTCCTACCGTTGAGAGCAGAGACGACGGTAAAGCCAGTGCTGGCTTCCGTGAATTGCTTCGTGATTGGAATGAGCGGTTGACTTCGCCGGGTTCTAAAGCTTACAATCGCTTGAAAGCTAAGGTTCACGAAGGCTTCAAGAAATTGCCTCCCCCAATCCAGAAAACCATACGAATGGTATATGGCCTTCTAACACGCTTTCTCCATGGTGTCTATGAATTTATGAATCCTCCTCTCTGGGCCATGCTCGTTGCTATCGTAATTGCCTCGGTCCCACGTCTACAGCATCTCTTCTTTGACGATGGCACCTTCATCCGCAACTCTGTAACCCGCGCTGTCGAACAAAGCGGTGGTGTTGCTGTTCCACTCATCCTCGTCGTTCTTGGCGCAAACTTGGCTCGAAACACGCTTCCGGCAGAGGCAAGCGAAGGCATTGAAAGCAAGAGTGAGGAACGAAATCTACTCATTGCGGCGCTTGTGAGCCGAATGCTCCTGCCTACCATCATAATGGCTCCAGTACTAGCTCTGGTCGCAAAATATGTTCCCGTCAGCATTGTGGACGACAAGATCTTTATCATTGTTTGCTTCCTCCTAACTGGGGCACCATCTGCGCTCCAATTAGCGCAGATCTGCCAGGTCAACAATGTATATATGGGTGTTATGTCAAAGCTTCTCTTCCAGAGCTATGTTGTGTGGATTCTGCCTTCTACACTGATCCTGGTACTGTTAGCTCTCGAAGTCGTCGAATGGGCAGAAAGGTGAGGTACTGCCAGCATACCAAGGCAGTCACGTACTTCTCGAACTTTGAAGCGAGGCGTTTGGGAGGGTTATCGATACAAAAGGCTAGCAAAGAGTTTGAGGCACTGGTCATTGATTGGGTATTATTAGTACGGACCATCGGACCTCTGTATGCTAGAGGGGCGAAGATAGTCGACGGCGAATGGAACATCAGGAATAACTACAGCAAAGTGGGCTTTTGATGGCGCCAAGCTGATAGTTTAGAAGTCTTAACTAGAATATGTTTGATAAATTGCAGCAAATCCCTGTACTACTGGATACTCCGCATCTACAAGGCACAGCCGAATGGGGATCCTCTAGAGTAGGCTTGCTGGAATCGTCCTGGTCCGGGATTTAAGAAACAACTCCCAACGGCCGCAGATACGGGTGACGTCAGTTTTGAGGAGCGTGCTCTGCGATGAAAACGTAAAGTCTGAAGTGAAATGAGAGAAGGGCTTGGCTTTGCTTGCCGGAGCAGGAGCGCCTAAACTGCGAAGGAAGACCCTTCATCCGACAATTAGTGTCCCAGAAACAATGCTGCTAATACCTACAGGATGTTACTCATATAGACCGATTAGACACTTCTAACACGCCATGCCGGGACTCATCCGGAAATTTATCTTGGTAGCTGCTATCGAAGGTTTCATCATTCAACCCTATTCTTCTCTAAGCAATTCGGCAAACGCAAGAATAGAGGGTCCCGCTCTCCGAATTGACTACAAAACTCGGAAGATAACACCATGGAAAAATGTATCTGTAGATGTTTACAAGAAGGTCCCACATCTTGAGTCCCACGGCATTATTGGTGGGTTTGTCCTTTCGTTCTTATTCCAAGGCAATATCTTATTCCCTGATGATTTAGGCCTATTGAACATTGCGTCTTACGCCTACTTGATTTCCGTGACACGGAGAGAAGAAGTAGCCCAGATTTTTGGGAAGCCTATCTACGTTATAACCGACGTTTCCTTGCTTCCGCTGAACTCGAAATTCGAAGCAGAAAAGGAAATTATCTCCATCCATTCTAACAGGCGTAATCGACAAAATTCGGAATCCTCGACCGATACTGAAACACCTGACGAAGACTCGGACGCGAGCGATATAGAGGATATTGATAAGCATTCGGTGTCTGATCTTGGTGACGTTACCACCCCATTTGAACACGATCGACAGCTACGACAACCAAGTCTTCCAAAAACCGAAAGCGAAGCGAGCATCGCCGAGGACGTGATTGCCAAAAAGGGACAATATGGCAGATTTGCTTCGAATTGGCTGTCGCGAAAAGCCTGGAATGCTCGCGAGAAGGATGCAATTGAAGAGAGCCCGGACCCACTCAAGGCTTCAAATATCCTTCAACATTCTACCAACTCGCCTGGTGGCACGAAAGGCGTCTCAGATTCTGGCGAAGCGAGCGTGGACACCTTACAAGACCCTCAGAATGACGATGCAAGCGCTTCTACTGTGGCCGCTGGCAGCACTCAGGTAGTCTTGTTACCAAAGCTTCTGCGTACGACTCGACAACTTTTTGCCTCCAGGAGCTTCTTCTTCTCTTACGACGTGAATCTCACTCAGCACTTTGGGAAACCGGATCTCAGCTTCACGAAGGCACCAATAAGTCCCAATTTGGAGCCGGTGGTGAGGTTAACATCATCCCCTCAAGCTTCTTGCTCTCTAACAGCCTTCTCATAGTTCTTTTGGAATCAGCACCTAGCCCAGCCTTTTCTCGAAGTTAACCAAGAAGCTCATGTGCTCCCAGTGATGCAGGGTTTCGTTGGACAGAAAGCGTTCGTAGTCAAACCGTCCACTGGCGAAGCCAAGCATACTACTGCAGCGGAGAGCTTGACCCAAATCTTGAACAAGAATCAAGGCACCGTCACTGTGAAATCACAGGATACCGAATCATTTCTGTTGACGCTGATCTCTAGACGCTCCTCTCATCGGGCTGGCTTGCGATATCTTAGACGTGGTGTCGACGATTTGGGGAACACTGCCAATTTTGTTGAGACCGAGCAAATTCTGTCATCTCCGACGTGGGACGCCCAAGTTGAGAAGCGCTCATTTGTGCAGATACGAGGCTCAATACCGCTTTACTTCTCCCAGTCCCCGTACTCGTTCAAGCCCCTGCCTGTCCTGCACCACTCCCAAGAAGCCAATGATACTGCACTTTCGAGACATTTCGAAAAGCTAGCCCGACGATACGGCAACGTGCAAGTTGCTCAGCTTATCGACAAACATGGTAGTGAAGTAAAGATAGGGGAAGAATTTCAAGCTGCTGTGGAACGATTCAACGCATCTGCTACAATGGTGGTGGTTGGCTTTGAGTGGTTCGATTTTCACTCCGAATGTCGTGGCATGAAATTCGAAAATGTTTCTAAACTCATTGATCAGCTGGCTCCAACGCTGGAAAAGCAAGGAGAAAGCGTGATTTCATCTATCGAGGAAAACGATCTGAAAGTTTTGAAGTCTCAAACAGGGATCATACGAACCAATTGTATGGATTGCCTGGACAGAACGAATGTTGTTCAGAGTGCTTTTGCCCAATATATGTTGGAACGAGCATTGCGCCAATACGGATTTGAGATTGACTTCGTTCATGATCCCACCACACAATGGTTCAACGGGCTATGGGCGGATAATGGTGATGCAATCTCAAAGCTGTATGCCTCGACGGCTGCGCTAAAGGGGGACTTTACAAGAACACGTAAAAGAGATTACCGCGGCATGATGAACGACTTTGGTCTAACACTATCTCGTTATTACAGCAACACTGTGAACGACTATTTCTCTCAAACAGTCATCGACTACCTGCTCGGAAGCATATCGGAAAGCGCATTTGACGATTTCGAAGCGAACATGATCAATGCAGATCCCGGAATTTCAATCTCGAAGATTCGACAGAACGCGATTGAAACGTGCAAAAAGATCGTCATTCAAGACGTTGACGAACTATTCCGCGGCGGATGGATCATGCTCACTCCTCACCAAGCAAACACGCTTCGCACGCTACCATTTGAAGAATCAGTGGTTCTCTTGACAAACACCGCGGTGTACCATTGTCGGTTTGACTGGGTGACGGAGAAGGTCGCGTCCTTCGAGAGGGCTGAACTTCGATCAATCAGGCAGATTGTATATGGAACATACATAACCTCTACGCTAGCGTGGAAACAGACGGATGAGAACACCAACGTGGGGCTGGTTTTGTCATACCAGCAAGGTCATGAAAATGTCATGAGAGTCAATACACGGAGCCTACAAAGCGAGGTCGATTCTACCAGAAGCAGCAAAACACCTTCACCTCCTGTTGGTACGACTCGTCGTTCATGGCTCACTAGTCGAGATGCTTCGTCAGGAACACGCATATTGGCCCTGAAGGCGAGTCTTCGTGAACAACAGTCTTCTTTATTAGATGGACAAGACGCCACAGCTCAAGTTAGATCGATGTGCGAAGAAATTCACAAAGCAATCTTGGGCTCAGAAAACGCCTTTCCCGAGACCTCTGACGCCTTGATTGAGCATGCCGATATCATATCTCTGGCCGAGGCAAAAAAACGAACCGGCTATTTGGAGCAAGTTGGATACCAATTGAAACGATTCATTTGGGCCTAGGAAATCGAACCACTGGGAACGGTTCAGCAGATGTTGCAATGAGTCTCATACGGCCCGAGTTTGCGAAGTTGCGGCGCCGAGCGATCAGACAAGATAGGAATGCAGAGAGGCGCTTGCCTGCACAATTAGTGAAAATAGATCTGAGTTGGATTGTAAATTCAAACATCGTATGGAGATAAAGTAGTGCGACAAACGAGCTCGTGAGACAAGAGGAAAGGAGGTGGTTGAAGAAGTGAAAAGAGAGTAAGAAGACTGAAGGACTTAGGGATTTTGACGACTGGTTGGGCAGTGAGCGAGGAACTCCAGCACTGGCCCCACACCCACCGCCCTTTGCCTTACAACGACATTTTTTGGCCCACCCACGTACAGCCTGGTCTCTGCACTACAAGCCTCGCACTGGCGAACAAAGCTTTCGAACAAGATTTCCCCATAATCTTTCCGTCACACCAAATTCCAAGTGCTAGAAGCCTACGCTATGACGCAATGGTAGTTTCCAGAAAGCGAATTTGGCGCGCATTCTCCGGTAAGTTTCCTTCTTCTGCAGCTGAAAGAAACTGTGCCTTCTTCCGCCATATTTCTCATATAAAGCTGACATAGGCGTTCAATAAGCTATAACCCCGCCTAAGATTGTACCGCACGTCTCCTACTGCGATTCAGCCAACAAAACACGTCTCAATCAGCCATATTCCTGTTGAGGTACTCATACCGCGGGCGGCCGATCCTGTCCTTTGATTGCGACAATTCCACCACCTTCTATCACAAGAATTTTGAGCAAATTTCTGATTAATCTGTCCTGGGATTTGCTCCATTCACGTATTGGTGGCCCTTTGGGTCTGAGAGCGAGATGGAGTGGCGCCCTGATGCAGCGGGATTGAAGCAGCTGGCAGGCTACCTCAGAGATTCCCTGAGTGCTTATGATAGAAATAAGCAAAGGGAGGCAGAGCAGGTTCGTGAATTTAGCTCCTCTAAACGTGGCACCTGTCAAGTGCCTACAGCGCGGTCGACTAATTTTCTCCTGTCACAGATGCTCGCCCAAGCCCGCTCCTCTCCCGATTACCTTTTGTACCTTACATATCTCTTTTCAACTCCTCGGGCGCCAGCAGAGCTGGGATTTAATGATACAGCTTTCTCCACCGTACGATTTTCTGCTGCCGTTAATCTTAAAAATGTCATAAAGGGGTCATACAAATCAATACCTAGGGAGAGGCTCGCTTACATAAAGTCAGCCGTCATAAATGCCCTACAAGATCCAAATCCTCAAATTCAAGGGTTTTCTGGGACTGTCATGACAGAGATTGTACAGCAAGGCGGATTACTCCAGTGGCCAGAGGTTATTCCTGAACTCCTTGCGCTTGTGGGAAACGACTCTGGTCAAATTCCCGACGCCGCTCAGGAAGGGGCAATGTCTGCGTTGAACAAGGTCTGCGAGGACAACAAAAAGCTTCTTGACAGAGATTATCAGGGCTCCAGACCAATCGACGCAATCGTACCTCGGTTATTACAATTTGCTACTCATCAATTGGTTCGCATACAGGTATTCGCATTGAAAACTTTGAAGACCTTTTTGCCACAGAAGCCCGACATTCTCATGTCCAATGTCAACAATTATCTATCAACCCTGATCCAACTCGCGAATGAGCGCAGTCCAGTCTTGAGATCTATCATATGCCAAACAATCGTCCAATTGGTCGACACAAAACCAGACGTTCTCCACCCTTATCTACCCGGTCTTGTGGATTACATTCTCGCTCAGCAGCAAAACCCAGAAGATCCTGAGCTCGCGCTTGATGCTACCGAGTTTTGGCTAAGTATTGGTGAACAAGATCAACTCAAAGACAAGTTTGGACCATATCTTCCTAGAATAGTTCCCGTATTACTTGAAGGGATGATTTACAGCGAAGATGACATTGAGAGACTAGGGGGGCAGCATGATGACGCCGACAAGGAAGACCGTGCAGAAGACATCAGACCGCAATTCGCCCGAACAAAAGCAGCTCGAGGTACCACGCCTTCTGGGAATGCGACGGCCAACAAAGCTAATGGCTCCTCAATCAATGGAGCAACCGACACTGAGGATGGCTTGAGTGATGGCGAGATCGCGGAGAGCGACGATGGGGACGAAGAAGATGGTGATCCAGAAGACTCCTGGAGTTTGCGAAAGTGTTCGGCAGCTGCGTTAGACGTCTTCGCTACTATATACCACCAACCAGTGTTTGAGATCATTCTGCCTTACTTGAAGGAAAACCTTGTTCACAGAGAGTGGCCGAAGCGGGAAGCTGCCGTCCTTGCCCTTGGAGCAGTGGCTGAGGGGTGCATGGACGTCGTTTCACCACATCTTCCCGAATTGGTTCCTTTCTTGATCTCACGGCTCGATGACGAAGAAGCTGTTGTTCGCCAGATTACATGCTGGTGTCTCGGCCGTTATTCAGGGTGGGCTGCTTCTCTCGATAAGCCCGCAGACAAGTCCCAATTCTTTGAGCCAATGATGGAGGGACTTTTAAGACGAATGCTTGACAATACAAAGCGCGTGCAAGAGGCTGCAGCTTCTGCCTTTGCAAGCTTGGAAGAGAAGGCTAAAATGGCCTTGACGCCGTATCTCGAGCCCATATTGAAACAATTCGGCGAGTGTTTTTCACGGTACAAGGACCGGAATATGTACATCCTTTACGACTGTGTACAGATGCTTGCTCAAGCGGTGGCTTCGGAATTGACGAGGCCAAATCTCCAAGATTTGCTGATGCCGGCTCTGATCGCCAGGTGGAACAAGATCAGTGATCAGGCACGGGAGATGATCACCCTTCTTGAATGCCTCAGTTTTGTAGCAGCGGCTTACGGAGACGAGTTTTCGAAGTTTGCGCCAACCATGTTTGCCCGATGCATACGAATTGTTTTCGAGAACCTTAATGCGTATATGGCCGCAGTGAATAACCCTGCCCTGGATCAACCTGACAAAGATTTCCAATCCACAAGTCTCGACCTTCTTAGCGCTATCATACAGGCTATTGATCCTGTCAAAAGTGAAGGCCTTATTACTTCGTCACAACCACCGTTCTACGACTTACTCGCGTTTTGTATGGAAGACTTGGATTTTGGAGTAAGACAGTCAGCCTATGCCCTTCTCGGCGATTGTGCAATCCACGTCTATCCTTCCATGCAATCATATCTTCCTCGTCTTGTTCCCATCATGATCAAACAGATCGACCTTGATATGGTCAAGGACGAAGACTCCGACAACGGGTTTGATGTCATCAACAACGCGTGCTGGGCCTGCGGAGAAATAGGGGAGAAGGCGTCTGCCGAGTTGTCCCCCTTCATCGAGGCACTTTACCAAGGACTTAGTACGATGATGCAAACCGAGGGGGTGCCAGATACGGTAGAGGAGTGTGCAGCGATGTCACTGGGGCGCTTAGGGATAGGATGCTCTGAGTATCTGGCACCCCATCTCTCTGACTTTGCAGATTCGTTCTTAGCTACGATGGGCAAGGTGTATCATTCGCAAGAGAAGGCGAGCGCCTTCGTGGGCTTTAACAGGGTGATCAACCGGAACCCGAGGGCGATGGAGAGCTGCCTTGGGGACTATTTTGTGGCAATCGGGAGCTTTCCGAAGAAAGAGATGTTGGCCCCGGCCTTTGGGGAGCTAAAAACATCCTTCGGCCAGGTATGATATATGAACTCGTGCGCCATAGATGGTGACTGATGTGTTTGCTAGGTCATCTCTGGATATCAAGAGCTTATACCCGATTTTGAGGGCTTCGTCTCTCAACTTAACCCCAATCTAGTCCAGAAACTTCGCAGTACATATTCATTTTGATTTTTGCTCCCAGCGCATGATGCTCTAGGGTGGCTTCCGTCGTTGCTTTAGCATTAGGGACGAGTGAAGGGGAGAGGCGGTATCTAGGTCGAGCCTCTCGACTGCAAGGTCGTCGGCATACGCTGTGGTTTTGGTGAACGAGCGACATTGCAGGCGGACTTAGATGATGGGGGACGACTGGGGAATGAAGCGACGAGCGTTGGGGTTTGGCGCATGTAAAGGAACGGCGTGGGCAACAAAGCATGACAGGCGTTTGTTTTGCACGGCAGCTAGAGACTTGCCTTGCTGCGGTAGACTGGGTTGGTCGCGGTAGTTGCGCCTTCCCTGCAACTCTTTTGGAAAGGGAAAGAAGCAGCCGCTGTCCTCAAAATCGACGGCACGTCCTCTTTGCCCCTACTCTTCTCCTTGACTTCTTCGCGCCCCCAGTGCATCACTTGTCCGGTCCGACCTCCCAAGCCGCTCGCCTGAACAACCTAAACAGCCGTATCATCCTACTGCGAAAGTGAGCTTCTGGGTTTCCCTGCCCCGAGTTTGCTTCTCTTCTTAACGCCAAAGCGAGTTCTCACCCATCACCGAAGCTGAAGGCGCGTTCCGTGGACATTGAATGCATAAAATTAGATAATGTATGGGGCGGGAGGCGGCCGATCACGAGCAGGATCGCTCTCTATTCATCCTTCCCGCAAAGCCAAGCTCCAACGGTTTGTCAAGCGGCCGCATGGAGGATCAGCGCGTCAAGTTTTGCCGACCGGAATTGAAGATCGCAAGTTTGGCGGTTTAGTCCAGGTTGGAAATTCACGAGTGCCTCTTCAGCTGGCCAAGGAGCTTTGTCTGGCTTGACGGGATACGAACCAAAGCCATGCGAAAGGGCTGTGCATAGCCAATCCGCTGCGGTGGGCCAGTTACCTGGGTACGTCGCGTAAGATGGAAACTCATGCCGGTAGCCATCAACTGGTTTCTTTCATTTTAGGTCAACAGATCATGGTCCAACGGCCTTACCACCGGGCCACCGTCATTCAATCCTAGCAATCGCCTTGCCACTTAGTGGGATCGCTGACACAACTCGGCCCCTATTCTTTCGCTTTTCAAGATCCTGGATTGGGAATACAAGATGCGATTTTTTTATTGGTAGTTATCTCCTCTTATACTTGTTCGGGAACAATGGGTTAGATGTTCCCAGTCAACCGTAACGGTTTGAAGATAAGATTAGTGGGTGCCAGTGGAGCGTTGTGGACCCTGGGGGCTCATCTTGATGAGCCAAGTGGGATTACATGGAGCTTTATGCTGTGCCTAGAGAATCCTGGGTCGTTTGTTGAACGAGGGACGATGACGAGTGACAAATGCCAAACCGTGCAAAGAAGGCCATCTCTTGCGCAAGTCAAGAGTCTTTCAGAAAAGAGTCAGGATCAGCGGTAGATTCGGCGAACCGAGTCTCGAGACATGCCTCGGTCAGTTTCGTCGGAAAGGGATGTGCACCATGGTTGGAAACGGTTAGCACAGGACCCAAAACATGACCAAAACAAAGATATTTTTACCTCAGCCTTCTGCCTTGGCAACGCCATTCCATACGGAGGCTACGCTTTTCTTACTAGTTTTCTCTGTTCGCCGGGACGGCATTCACCTTGACCACGAATGCTTGCCGGTCAGCACTGATCGAAGGTACATGCGCTACACTGATCAAGGTAATTTTTATCGTTCTAGAAGCATCTCTCACAGACGCTTGGAGGTTTCGGCTACAGGCTACTTGTGCGCCGAGAGCCAAAAGATCTCAAAGACGGACTCCGCTTTTAATTACGCGAGTCCACCGGCGATTGTGTTCGATTTCGTCCCTCTGGAAGAAAGGAACAAATAAGAGGTGCGAAGAAGCTCTGTAGACCTAGTCTTTGGCTAGTTCTTTATTTATGCCCGCCAAATCGGTCTTTGGGATTTGGTTTCGGAACTTGGGTTCGTTCCTCAAGCGCCTTGAGGGCCAAAAAGCACCGTCTTCCGACAAATCAGAGGCTCTGGATCGCTTCTAAATCGTGCTCGGTATCCGGAGGATCATGACTTACAACCTTCGAACATCACTAGGTGAATCTTACCTGGCACTTTGACTATTGATGCATGGCATATGCTGTTGTCGCTGCTGGATGCTTGCGCCGTCACAATGAGGATTCTCCAAAGTGCAAGTTGTCCTGCTTGACCCGAGCGACGCAATCAACAGGTTTCGGAATGACCTTCCATTTGTACGATGTGTTGTACATGATGTCGAAAAGCTTCCAGGGCCCGAGTAAAAAGAAGCATAGGGGAAAGTATGGTGAATAAATATAGCACGCGATAGCCTTTGTCGGCTTAACATGTCTCGGAAGTATCCTACTGCACTCCGAAGGACGGGGGTACAATGTCGTCGCGAAATACCCATCCCGGCAGCGGTCGCATTAGAACAGCCAATGAATAAGCGAAAGATGCCTTCTCGAAGCTCAATAGCTCGACCTAGAGGGTGCAGGTGGCCCTCTAGGGCGACCTATCCGCCAGCCACAAGCGCATCTTTCTCTCACCCGGTCCCAATTTGTTCCCCGGCGGCGAGGACAAGGCAGAATCCAAACTTGCCTGACGAGATGCATGTAGGCGCACGGAGTACTGCAAAATCGCAATAGCAGGCCAAGAATATGACATGACGCTGGGCATGCAAGCGCGATTACAGCAGAACAGCCGCACTAGACACCAAAAACGGCGGCGTTACATACCAACAGCGACTCCGCGGGGCTCGCCTGTAGTGGCAAGTTGCAATGACCTCAATTGCTGCGCACAAACGACCAATGTCACCTCACCACGCCCGCTTCATTGTTCGCTGCCCTTGGGGAGCGGCCGATTCTGACTGGATCCCACAGGAACTTCCTGGCCTGCTAGGCCCACTCAGCCACGCTAGGATCGCCACCGTTCCGGCAATTAGGGTTGAGGTAAATTTATCACTGTCCTGGCCGACCACATCGACGACAGAATGAGACATGACAGCGCTTGTGGGGGGGAGTCTTGGACGTGCTGCACTGTGACTAATTCCCGTGACCAGAGTGCGGCCAGCAGTAGGTCGTCGATGGTGCTGCAGCCAGTGCATCTTTGCCTGCTCTAGAATCCATTACTTCTCCCGCCACAAGCGAGTGCCGTCTTGGCGGAGCACCAAACTTTGAGGTCTAGCGGTTCGATGATCGACGACAGGTATTCTTCTGCGCCTTGCACATTCAGCACAAAACACCGCGGGTCCACAGGTCACCCCTTCGACCCTTTCAGCATTGTAAGACATGTTGGCTGCTCTTGGCAGCAAATCGCGTGGCCATCCTGGACGCCGGTCGAAGCAGCGATTGCCCGGCCGGCTTGGACTTTAAGACATCGACTCATGCCGTTCCCACGCGCTTACTCATTTGGTCTGTCCACCCAACACGTTCGAAGTACTTTGGTTGTCTAGCTTGGCTGACATTATGCGATCGGGTCGGACCCCGGGGCCACCCACCAGGTTGCCTGTTCTGGGATTGTGCGCGACCCTGTTCACTAATGTGGAAGCTTGCGAGGTAAGCATGTATGCCGTCACTCGACTCACAGTATTCACCGCCGACATTACCGTACCGATATCGCCCCAATCCATCTTTCGCCTTCCTCCAGTCCTAGGTCCCATCTGTCGGCCACGCGAGCTGAAGCTTAATCGATGCTATTTCAGGTCATCGAATACCAGAGCAGGAGGACCAAGTGGTAGAGGGTTCGTGCCGTAGATGAACTGAGAATGATCCGGCGTTCGATACGACACCTGACCTTTGCTCACCCTTCTGACCCCTTGTCTCCCCCTTGCACTGCCCTGCCGTTATCCCGCAACCCTATTCACGCATGAAGGCTCCATAAGAAGGCGCTATATCGTTGCCTGGTGGTGGATATTTACAAACTGAAATCGGACCAAATTCTCTCGTTTTGAACTTGTCAATCGTTTCATCTGCTCACCGCCCTGCAATCGTCATCCTGGTGTACAACGCAAGCCTCGATTTTGACCCATGTCACCCACGTTGTATCTGGAGTCATAGTTTCAGCCTTACAAAACCCCGAACCCGTCCTCGCTCGTTGCGGCGGTCTCATTGAATAACTCCAACACTCGCTCATCTTGAAATTTAGCTCTACCATTGCTCCGACGCCGCCATTTGTTCTTTGTCTCACCTAAATCTTTACCTACTCTTCTTTCTCCTTGGACTCCGAGATATGGCTGGCCCAGGAGGTGGACCTCCTCGGAAGAGCCATACAAAATCAAGAAAGGGCTGCAAGACCTGCAAGAAGAGGCACATACGCTGCGACGAGAATTTTCCGCAATGGTTCGTTCACCTCTGCTCAAAAACAGACCATCTTCGGTCCCCGTAATTGTCTTCGCACTAACAGGTCGCACAGCCGGAACTGCACGAAGCACCACTGCAGATGTGATTACATGGACCTTCCCGCTGGCTTGGAAGACGCTCCGAGGAGTCCACGAATGCCTGATCTCCTCATGACGCCGGAAATTGAACGCGAACTGGACGCCTGGCGGATGACAGGCAATCCACCCTTTCCGGAGCTTCAGATCAACTCGCAATCTTACTGGCATCGGTTCTCGACCATCGATCTACGCCTTATTCATCACATCGCAGGCCTGGCTATTGATCTTCACCAGCGCGGTTATAGCGGTTGTACTGTTTGGGCCCAGAGAATGCCTGTGTAAGTTTGCGAAACTTCTTTGCTCGCCAATTCATCATGCCACACTTTGCAGACTGACTGGAATTAGGTTTCTCGCAATTGGGCTATCAAGCGATTTTGTTATGAGTGCAATTCTGGCTTTGTCAGCGTCTCATCTGGCGTGGCTCTCTGAGAATTCTGAGACTGACCACCTGGCCTACCATCATCGTGGCGTGGCGATCAAGGGTCTGCATGAGGCCATTGGGTCTTTTTCGCGCGAGAATTCCGATGCAATTCTGGCAGCATCGATGATTTTATCATGGCAAGCGACCGACTGGTGAGTTAAGCAGGCCAGACCCAAGCTCCCTTCCTGACCAGTGGCTTTAGGAGAGACTGGGCGTCTCTACAGCAAGGCGTCTCGACCGTAAGCATGGCGGAACATTTTCTAGATTTGGTGGCTGACTAGCTTAGGTGCTGAACGCGATGCAGTCATGGGCACACGAATCCGATCTGGCCATCCACCTGAACGGTCAACGGGCTGCTTGGAAAGCCAGGAGAATACATTCGAATTCGGGCCAAGTTGGCCAAGAGGACCTCGCCCGACTAGATAGCGCAAGCTTTACACTTCAAGAGCTTCGACAACGATTTTCTCACAGTCAGGAGCTGTCAGCGCGAATTGGCCAATTACTGGATTTTACTGTGACACTGCGAAGCGATTTTCCGCTGCAAGTACCTGAGGAGGCTTTTGAGAGACTTCAGCCGCTCAGGTCGTGGCTTTTCTGGCTGCCTCCTATGATGTTCCGAGCCGGTCAGTCTGACCTAGGCGCAATGGCAGTGCTCTCCCATTTCTTCGCAGTCGCTCTCACAATCGAGCCTTTGTTCCCTGAACTAGGGGCTGCTTTCATTGGTACAATGTCAATCAGCCCTATGGAGGACATGCAGAACATCCTGGTCATGCGACGCGTCGAACATCCGCAAGATACCAACATTCAGGCAGCCTTGAGCCTTATGGATTTCCCCTCCCAGGCATTATCAGACTACAAGCAGCGGCAAGAGATCATGGTGCAGAACGCTGAGCTCTATCGCTCGGCTCCCCACAGTCCGTACGGAATACAAGACCTGAAATTAGCGTACTCTTCTGGTGAGGCAGCGGCTACGGGTTCTCGCCTTAGCGCTTACCAGAACTCTCCGACGATCAGCTCTTCTGCCACGCTTGCAATTCCTCCCGTTCCTCGATCCCCTTACTTTGACCCTACCGCGAGCGGAGTTGATTCGAGACGACATGGCTCTCATTCGCCGTATCACGGACACATGTCGCCGCATCTGCAGTCACCAACACCGTCGTCAGCCGACATCATGTTCTCACCTGAATATGGATCATATACATCGCATCCCCACGCTGCCCCGTTTGGGCCAGAGGGTGAATTATCCCCTCCTTCGTCGCTAGCGGAGATAGACACGCCGCTCAGCGGAAGTATACACGAGCCATACCAACAGCCATTAGGGCATTATGGAGGGTGCGTGGCTCCTGCCGAGCTCCTGTGGACGTGAAAGACCAAAACGCTGAAACATGGTGCCTACAGCAGGGAACCGAGCATTCTGATCCAACCGCCGCCTCTCCTACCACCACCCCCACCGAGATTTGCAACAAGAGGAAAAGGGAAAGACAAAGAGAGGGAATGAAGGACCCTTGACTCGGCATTGAATTACTATTGGCGCTTGATAGACTGGCTGGGTCAGGATTCACATGACATAACGGGCTGTTCGCAGGCTGAGGCTGAACGCACGGCGTATTTCGAAACGGCGCAGTTTGGGCGATTTTGGGAATGGATCGGGATAGCATTACCAAATGCTATCCTTTTTGGTTTATTGCTCTAGCGAAGGTGTTTTGTGGTGGATTAGATAAGGTTTATTTTGGCAGGTCCAGCATTGGCATCGTTTCAGGGGTTTGTTTTACGAGCGAACGAATCTTCTACCCACTTTCCCCCTTTCTCATTGTTGATTTGCATGGCACCCACAATCCTTGAGATACCCCACAGGCCAGGGTCCATGGTCGATCATGTTTTGAGGTTTGGCATTTCTTGGATACTAGCATAGCGGGCCGCTGTTAATTGTTTTTGGAAACCGATCTATGATTATTCACTTTGAGAAAGATGTGATTTTTAAGCGATATGAGCGGGGGAGTGCATGTCGAGCATCGACCATATACCATGTCTGACTGTACAGGGCCAGTCGGACCCAGCGTACAATCTGACCGCGTGCAGGATCTGCCTTCTTGGTGCTGTCGTGTGGGAGCTTGTCCGACAGGGCTAGCGAAACATCAACTCGGACCCGAGTTTCCCGCATGTACAGGGTGGAACACATTGGATTTCATTCAAACTTTGACCGCAGCATGTTCCTGGACTAGGTCAAAGACAGCTAATGCTGCTTTGACTGCACTCTGCATTTTCTGCTGATGAGTCACGAGAGAGTCAACTCTGCTTATGAAAAAAAGAACCTTGCACAAAAGGTCATCACCACAATGGTGGAGACGAGGAAAAGGGACCGCGCCGGGGGCTCCCAGGCTGCGGGGGATTCCGACGCCTCGTTCAGGTGCCTATGTTCAATACATGTGCTTATTTCTCGGCAGTCCAAATACCCGGGGGGGAACTGGTGTTCGGCAGGATCATGACCTGACTGACGCTCTTGCGCGAGGCTGCCAAATTCTAAACTTTCGCCTTCTCAGGCAGGGCTGGACGCGTAATAGGTCGTCCATCCCTTCTGTTCTGGAAGTGACCGTCATCGAGGACTCCTCGGCGTCATCTCTGGCCACAGGTATGGAGATGTAATTCCCGTGCGTGACAGAAAGGCCACGGCCGCCACGACCGCATGCCCTTGATGGACAGGAGAGCGGCGAGGTAAGGCTAAGAAATCGGGATATGCAAGTAGGTTGAGACGACCGGGTCGCGAGGGAAGGAAGGACGAACCGATCTCACTACCAGATCTGGCATGGTGCCGTTGCGAAGATTGTGTGAGACGGAGACTCCCATCACGCCGTGATTCATGACTTACCTGGTGTTTAGGTCTTCAGGGACTGAGGACCTACCATGGGGGCAGACGTCAACTTGGAGCCGATGGATATGACGACAAAGAGTCCCAAAATAGGTGTCCCAGACATGTGGTGGCGTTGTGAGTAATGTTTCCCACGCGGTACGGCCTGACCAGTGAAAGGATTCTAACGCTTACCGCAAACGGCATTATTCCAGAAACTTGGGTAGTGTGGCTGAGCCGGTGGGCCTGAGCCGCAGTGTAACACTATTTTCCCCGATTGCATACACATTAGGCGCCGACTACGGCGAAAGTGGTGAGATGGAATGCTGCGGGATGGCGTGTAGCATTTTCAGCGCCTGATGACAGGAGTAGTCGTTGAGTAGCGGGAATGTGGAGGCGGCAGCGGAGTCCCCGGCCCGCAAAAGCGGTCTGACTTTCAGCCTTGTTCGATCGAGGCTGAGGCCTGATGCAGCTTCAAGGATTTCGACATCGGCAGGCCGACTTTTGTCGGTGTCTGATTAAATTCGTCCGCCTTCTCGGCAGCTTTATCTTGCATGCGTGAGATCCTTGTGGGGACTGACAAGTACACCTCTTGCCTCTTTCAGCTTCGCCGTTGGAGGTTTCTCTCAGCTGTGCCCTCAATTTACACACCGCCTTGCAGGAGAAATTTTGAGCGAAGTTTTTGACCACCAAGATTACTGAGGGAAGATGGCGGATGATGCTGGGGGATGGAGCACGATTGAGTCAGACGAGGTCTGTTGCTTCGGCCTCACCGTGCTTCTTGAGCTCCTGCGCTGCAACGTGCCTAACGGTCAACGCAGGGTGTGTTCACCTCCCTGATCGAGACCCTCGGCGTGAAAGATGTCCAGTTCGAAGAGCTCATTTCGCTCGACCCTGATACCATCCGATCGTTGAGGTAAAGTCCGTTTCCCCTGCCCTAACCGCTCGCCGTCCTCGACTTGGCGATCTCCTCCTCCAGCACAACCGTCGACACCTATTCACTAACACCTCACCTTCTAGCCCTGTCTATGGTCTAATATTTCTCTTCAAATACATCGGCCGCACCTCCTCATCCACCGATGACCCTGCCGACGGCACCTACGATGTCACCGCTATATCCGACCACTCCCTCTTCTTTGCCCGCCAAACCATCCAAAACGCCTGCGGCACCCAGGCCCTCCTCTCCGTCCTGTTCAACGCCTCAGACTCGTCCCCTTCTTCTCAGCCCATCGACCTTGGCCCCACCTTGACAGACTTCAAATCTTTCACCGCCGGTTTTCCATCCGACCTCCTTGGCGAAGCCCTCAGCAACTCCACGCCGATCCGCACGGCACACAACAGCTTCGCCCGCTCGTCCCCCTTCGTCGACGAGACGCAGCGCGAAGCCACGGGGACCGAAGATATCTTCCACTTCATCGGCTACGTCCCGCACCACGGAACGCTCTACGAGCTCGACGGCTTACAACCGCACCCCATCGCCCATGGCGCGTGCACGCCGGACGAGTTCCCGGAGAAAATCATACCGGTCCTACAGCGACGGATCGAGCGCTACCCGGCGGGCGAGATCCGGTTCAATCTGATGGCAGTATGTCGGGACCTGAGGCTGCGGGCCGCGGAAGTAGCGGACGCGGAAGGGATGGAGAGGGAGGCGCGGAAGAGACGAGAGTGGGAGTGGGAGAACGGGCTGCGGAGGCACAATTTTGTGGGGTTTGTGGGGGAGATACTTCAAGAAGTGGTGAGGGGGAAAGTGAGGAATGGTGGAGATGGGGAGTATAAGAAGTGGGTTGCCGATGCAGTGAAGGTGACGAAGGAGAGGGCGGAGGCGAGGAGGAAGAAGGGGGAGGCCGAGGAAGAAGCTGCATGAGGTCAAAGACCCCGAGACCATGCGGTCGAGCAACCCCGCTTGAGCAGGCACACAAAACTGCGCTGCCAAAAGGACCGCGAAAATCGGCCCCGTGAAAAAGTGGGCGGCAGGGCATCGAGGTCTCGGTACAACACCAACCCTTCCTCTGGCCTGCCAGCGCCAGCCTGGCAAAACCCTCCAAACGACTCAATAACACCCAACACATCAAATCAAAAGTTCAAACCATCCACTGTTGTTGCGGTGGCCGCGCAAAATTGCTCTCCTGGCAGAAATATCTTCGAGACCCAGATCAGCTCATGTTCTGCTGCTACTACTGCCGCTCCTGCTGCCTTCACGCGAAGACCCAGAAACCCAGAAACGCACAAAACTCTGAAAATTTTCGAACCCCCTTTATTCCCTCCTAAGATTCCCCAATCAACCCAAAACCGTCGAATAAAAAAGGAGAAAAATCCAGCCCCTTTATCCCATCCTATCCCATTTTTTCTTTTGTAATTTTCTCCCCCTTGTCCTGCATCCATACATATATACCATTTCTTACTCTTCCCTTTTTTCTCTGTAATGTTCTCAACGCCATCTTCATATTCCATTGGAATTGGCGCGCCTCGGTTCTTACCTCTCGTCCCGTTCTATATAGATATTTGTCTGTTATACGTGCCTGCCCAGTACCCCGAAATGCGGGCGTACAAAACCAGCGAGAGAGGTATACCAAGTCCTCGGATTATACTCATTTGACTTGTTTAACCAGCGCCATGGAGACTACGGTGGCCGGGCCGTACTTTATGTTATACTGTTACTTTTCTTTCTCCATAACCTTTCCTATAGGAAACCCTTTTATACTCTATTAGGTGATCCCCTCGTGCAAAATCTCTGTTCATCCCTTTACAGCGGCATCTAGGCCCTCTGGAGGCTGCTAAGACGCGGTGGAGTCGCCTCATTATCTGATGCTTCTACATAGTGATGTCCCCGCTGCCAATAAGAATAAAACCTGCCCATGACCACGGCCGGCGCAGTGTTTTGAAAACATGCTCCTTGTATTCATTATCCCTCTTTTCCATTTTAATTTGATGAAGGATCCAGTAGTTGTACCTAAGAACAAATGGTTCTCGTTCCTGGTCACTGTCTCGACCAAATATATTCAATAATTCTTGACATACACTGTTCAGTATACCTTCATCAATGACGCTAAGGCTCTTCTGTGCCTTGCTAAGTGCCGTGGTAACGTCAAGACCATTGTGAAGGTTCTTGTAGAAAAGAACCATGATTATTGTACAGGGCAGATCGTGGACCTCCCAGAGCGTTCCTATAAAACTGCTTGTTCCTCGACCCAACAAGGCATGCGCAAAGCTGAGAGCAGAACCAGAATCAAAGACCCGGGAATAAGCAGACATGCAGCTGCTCAGGACAACCAAATTCGCCTTGAAGGTTAAATGATAGAAATTTTCTGGCGTGACATTCTCTTGGAACAAATTTATGGAGGAAAGCAGCGGGAACTCGTCGTCGAAGTCGCCATGAGCACTGAGGTGGATGGTCTTGCACCGGGTTGCCTGGTCGTTGAACGTCGAACGAGGACACTTGTCCGCGAGGAGCGGAAATGTGCCGAATCGTCGGGCAACGTAGTAGGATTCCACCCGAGAAAGTGGAAGAGGGTTTTCTGTTATGAAATGGCGCGAATTGCACACAACCAGCGCTCCAACGCCGACATTCGACGCCGCTGCCATATTCTGCTTTTGTGACCGGGTTCTGCCTTGGAGGCCATGCCAAATGCGGAAACTTGGTATAATAGATACCGCAAGGCTGGGTAAATGGGACCCTCGAAGAAGTAAAGACCAGGGGACATGCGCCAAGTCCCCAGAAGGAATGACAACAAGTTTTCGTTTCTCACGCAGAATTTCCTCAAATGAAGATAGTAAGTACTCGTACAACCACTGAACAGAGCCTTGAATCTTCTCTTGGCAACCCGCTTGGTACGCGTCTAAGTGGCGCCGAATGTCCACAATTTCAGGTGGGTGCTGGCCTTCTTTCATGGCCTCGATCAGACTATAGATTTCGGTTCGAAGACGAGTTACATTATTGAACTTCCACTGCAGCCCTTGAACTCCTTCGGAAGTGATTCCAAGCAACAGCAAACCAGGTATTTTTTCCGAGACGAGACCGTATTCGACTATCAAAGTATCTAATGGAATTTCGCCCATCATCTCGCACAGTTTTGATGGTTGGTGAGCCTCGTCCACGAGTAGAACATCCCGGCACTTCCCCCTCAAGAATTCGACAGCCTCAGCTGTCATGGGGTCATTTTCCGGAGGGTAACCTTCAGTCTCAACACGAACGAATGGGAAATGAGCATCATTCTCCGGACTGTCTTCCCTAGACAGTCGGGAATGCGGAAATTCGAGTTCAGACAATTGTGGGGAGCTTGAAGACGAATTGAAGCTTTGTAGATCTGGTGTTCCTGGATCAGAAGCTACTGAAGCTGGAGCAAAGTTCTCAATAGCGCTAAGAAGTGCTCTTGCGCGTCCCATTTCCAGGAAATCGAGAGCTTGCGTCTTCCAGTCTTGTGTGGTAAGCTTTGGCGTGCAGCTGAATTCCAGTGGTGAGATTGGGCATTTCTCAACGTCTAGAGCGAGACAAACTCTGGCCGCAGAGAGGAAGAAATTTGCGCAGTGAATATGATCGTGCGAAGTCAATGGTTCGTTCGGTAGCTCCAGGTGATTTTGATTGATCTCGATGAGCTTACAACCTTCCGCATACTGGCATAGGGCATTATAGAACTTGTCAAGCCGAGCCACTCTTCCGATATGGCCAGTGCGCGCTTCTTGCTCCGAGCACAGGCCTAGGTTTAATACGGTTCTTAATTTCACGAATAGATCTCGCGGGGATTTGAGATCAAGATGATCAAAGAATGCATAGCACTCCTTCAGGCTTGCGGCATCTTTCTTGGCGCGTTCCAGATTTTGCGCCGAGACTGCAAGTTCAAGATGTCTCAATCTTCGGCGTGCTTCGTCGCGTTGTCGTAAATGTTCTTCGTCCTTTTCCAGGTCCGGATCATTTCTGCCTTGTTTTCTCCGCTCAGATCCAACAATATTCGTTGGACTAGCTCCAATCTTCCGTTGACTTCGCAACCCGTGTTGGGATCTTTCCCTTTCGTGATAAATTTCAAGCTGCCGCTTCGCTTCTTCAAATCTACCAGAGCTACTGAGAAACTCAATCTGTGTCGCTAACCAGTCGATAGAAGTTTCGGATCCGTAAAAGACGTCAAGTTTCTTGAGCCCGCCTTTGAGAGCCTCAACACAAGCCACGGTATCACCAGTCCGAATCGAATCGAAATACGCACTCTGACACCTAGAAGCCACTTTGTCCGCCCAGGTACTCTCAAATTTTTCCTGTACGTCTACGTCCAGGCTTGATAGGATCTCACTGAGGGTTCGGTCTACCGAGAAGGACGCGACAGTTACATTACGAGTTGAATAATCGGAAGCGGTCTCTTGCGGCTCGTCAGAGATGGTCAGCTGCCTCATTTTCTCCTCGATGTCTTCTCGTGTGGGTGTGAAGGTGTTTGGCGCCACGGTAACAGCTGTTGGGAGGTCAAGAGCTCCAGGCGCGGACTTCATCATTGCAGAAGAATCAAGGTAGGCGTTCAGACTTTGACTAGATTGACACATTTTGATGTTCTCATGCTATACCTATGCGCATAACTGCTATCCAGAGGCTGGTTTAAGAAGGACTAGTGAGCTGGTTGAGGCTGAGTTTTGCCTGTCAAACCATTGATTCAAGCATCGCGATGATAGCGTACTCCCCTCTGATCTAGCGAGTTTTCATCAGCTCTCATTCAGATCTGGGTTGGCTGCTCTCTAATTCGTACCCACCCAGAGATGCGGCTGAACAACACATCTGGACCAGAACTGCTCTCAACCCTCCTCCTCGACTTCTTCGTGTGCGCCCAAATGCTTCACATGTTACTAGATCGTGGTCAAATCTCGCTTAGAAGCTCTACGTATTGGGCAAATATTTTTTAGCTTGCAGGAGTTCATGCAAAGCGTTGTTGTCATCGTGCCACTGGCCCCTCATTTTTCAGCCTGATGGCAGGCTGTGCCGTTTTCCGACGAAGAGGGTTAAGACAAAAATAGCGCATAAACCTCAGGCTCAAGAGACAAAGAAAAAGCTCAAGAGGAAATATTTCAACGAATTCCCTTTGGGGGGCGATACACTCAATTGTTACCTGAGGCTATCTTAGCTAGCACTACGCCGATCGTCGACCCTATTTAGGAGATTGCTTCGCCCTCCGACATGAACGGTGTCATTTTCATCTGAACTATCAAACATTAAGCAGGTCCACATAATTTTCAGCATGGATGCTTACCACAGCTCTGCGAAGAACACATACTACCCTTACGCAAGAGGCGTCCTCCTCGAACGGATGAGGATCGGTAGCCTCTTTCTTGACCCATTGAATCCTGATACTGGGCTGGGATGGAAGAAGTTCATTTTCCAAAAGAGGTGAGTGGCTCTTATCTTTGCGTATGTAGCATCATTTGCGGCTCTTACCTTAATCCGATTGAATTTACTGGATTTTTTATTAACATTTCCAAAATTAGCATGTCACAAGAAGACTACGAGAAGCACATCGATTCTTGGATCGACGAGGACGAATCTTCAATTCCACCATTCGAAATGAATTTCCGGTGTACGAAAGCTTGGTGTGTTGATGCTGGAATTGAGAACAGCGCTAAACTGGGTGGCGGCCGAGATAAGCACCATGATGTGTCCCTCGTTGGCCATACTGGGAAAAGGCAGCAACTACAGGAGTAAGTGCTTTCCGAGAAGGTTACGGTAAGTGGTTTTCTAATCGCTCAACTGTTTAGACCTGAGGTATTCCTGGCTAAGGAGGTCCTGGGATCATCGGATACGTTGGAATGGATCAAGAAGAGACTTTCTGTAAATTGGTTCTTTCGAATGCTGGCGTTCTTTGCTTGCATGAAATCTGCGATGAAGGTGCCGTCGATCTGGATGCTGACAGGAATCCAAATTGTAGAACGTGGGAGAGTCCATTCCGGCCGGAACGTGGCCACTAACATGGAACTTGGAATCAATGTCGATCCGGGAACGCTAGCGAATGGCATACCGTCCGGTCACTCCGCTGGCAAGTTCGACATGGACAAGAAAGGAGAGATGGGGGTGGATGTCACCTATGGTCACGAGGGGGAGAGGGTCTGGTGTGCCCAGTTCATGAAACTTGACATCAAATTTGAGCACTTGCCGGAGGGCGACAACGAAGCGAAGAGCGACTTGTTTAAGTTCAAGAAGAACGAGTATGCAAAAATCCAACTTTTGGAAGTCGAAGATCTCAAGATGGGTATTCGACGGACCGTGAAGAAAGAGTACGAGGACAGTGCGCAGATTCAGGGCGATCAGGTCCTTCCAGACCCGAAGAACAGGTCTGCAGAAATCATGGGTCTGACGGAAGTGTCGGATAGCGTCGCAGATGATGCTCAAGCTCAGGCCGAAGCTGATCCTGCGGAGGAGGCTGGTAAAGCCAAAGGAGGCGTCATCGTTGCCGAAGCGGCCTACGCAAAAGAAATGGAGGATGTTGATTGGAAAAAGTACGGAGAATATCTTACAAGTCTAGACTATTAGTCGGATAGCTAGCTAGTATCATGCATTTTGTATAACTTGGATCCTGCGAAACAGACCTCTTTCGATGCC
Organism: Pyrenula aspistea; assembly: GCA_021030945.1. Lineage (NCBI taxonomy): Eukaryota > Fungi > Ascomycota > Eurotiomycetes > Pyrenulales > Pyrenulaceae > Pyrenula > Pyrenula aspistea. The sequence continues at coordinate 313,540 of JAGFML010000027.1, forward strand.
CTTTTTTGCTTGGCGCTGAATTCCTGTCTTGTCAGCAGCCCCGCGCGCGCAGATAGTTTCAGAGTCGATCCGATCGACCCTGTGGCAACAGATCTTAACGGAGTCGATTGGGAGCAGCGGTCTGCGATAATGCGGACGTAGTAGCTAGCCTCATCGTCGCTGAATGCAGAAATATCATGTAAGCGTATCTTCATTGTTGCGGTGCTAAAAGCGCAACAGTAACGAAGGTACGGTGCATGCCCTAGGAAGCGTTAAGCCTTTCTAAGCTACCCTGCCGCAATAGTTACGCCTCCGGTCTACGCCAAAATGCAAACATGCAACTGTGGCACTCCACCAACGCCAAAAGGCGGCCATAGGGCAGAAAGAGTGCACTCTTTTGGAAGTTAATAGTAAAATGTGGCTTCACATCTCTTCTCATCGATATTTAATGGGGATCTGACACACCCTGTCCCTTCTGCTGCATTACGGAGGCTCGAGACGACATCTTCAATATCCCTCGAGTTACTCGACATATATGGATCCAGCACCCAAACCGCCGAAAGGTCTCTATGAGCCTCTTCCCAAAGACCCGGTCACATTACGTCTCTTTGTATTGGAATGCGGTTCCTTCCCTGATCCTCTCAGGTGCCAGCTCGACAATGTTCCCTTTGAGCCTGAGCCTGAGTTCGAAGCTCTTTCCTACAGCTGGGGAGACCCTACAGGAACGCGGCCGATTCGTGTAAACGACCGCTTGGTCCATGTGACGAGCAACATTGAGGCCGCTCTGAAGCACCTGAGACATGCCGAAAAGAATAGAACGCTATGGGTAGACGCTGTGTGCATCTATTCCCACTGAACCGCAATAGAAGATCTCAGAATCTTGAAGGTTGCACTTCAATTTTTGAGCAGTTTAATTTTGTGTATTCGGCTAGCCAGATTGTCAATACGATCTTCTGTAATTTTATGCACCTTGCTATCTCCTCTATCTTGTCCTATCACCGTCTCTTCACCACGCCAATTCCTCGCTTTAATGTAACTACAAATCCCTGCTCTGAAACGCTCCAATTCAATCAAAGAGGCGGCACAGCGCAACATGATTAATTGATGGATTTCCTGCCGGAAGCTCGGCGAAATATTCGTAGAGTAAATGATGGAGTTCCTAGATGGCAGACACCTCGGCGAGCCCCGAAATGTCTGCCCAGGGATACGCTTCTCGAATCGAGCCTCGCATAAGTGCACAAAAATGCCTGCGAATTACAAGCATGTCAATTCGGGTGATAAGCATGGCAGCCTGATTAAGCCCGGTCAGCTGATTTTCGCAGGCAGACACCTATCCAGCTGCGCGATGCCATGGGAGGACTTGATGATACCTCTTAGCAGCCACGTGGTCAATTTCATTTCGTGAGAATGTCCGTGGAGTCCCTTCATTGAATACAGGTCAACAAGATAGGGTCTCCAACTACAATTTAGCAGCACGATTTGGAATTCCGCCAATAAGTGCTCCTTTCCCTAAGTCTATGACCTTTCTTAGACGTACCTTTTGATCGCTGAAAACAAAACTTCAACAAAAATTTGAAATAAAACCTTCTGTCGCTTCGGGTCCGGAATCGCCTTTGTTGTCAAACTTATGTCTTCCTCTGGCTCCTCTTCTGGTCCAGTCCCCTCGGACGTGGAGCTCACGGCTCGGACGATTGATCTACTGGGCTCGCTCATTAATGCAAGCCAACCAACGAGCGCACTTGGCAAAACAGCATCGAGCCTGATCAAATGGCTCGCACGGGAGCGGATTGACGAATTGAGCTTCAAAACATGCGCGGAGCTAGCCCGGGGTCTTGCCTATCCCAACGATAATGGCCTCGCCATCCGAGATTCTATTGAACAAGCAGATGAGAAACTGGGATTTCTCAGAGCACCCATAGGTCTGCTCGTCTCAGGTTCTCTCGGAAGAATGCTGGTTAGGGACAGCGATTTCTGTTACATGGTCTCCACGGTCGCCTCCCTTGCTTCATTCTACGGAATGAATCGTGTTACCGATAATCTTGTTTCCATGATGCTTAAGGATGAAGTTTCTTTTAGCTACAAAGTCCACCGCGCTCCTATCAAAGCGGTGACGTCCAAGATCGTGGAAAGTATCTTCATCAACGTTATTAATACAGGTCACCACTCAGCCTGCCTCCCCGAGGAACTCTGCGGTCTGCATGCCCACACAGTGGATAACCTTACTTTTGCCGCTACAATTAGATTGATCCAACAGACTGAGGGCGACATCTTCATAGTAAGTGAACGATTTATAGCTGACATCACCAACTGGCTCTTCTACCACTTTCATGGGCGTTTCGAGGTTTCGGTGAACCATAAAATTCTCATCAGCAAGAGTTTAGGCCATGATAAGCGGGTGGTACATCTGGTAGTCCAAAAGATGTGCTCGGAACAAGAAAACTGCTTCCTCGAGGAAGGGTCAGTTGAACTTTCGGTGGCAACAGGGGATGGTCGCCACACTACACTTCTAAAATCCGTTGGTGACTCGGGAACCCGCACCGCTATACCGCGTCCGCACACGAGGCGACCACTGTACCATTTGGATTCTCCGGAGCAGCGAGCAATCACAGCCCCGAACCTCAACCGCTCTGAAAAGAACCACATAACTGCCGTTGCAAAGAAGATGTTATCTTGGCTTTTAAATCTTCCACTATTCCCAGGCCGTTGGGTTTCTGGTTTGGACTTCGATGTCAAGTTTGATGGCCGCGAAAGCTCTCTCTACGTGCGTGATGTTCTCTTCGCCTATCCTCGCTTGCTCCACAAGGACACTGGCCACATAGAATCTTCTGCCCCCACTTTCTGTCCTAAGCCGAAGCATTTCTTCGCCGAGGTCATTGACGAGTCTGATTCAGATTCGGAGAAAGAAGACAATCCTATTACAGCGGACACCATGCTCGCATCCTTTCCTATTGCAGTGGATATGCTCGAAAGTATTCGGAAAAGATGTACCTGCAAAGTCTGCGAGAATGACGGTCTCCTCGACGACGCAAAACCTGGTTGTTTGCGATTTCTCGCTGCAACAGAACTGTTCGTTATGCTAGCACATGCCATTTCAGAAGGCTTAGGAGCGACTGATGTTTCGGGGCTATCAACGTCCGCTGACATCGTGTCTGGTATGCTTCTATTGTTATTATACCTGTTTCGGAAAGAAACGCTTTTCTGGTTACACTGTTTCCAGATTGCCGCTATCACCACTGCTGGTGCACCCTTACAGGACATTCGAACCAATAAAAGTCTATCAGGCCCCCCAGTCGCCATACAGAACGGGTGCTTCGTGCTTGTAGCTCCTTGGATTAATATCCAGCGCGAGATCTGCGTTAAAAGTTGCTATCATCTGGAGTCTTTTGAAGGAAACATCCAAGGAATCTCAGATGAATTTGCCTTACTCGGGTGTGAGCCCTATTCTGACCGCTGTGAGAGTGACCTGAATGGCACTACAGACACACATCAAGGGCCTCAGGAAGAAGACACGGCCGAGGTAGACCATAAGACGGCCCTTTTTCGTGTTGGTGAATCTCAGTATCGTCTCATGACACTCCTGAAATGCGGCTCCTCTATCCGCATAATCGACCCCTCGCAAATCTTCATCTCGCTGTGCCGCACAACTTTCTTGAGATGTCGTCACCGTTCCCATCAAAGCCCTCTTCAAGCTCACAGCCTTCCCGAAGGAGTACGCGTCTGCGGGTTCGAGCATATTCTTGCAAGTTGGGATGGAATTCGGAGTAAAGTTGAGGTGACTATGATACTGAGCAGCTACAGCAAATATAACGCTATCCTCGCCATGTCACCGTTCGGAGTCATTCTGTATGACTTAAATTCAAGCTGTATCCAATGCGCTCTGTCGGCCCTGAGAGGTATCCCAAAAGAGTTTGAACCAGACCGTCCGCAGCGAATGGTGCAAGCAAGACTGCAGCCTCAGTTCCAACTCGGCTTGAGTGAGGGACGTTAGATGAACAAAAAGCTCACTTATCACGAGAGTGACTTATCCCCAATATCCGAAAATTTTGAGTCAATTTGCAATGGTGAACGCCATGCAAATTCTGAAGGCAGATACCGGAATCCTGACTGGGATATGGCTTGAAAAAAAAGTCTATCGGACTATCTAGCAATATCTTATATGTAAAACACTGTGACCGCGTGCTAGATGCAGTAATAATGATAACTGGGTATACCTTGAGTTATGAATTGAATACTGGCTTTCCGCCATTGTTGTGTTCATGATCATTACTATCCTATTTGATGTGAAATGTAGCCTTTTAGCCCCCTACCTAAATTCTGGTGGGGTTTAAAGGCCTATCCGAGGGCAATCTCGTTTAGTTTAACGTTTAGGCTGTCTACCACACCAAAGGGCTACATGGGCATAGGCCCCCCAGGTATGCGAGGTGGCGATATCATCCATGTTCCCTTTGGCAGCAAGACCCCCTTCGTGCTGCGCCGGGCAGGCGAGGCTCTACTGTCGGACAAGGGATTGCAACGCTGTCACACTCTGGTTGGGGACTGCTATGTCCAAGGTGTCATGGAGGGAGAGATACGACAGGTTTATATGCGAGTCAAAAGGGCGTTGGAAGCGGGAGAGACAGTGGACGGCAGTGAGGTTCGTCGATTTGATATGGCTAAAGTGTTTTTGCAATGAACATATGCGTGAAGACGACCGCCAATCTGCTGATAGATCAAGCAAGTATCTCCTACAAACTTACTAGCACCGAAATTGCGCTAGGTTTTATGATAACCGCCAAGCTGGAATTAGGCAACACAACCCTCAAGAGAAAATTAACCGAATTCCGCGCCATCGTCATCATCCGCCATAAGCTACCTCTTTCTACGATTCCAGTTACTTCTATCGACAAGAGTACATAAACCAAGACAAAAGATCACCTTAGTATGAACAAATATCCGCGTGTCTCCAGCTCGGCCGACCGGACGTTGCAAAGTTCCCATCACGTACCTGTACCTGTCCGCCTTGTAATCCGCGGTGTGTGCGCCTGCGCCCCCGGATGGATCGATCCGGTTGAGCTCGGGAAGATCCGATCTCTTGATGGTCTTTGGAGACCATTAACATAGTCGAGGCCATAGACCCCAAGGGAAGTGGATGCGTGGGGGACAGTCATGATATTACAGTATATACCATGCTTTCGTTTCCCTCGGCACCCATCATCATTGCCCTACTAGCTAGCTTTCTTTCCCACACCGAACGCTCCCGCCGGTTATTCGATCGGGTGCTTCTGGCGCGAGGCTGCCCTTTTATCGCGTAGCGGCTGCGTTTTTGCCCCAGAGCAGGATTATTAGTCGTGGTGGAGGCTGGAGGGAGTGACAGCGTTCTGGCTCTTCTGCTATCGCGGCTTCTTTGCTACAACATTGTTGTGGGTGAATTTTTGAGGCCATGTGATGGGGTACTGTGTTCGAGAGACATTCTGGATCAAGCAGTTTTTGTAATTTTGACAGATCTGTGGAAGCATGGGCAGATAAAATGAGGCTGGCGGAGGGGAACTGATTTCGGGGGTTGATTGGGTCTGGATATCACGTGACTCTGTCAGTTTTGCCCTAACCGTGCCAGGGGGTGTCTGTAGGGGGTTATCTGGGAGGGAAACGATGAATCTTGGCGTCCTGATGACTTTCGCGTGCTTTGAGTGCCGCGGAGAACGATCAATTTGTTCATGCCATCTAAAAATACCCACCATATCCGTGAATGGACTTGGCTTCCCTATACCCGTCAACCGATCTGACAGCTCTACCAATAAGTTCTGGGTGGTGAGAGGGGGTAAGATAGGTAGCTAGATAGCTTCTGCCGAGGCAACTCCTTCCAACCTTCTCAACCACACCTTCGCTTTCATATCCGGGAGTATGAATTTCCCAAACGTCACGTTTCGCGGACGAGCGCCGAAATTCTCCATCGCAAAGTCAAAGTTCAGAAGGAGGTGCACCATGACCAGTTTGACTTCATCAGACACCATGAACCTGCCGGGACAGGCGTGACGCCCGTAGCCAAAGTGCATGCTGTGTTCGCTGGTGGCAGTCAGGGCGCAGGTAGCTTTCAGCTCTGGATCGTTGCGCATCCGAGCAAAGCGCAGGCCGTCGAAGCGTTTCGGGTGCTTGTAGAAGCGCTCGTCTGAGAGTAAGGGGGAGTTGGGGGTGAAAATGCGGCTGCCCGCGGGTAAGTGGAGACTGTTGTTGGCGAAGGTGTACGGTTTCAGAACCAGCCGTGCAAGCGCAGCTAATTTTTAGATGTGAGCGGGGCCGTTTCAAGGATTATTTTTTGGTGACGAGCTGCGTACCTGCGTCCAGGGGGTTCCACCTTTGAGTTTCCTTGATGAAGCTGTCAAGCTTGTGCATTGTGTCGATGGAGTTTTTGGTGCCCTGTCCATACTTTTTCGCACATTCGTTTATTTCGTCCCGGAGCGGTGCAACGTATTCGGGACGTGTGGCGAGTTCAAAGATAGTGTGCACTACCAACTTTAATGGGCGTGAGTTTGCACGTTGCATTACTGCATGGGCGAGAATGTACCTGACTGGACGTGTGCAAGGCGGCAAAAATAGCGTTTGATATCGCATTAGCAACATCATTGTCATTGTACGTGGTCCTGCCGTCTTTATCGACCCAGTTGATCAAGAAGTCAAGAAGATCCTGGCATGTTTTTGAGTTTTTTAAACGTTTGAGAAGCTGCGGTGACACGTACTTTCATAGGATTTTTATTTCGTGAGGCCCTTCTCGATCGGATCTCCTCATTTACTATTGAATTCACTTTCCTCACGTGTCGTGGGGCCATCAGGAATTTTGCAATGATGCTGGAAATATTTTAGCTAAGATTTCACTAAGAAATTCCAACGCTCACGGTCTCATACAAGCAGGGAAACAACGTAGAATGAGGGCGTCTCGCGGTACTGACTCGCTAAATTGACAGCACAGATCAAGAGCAGCGGAGTCTCTGCATAGTGGGGGCCCAAAAAGGGATTTAGTGGTAAGACGGGCTACTACCCTCAATGCCAGATGGAAGCAAGGCACTGACATCCATTCTGAGGTACTGGTCATGGCATTAGTAGCGTTGGAGAAGAAGGGCATAGAAGATGACCTTTGAGGTCTATTAGACCTTTGTATTTCTTCTTGAAACCCGTGGAGGAACTCCATGACAAATTCCTCGAAGAATGGGTCTTCCGGTCTGCTGGCTCGAGTCTTCTGCCAGCTCAAACCTTGCGCTATGATAGAAGTGTCCATCTTCCGAGCGCCATATTCTGCTCCAGGCATGCACCACTTGAATTGAAATTCCTGCACTGCCATCAGCTCGGTTCTCTTTCCCGCGCGAAACCATTAGTACTTCGGACATGACGGCCTGAAAAGACATTTGATCCTCGTCAAGAGAGCTGTATTCCCTAGTCATAATTCGATCGCAAAGAAATATCTCCATGCGCCTTAAAGTAGGTATCTGAAATGCGAATTTTCCGTACTTCGAGCATTATAGTTAACAGTGCCACTCTGCAGTCAGCAAGCCGATTTACCTTCTTATAACCCTCGTGAATAGAGTCACGTGCGAATGATACGTTTCGTATAGCAGCCAGCCACGTCGTGAACCGGATCGCTGGGCCAACAACAGGTACATCAACTTTCTTTTTGTACTATTTAGATATGTACGTTTCTTTCTTGGAGAAGCTGTACCGAACCTTTGTGTAGCTGTTGAGGTATCGGCTCACCAGAAAGCCAATTATGGAAGCTCCAGCGACTGTAAGCATCGGCCATACTGGCGGGGGGTTGGTAAGGTTGTCGAAGAACATGAATATGTATGGCGAAATGGCTCGATAGTCATTAATTGTAATAGCAGACCAAGCAAAGAGACTTCGAGTATCATTGTGCTGGGGCTTTGGCCGTTATTTGCCACGCAAGCCAGTAACGACGATCACAGCTCCTTGGTATGGCAACGTGCGTGGCAGCTGTTTGAATAAGACGAGTATTAGTGAAACAGGGGCTTGACAGGTGAGTTTTCGGATTTCTTGTTGTAGAGTGGCTCTTCCGGGTTGTTTCTCACGGCAGATATGCCAAGATCCAACCTATCAAAAACGAACAGCAACGTGCAACCATTGTGAAACTGCAGACAAGGACCAGTAGTCTAAATCTTGGCATGAAAGCTGCAACGCCACTAGCAAATATCCTCCAAGAGAATTGCCGACCTCGCACAGGCTGTTCCACGAATTCAAGTTGCTGTGCATTCCAGATTAATGTAGCCGAGAGGCCGGCGGGTACGTCCCGCAAGGAAGGGATTATGTATCGAATCAGAATCCGTTTCAAGGTATCATCGTTTGAATGCAAGCGAACGAGAAACTCCGAATGCTCACACAACTTTCTCGTGCGGTCCCATCGAGTCGTACTGAAATGGCGTATGATGTCTTCTATCGCAGGCTTTGCGGTCGTTGATTCGCGCAAAGTTTCCCTCCATAGTGCGTTTGCCAGGGCTGCAGCATCTTCGATCGCCATGTTCGCACCTTGACCTAGGGTAGGTGCCATCTGAGCTGTGTCAACCATTCGTGAAGGGAGTTTATGACTTGGGAGCTTACCTTACGTACTGCATCTCCGATGCACACTAACCGACCAAAGTGCCAAGTCTTGAACCATCCTTCCTCTAATGGTGTTATCTTAAAAATGTCACACCTCGACCATACGTCCCCAAACGTCAACACCGAATCGAGCCTCTTCGACTTTAGACTTTCACAGATCCGATGGGCGGCTTCGGTGGTAAAGCACGAGCTGTCTTTGTATCTTTGGTTTTCCTTGACAATGATAAACCAGAAAACTTTTGCATCCTTGCCAACAAATAGATGGAATGTCAGACTATTGTCCAAGAGGCTCAGTTGGACCCCAGCCTCCACTGCAGGAACGCCTGAGGAGATTCCATAAATGCAAGAGAAATCAATCCTCAGAGCTGGTATCATTAACATCTTCGGCGAGTCTCGATAATACGAGTTACTTACCCGACTTTTCGCTTTCAGTAATAGTGTTAGGCTCTGTTTCGCTAGCATATCTCCACATCTCAGACCGCACGATGCTGTGAACTCCATCGGCTCCAACGACCAAATGTGCAGAGTATTCCTCCCCCTTGGCAGTCCTAACAACCATTTGAGCTCCCCGATACCCAGTCCACACCACCCTTTGGCCTGTGTGTATTCGCTCTTTACGACTGAGCCTGCTGTAAAGAATTGACAGAAATTTCTGGCGTTCAAGAAAAGATAGGGGATATCCAGAACTAGAACGGGTCTAATATTAGTTTTCGAATGCTAAAAAAACATTGCGGTATACTGACGTCGACTCTAACACAGATGGAAACTGGCTTTGGAAGGAGAAACCATCCGGAAAGCGTATTCGAGCAAATTTCAAAGGTTCTACCTCTTTCTCAACGGCCTCGAAAAGGCCTAGCTGATCCAGAATCCAAGCCCCATTTGGCAATATTCCGATCGAAGCTCCCATCTGCGGGCTTATCTCTCGGTTCTGTTCAAGTACATCGAACGAAATGCCTAGTTTTTCTAGGCAGTGAGCGAGTGTAAGGCCCGCCACTGAACCGCCGACAATTATAACTCTGAAGTCCTCTAACATGCCGACTAAGCATTGACTGCTCAAAGGTTCTTAAAGTGGAAAGGTGAAGCAGTGAGTCTTGCTTGAAAGCCTTTCGCTGCAGCAGAAGGTGAGCGTGTCAGGCGCCTTAGTCGTGAATAGCTGTATCAAATCGGTTGGTGTGGTTGTAGGAAGGGTTGCACTGATTCAGGACCACTTAAGTAACTTCTCACCTTCCTTTTCCGCCTTGCGCACAGCATAGAAACAGAATCCGTACGTCACATCCACAGCTACAAATACCACCAGACTCCAGATCACCAAAGGACTACCCAGCCAGCCAAATGCCTCAGGCCAGTACTTCCAGCGGATGCTCGCAAAAATGACGGTGCAACAGGATCCAAGAAAGCGACTTAACCTTGCTTCACAGTCAACTACCACTATATCGAAAAAATTTGGTTACTCACCACATGCACCACGATGTACCTCTTGTGCTATTGCGCTGTAGAAGTTGGCAGAGACCACCAAGGCTCAACGTGAGTTGGCAAATCACAGCTCCCCACGAATAAGCCAATCCAGGACCGATCTGCATCGCAAGTGCAACGTGACCAATGAAACATACCACGGTGCCACAGATGAAAATCAGCGCCATGTTCTTCGCGACCAAAGGCGAATGTTGCCATTCAGCGGGTGAAACCTGCGTCGCAGCAATCATGATGCCAATGTTGAGCGTCACTCCCGCACCGAAAACGGCAAGTTCGGCTAAATTGGATGAGGGATACACAAGGGTGAAAGTAAGTTCCCAGCCGATGTTGCAGCAGAGGGGTATGATGGCCATGCTGTATGTCGCCTCCGTGTATGAGTGCCACAACATGGTCGAGTAATTGATCAGCCATCCGAATCCCATTAAGCAAACGAATAAATCTGCAAGCCATCGAATTTCCTGATAGGGCTCTGGCGCTTGCAAGTTATTGAAGCCGTCCATATTGCAGTGGTGATGCAAAATCGTGCTGTTTTGGCCATCTGAAGAACGGGGCTAAGTCGCTCTTTTATACATATCTTGGAGGAGCGGGACAGAATTTTCCGGAATCCGACTCACGCCTACCTTCCCGTGATTTTCCTCTCATCTAGAAGGACAAGGGATGGCCAGCTGTCCGTACGAATATTTGGTGAGCCAATATGGCCAGCACCACTTCAATCCCTTCGTTGAGAAACTGCGTCCTTCTCTCCGCGTCGAAGATCCCACTAAACATAGCTTGATTTTGGACATCATGGATGCCGTGCATTTCTGCCTGATACTTGTGGACGATATCGCCGATAAGAGCCTCCAACGCAAGAACAAACCGGCAGCACACGTGCTTTTTGGTGCCTCCGAGACAACCAACCGAGCTTATCTTGTTCTGACTCGGGTCATCAATCGTGCTATGCGCGAGCGCCCAGTTCTTGCTGTTGAGCTCTTGACAACCCTAGAAGACATTCTTCAGGGCCAGGATGACTCACTTGTGTGGCGCCGTGATGGACTGGAGGGTTTTCCACGTCAGGACAACGAGCGGCTGGCAGCTTACAAGAATATGGCGAGGCTGAAAACTGGTTCATTATTCATCCTTCTAGGAAGGCTTTTGAATGATGGCGGAGGTGAATTAGATGAGAAGCTGACCCGGTTTGGGTGAGTCAAAACTTCGACTTTTTGATCGGAAATTTGATACATGATCCTAGCTGGTATGCACAATTGCAAAACGACTGCAAGAATATATATTCGGCTGAATACGCTCGCGCCAAGGGCTCCGTGGCCGAAGATCTCCGTAATGGCGATCTATCGTTCCCAATTGTGGTCGCTCTGATTGAGGACCAGACAGACGGAGTCGTTGCAAAGTCATTGGATACCCACTCTGAGGCCGATATTGAGAAGGCATTGAAGGTGTTGGAGAGTCCGGCAGTAAAGAACACCTGTTTGGAAGCACTGAAAGAGGCTACTTGTGGCATAGAGGATCTTGAAGCCTTGTGGGGACGCCGAGAAGAGATGACTAGAAAAAGCGAAGTCAATAGCTAGATGCAGCGACAGGTTCATGAGAAGTTTTCGATCAAAGTCTAATAGCTGGTCGCCGTGTTGCAATTCATGGTCTGTTCAGCCCCAACATAGTTTTAACGATAGACGTGGACGCTGAAAATCACGTGGTTAAATTTGAATCTTTTTTGTCACGTGATCGCTTAAGTCTCGGCTTGTGGTCACAGCCAGCTCTGGCGCAAAGAGGCTCTGAAAATGAATTGGGTAGAGCTTATTGATACCAAATATGCTCCAAGATGGCGACGACATAATTGACCTAGGCTGTCAATAAGTTCTCAGAGCCAATTTGCGACAGACAAATCGATCACGCCAAGGAGCTTCGCTTCACGAGATGGCGTCGAATTCATCACAATACAACATGTCTTGAAGCTTGAGCAGCACCTTCTCCGTGCTCCGTACTTGATTGTCTTCCCAACGCTCTTGATATACGCGTGAATCAATCTGTACATATCAGGTCCAGAATGATGGAACGCGACCTATTTCTCGCTCGGATGGCAGGACAAGAGCCATCTCAACACAACGTCGCGCAGTGGCATGGGTATCTGGCTCCGCCAAGTGTTTACTTGTCACGTGGGCTGTGTGGTCTGTGCGCTCTCCTTCAAAGCCAGTTGATTCACCGTTAAGTGGAGAGTTACTCAGCATCATTAGCTCTCTTCCTTGAACACCCCACGCGCCTGGAAAGTCGCAACATTTGAATTAGAATAGCCTTACTTCTCCCCAACGAGCAGACCATGGTCTTTCACCTCTTGCTACTCCTACTACTCTTCATGTGCTCCTGGTTGCTGGTATTCTCTTTCTCTGATCCAAAGAAAAGATGTACGCCTACAGTTCGATGGTGGCCTGCGATTTTTCCAGATTTCCTTGACCGATTGAGCTATAATGCGAGAGCCGCTCAGCTGATTAACTTCGGTTATCGCAAGGTGACGCGTTTTCTTGTCACCACTTTGAAGCACCATGTCTGACCGACGCCATAGTATAAGGACCGGCCATTCAGGCTGCTGAAGATGGATATGGACCTTATCGTCGCTCCCTTGAAATATGCCGCAGAATTGCGTTCTATCACGAGCGACAAGCTAGACCCATTGACTGCAAGCTTCGATGACAATGCCGGAAATCAGACAAACATCTTGCTCGGAAGCGAACTACACTCAGAGGCTCTACACCGGCGCTTAACTCCAGGACTCCGTAAGTTCTAGTGGGATTATAATAAGCATCGCTTCTAACTATTCTTAGCGCGAGTTATTCCACTAGTAGTTGACGAATTGGGTTACGCCTTTGGACAAGCATTTCCCGAGTGCAACGGTATGCAGCCGCAGGCGAAACTTCTGGTTTCGTTGCTGACGTCTGAAATCTAGGTACATGGGCTGCGGTCCGATCGTACGATTTGGTGCTTGGTCTAGCAACTCATGCTGGAGCCAGAGTCTTCGTTGGAAGTCCTCTCTGCCGAGATGAAGCGTTTCTCGAAACCACTGCTTCTTATAGCATTGACACTTTCGACACGATTTCTACCTTCCGTAATATCGGCAACTACATTGGTTCAATATTTGCATATTTTGTTCCCAGTGTCAGACGCTCTCGCGAACGGCTGATCTACGTCCAAAAACTTCTCAGCACAGAAGTTGAGAGAAGGCGAGGTTGTGCCGACGAGAAACATGAGGATTTCCTCCAATGGTGCATGGATTTGGCACATGATGAGGAAGAACGGAAACCGGAAGCTTTGGCACATCGCACATTAGGGATCCTAAGCATGGCTGTTGTCCACACAACTGCCATGGCAATCACTCACATGCTGTTCGACCTGATAGCCAACCCTGAACTGCGAAAGTCACTCGTGAAGGAGCAGGAAAAGATCTTGCCAGTGGGGTGGGCGGAAATCAATCAAGAGGCAATGCTTCGTATGACTCTGCTGGATAGTTTCATGAGGGAATCGCAGAGGTTCAATCCAATTGGGGAATGTGAGTCTTCGCCACCCCAAGGTCACTACACGAAATTGATCACTATTATAGTCACCTTCAGGCGTATTGTCAGGAAGCCAATCACGCTATCAGATGGTTTCCAGCTACAGCCCAGACAACAGATAGCTATAGCATCGAAGACTATCAACATGGACAACGACATTATATGTGACGCAAAATCATTCGATCCATTTCGCTGGGCAGGTCAAAAGCAGCCATCCACAACATTCTCACACAGTAGCTCTACCAACTTGCATTTCGGACTTGGTCGGTATGCCTGTCCAGGACGTTTCTTCGCCTCGGTATGTCATACCTAATTCCGCTACTATCACGTCTGTCTTCTAATCTTGAGGTTCGACTTCCAGTATATGATAAAAGCTATCACAAGTCGAATCTTGCTCGACTATGACTTCAAACTCGAAAGTAACAAGACCTCCCGTCCACCGAATATCATTCAAGGTGACAAAATCTTCCCAGATAGGGAGGAAGCTATTCTCTTTCGTCGCCGCGGCAGTTAAGCTGGACTTGTTCAACTGCGTTGCCAAAACGAGTACTGGGTTAGGTCAATATGGAGACATAGGATCGTTTACTGAGATAAAGCGAGACCCTAGAGACGCACGAACTATGTTTTCATCGCGAGCCAACCGCTTTTAGGGGTTAGGAAAGCCTTTTAGTTGCGTGCTAGACACGGCACGTCAATATTTTCCTGCTATTTTCTTTGAGGTTACAAGTTGACTCCGAATGCTAGACAAACTATGACTATTTGTCATTCCTGAGCCTAGTCTTTTTCTATGTTCAAACCTTTACCAAAGTTCTACAGAGAAAGCGTGCCAAGTGCAGAGTTCAGTCTAACCACGTCACCCCGAGAATATTGAGAGCACGATCACCCTGGACCCTTTTCGCCTACAATAGTGCAATTTTCTTCATCATAGCCGTGTCGCGGCTCATTATCTCGTCTCTTAGCAGTAGAGCCACAGCGCCACCAGCCGCAGGCCCTGTCACTAGACTGACAAAGAACATGTACAAGATCAACTCGCCAGTCATGGACTTGTTCTTGCACTCGAGTGCGTGGCACAATAGTCCAACTGTCATGAAGAAACCACTCGTAGTGCCGACAATCTCATCGATTTGTCTCAATCGAGCGTCACGGATCGTTGCTTCAGTAACATATCCTAACGACAAATACTCGGGGACGCCAAGTAGGCTATTTGTAAGGCGGAGCGCGTCGGCGGCCTCAGCTGTGAATAGCACTGGTACCCAGGTAGCTGCGAAGGCGATCGCAAAGGCGCCAATGTGGGTTGACGTTGAGAAGAGAAAGAGGAGCACAAGAACAACCCTTGTCAAGAAGAGGTTTTGACGTTGGCTAGTTTGTGTCCTATTCAGGATCCACATCGAAACAAATGGCATGGCTATAGAGAAGCCATAATTTGAGGATAGCCAAACCATCAGCAAGGACATCCTTCGGGGAGAACCCCGTCACGGTTAGCCGTGGTAGCATAGCCGAATTGAGTTTGACCATACATACCCCATGGTCGTAGTGACTGTGTTTCGGAAGAGCAATTCATGAAATACCATGATATAGAGCGGTATGAATTGACCCATGCAAAGAAACGAGTGCAACGAATACCAGGGCCAAGATTTTGTGGAGGCTGATAGTGAGGTAATTTGAAAGAACGGTACCCCCGATCCAAGTGAAGCCAAAAAGTCGACTCTCATAACGAGGGCAAAGCCCTCTCCTAGTCTCCACATTACGCCGAGTACCGCAATCAGCATTTCAAGCAGGCAAAAGTATCGAAATACCGATGCCATGTTGGTGGGAATTAGTCAATGGAAGGTTTCCTGATGAGCAGTTGACCAAAAGGAAGACTTCTCATATCATTATGGTTGCTGGAAGTAGTAGCATTGTTACCAGCTCTTGCTATAGAAGGGAGGGGCTGACATCTGTCGATTGAAACCGCAGAAATCACAGATAAGCCAACTTGGCCCTCAGCATGTTCGACCCTCAATAGGCCTATGAATGACTATGGACAATTCAAGACAGGCAGCCAGAATTGTGCATCGCTGCAGGAGTACGAGCCCTGCGCTTAATGCGAAGAGCACCGACATTGCATTCGCATCGACCTTTTCGTTCATACAGCAATTTGGTCACACTTGAATCCTCGCCGTGATACAGTAAGGTAGCACATAAGGGGTTTCACAGTCCCTGCTAAGTGGTTGTTCAGCCGAATGTGACACAGTTCGTTTAAGCAAACAAATTAGGGCTAGGGCTATTGTCTTGGGTGGTCCCTCCCAACATCTTCGCTTACTTACCTAGATCTCGTTACACCTTCGTACCTCTTGCATCACATCACTCTTCCTCTTAATGCGCAGAGATTCAGCTGGAGCGGTTCTGTTCCTGTGCGCTCCTGGTCTTTGTGTGAATGCGGGTAGCTACAGATTGAAGCAGTCCTAGCAGGATCCCGCCTAGTTTCTCCCGCGCACATGAAGTGACGGACACCCTAGGCTCGGCAAGTTGCTGAAGACGGAATCGCTCTGCGACACATGAACCCATAATTCGTCCTGGTTTTTTTATTGCGCTACATCACATCACTCTGACATGTTGCTCACGCGCCTACAGTGCCCTTTCCTTGGCCTGATGGCTTCAGCGAGGGGATTTGCGAGTGGCATAGTGTGTTGGAAAGTAATGGCGTCTATATCTAGGGTATCTACTTCATTGGATTTCTCTCATTTGTGATTTCCGAGTTCTTATCTATCATTCACTTGACATCGTACCACGATGAATTGCAGCACAACAGCCTTAGAATTCAATGTTAGGACGAATACAGAAGATTTGGACTATTGGACTCGTCATTGTACTCCTTCTATCAGCGGCCTCATGAATTTTGCCAGGACCTATTCATCCACCGATCAAAATGCGCAAATTTCCTTCTTGTCGGAGCATGTCATTCCTCACCTGGGTCCGCGGCCATCTGAGGCTCATACTAGGTCCTACTTAACACAAAGTGGTTTTCCTCTACAACCAAGCATTAACTTCAGCTCGGGTCAGCCTAAAGTCCGTTATACTTTTGAGCTGTTGGGGCCTCGCGGTGGCAGTGTGAGCGATCCGTTCGGCATAGAAGCAGCACGGGAGATACTGTTTTCTCTTGCCCCGACCTTAGGGATTTGCACTCAGTGGACCGAGACCTTCATGTCGGCTTTCTTTCTAACGTCCGAAGAAGTCGAATGTGCTAGGACCAAGCTTCAGCACTGGCAGGAGAGCTTCATGTCACCGGGAGCAAAAGTACCTGTCATCTCGCGGCTTCCATCTTGTTTTGTTGCCTTTGACCTAGAAGGTTGTGGAAGGTCCATGAAGACATACTTCAATGTCAGGCCTAAGACAATTGCAACCGACACGTCCTCGGTAGACATTACTTTTGGTGCCATCCGCAATCTGGTACCGTTTGGAGACGCGTTCGCTGTCGATATGCTCGCGCAGTAAGTCCTACGTACCGAATAGCTACAGCCCTTTACTTTTGTCCAGTACTTCCTTTACATTTTCAACCATTGTTGCTTACAGCGCATCGCGACCAGATTCCTATCCGAGCGCCAAAATCCCTCTGCTGTCGAGCTGGTGGGAATCGACTGCGTCGATCAAGCAAGCTTGCCTCAGGCACGGGTCAAAGTATACATCCATACTCTGAGCAATTCCTTCAATACAGTTCGGGACTATGTGACTCTAGGTGGTCGCCGACGAGACCAGATTACTCTGGAAGGTTTAAAGATCCTACGGGATATCTGGCACCTCTTACTCGACGAACCTAGTGGCATTGTTGACGAGGGCTGGAGCAAGCCCTTGAAAGACGCCACAATCCTGTTCCAGAGGTTATATTTCAGCTACGAGATGAGGCCTGGCAAGGAGTGGCCGGATGTCAAGGTCTATGTGCCGACTTGGAATTATGCACGGAACGACCAGGCAGTCCTGCAGAACTATCAGAAAGTCTTTCAAAAGTGCGGCTGGGAGCAACCCGAGCAGGGTAGCTATAGAAAGGCCTTCGCGAGTGCTTTGTACGTTTATTTTCTGTCTCAAGGCCCTCATTCTGCAACATTACACTGTGAAACTTGATAAAATTGAGCGTAACTGACCCAAACCCGCATAGCGGATCAGTGGACTGCAAGCGCCAAATGATGATACACCAAGACGCATCTTTCATGTTCACCAAAGAGAAGGAGATCTATCAGACATTATACTACAGCGTACCGCTCGAGACAGAAGGATAGGTGTGGAGCTATAACTTCCCTGCTTTGCAGATAGTCGACTCGGGTGGATCCCGCGGTTCCTTACATATGTGCATCGCTACTATCATAGCACTCCCGATAAGGCAGCCATGCCAATCAATTATAGCAGGATGACACTTTGTCCTTCCATTGCAAGACCCCCGCCTCTCATGGAGTTCTTGTGGTTACGCTGTGAGGGTGCGCTGGTGGCACCTACACTGTAGTGATAATCTCTTTTAAGGTTAGCTTAATCAAGGTGCTTCACCACCTATACTAAGTAGATAGAGAACCAGCTGAGGACACCGTTTATCACGTACATAACGAAATGCGTGCAGATTGTTTGAAAACAAGAAGTTGCTAGATCAAAGCTAGGCCTGAAGTCAACAACCATGAGTCACAACAGCTTTCCCAGAGCCCTCTTAACCAACGTTATGGCCAATGTGAAAGAGACGGACTACAACGACTTTACTTGGGGTCAACTAGTTGTCGCTCTCCTCCTCATCACGGTTGGCACCTGGATATATCTATCCACCCTTGGTGGTATCTCTATCCCTTTTGCCGCGTATCGTTCGCCTTTGGAACCTGCCTTTCTAGTACGCCTACGTTTTGCAAAAGGGGGTATCAGTATGATCGGCGAGGGATATTCCAAGGTCTTGTCTCCTTGTGAATTTTAGAATCACTTTTCAGTGCTGACTCCTCTGTAGTGGAAACACTCAATGTACAAAATATCAAGACCCGATGGCGATTTGCTGATTTTGTCGAATAAATATGTGGATGAATTACAAAACATTTCTGACGAGCGGCTGAGTATCAAAAAGGCACTGTACAAGGCACGAGTCAACACTGAGCCTTTACTCAGTGGGACAGCTTGCTGATGGTCTCGTACCGTATACAGAATTTTGGCAGCCGCCATAGTGGGATTGAGCTTCTAGTCCAGAGTGATATTGCGATACGGTCCATTCAGGTATGAACATGACGTACGGACTAGAGGTTCGAGAGCGCGACTTTGACAGATGGCGAAGACTCAAATAACGCCAAGGTTAGCAAAGCTATCCGACGCTATGAGAGATGAGCTTGAATACTCGCTGGAGATCGACCTACCTGTTTGTGAAGGTACGGCGATTGATGTTTTCAGTTTGTGAAGCAATGCCCCAAACGCTAACGAGATGCCTTAAGACTGGACTTCCGTCTCACCTCACCCTACACTCTTGAAAGTAATTGGACGGATTTCACAACGTATATATGTTGGTTTGCCTCTTTGTCGCAATGAAGAATGGCTGGGCGCTGTCTTCGGGTATTCGAGTAATCGTAATCCTCTCTTTGCGCGATCTTTATCGATTGTCTTTACTGAAGCATAATTCGTTGACTTGTCAGACAGTAACAATCAGACAGCTGGCCTCAAAAGTCATCCCTCCTATTGTTTACACAATTCTAGATCCTTTGTTGCCTTTTTCATGGAGGTATAAATCCTGCCTTCGCCGTGGCAAGAAAATTTTGGCGCCTGAAGTCCGACGCAGACGGCACCTCGAAGGCACTGACCCCCACTACTTGAAGCCAAATGACCTGTTGCAGGCTATGATGGACATATCCACACCATGCAACGAAGATAGTCAACCAAATAACCTGGCTCATCGTCAACTGCTTGTGAGTCTAGTAACTGGGCACAGTATTGCTGCTGCTGCTTCTCACGTTCTCTTCGATCTCCTTGCTAGACCTCATTATTTCGACGAGCTGCGGGACGAGGTGAACAATGTTCGGCAGGAGGAAGGAGGAAGCTGGGGAAAACAGTCGCTAAGCAAACTACGAAAAATGGACAGTTTTCTCAGAGAGTTGGCATTACCCCATACGATACACCACTAATCCTGTTGCTTAGTTTAACTAACCTACGTATAGGTCTCAGAGATGTAACCCGCCCAGTTCACGTAAGACACTTATAATGATAGATCTCAGTCTGTTTAGCCAGGATTCTCTAACGCAAAGGAAAAAGTGTCATTCCACCGCATTGTCGAAGACCCAGCCGGCATCACCCTCCATGACGGCGTCCACCTTCCTCGCGGCACGCACCTCTGCATGCCCTCATACTCTATCTCCAACGACCCCGCCGTGGTTCCCAACGCTCACATCTTCGACGGGCTGCGGTACTACAACCAACGTCGCCAAAACCCTGGCGAAGCCATGAAGCACCAGCACGCTACAACCGACCAGAATCACCTGCACTTCGGGCATGGCAGGTATGCGTGTCCGGGGCGCTTCTTTGCCTCCGACATGCTGAAGATGATATTCGCGGCACTACTGCTGCGGTATGACTTTCGATATCCTGAAGGAAACTCGAAGCCCACGACCAGGAGTATTGCTGAGATTCCATACGGGGATCCCAAGGCGTCACTGCTGATGAAGCGTCGTACGTACGGTGAGGGAAGAGCTGGCGTGTGAATTTTGGCGTCCGATTGGGAGCTTGGACGCGTGGGCAATTCATCGCAGCGCTTTGGAGTGTCGCGTCAGCTTGACTGTAGCAGAGTCGCTGCTCTTGCATGTTATCACACAGCGGCTGTGACACCGATTAGACTTGAAGGGAGCTCAACACGAGATTTAGAAGTTACAGATCAGTCCTAGTGAAACTCTCTCGCATACTGTTGGCAGGTTGCCAGCTATCGGCTGCCGTACGTACCCCGCTTTGGAGACTATGGCGGCCGAAGCCGTGCTCAATGTTACACCGTTACCTTCCCCCTCGACCTTCCATATGGAAAACCCTCTTATGCTCCGCCAGATATTCCCTTCGTGGAAAACCTCTGTCCCCTTTGTGGCGGCAATTAGGATAAGGACAATCGATAAGCAAGAGAAAGTGAACGGTTCTATAATGCCGAGCAAGATCTGCGATCCGACCAAAACTCGCAGCGCAGCCGGGAAGCATGCAAATGACCCGCGGTCTTGCCCGGACCTGCTGCCGCGATGTCGAGATGTGGTCACTGGGATTATATACGTCTTGGGAACCTTGGTCTCGTCAGCCAACAGCGTCTTATCGGGCTCTAAGAAATGGAAGGCGTGTTAACTGTGTGATGAGACAGTGTTTGACCTGGCTTGCGCCATCTGAATTAGAAGAGGTATAAGTCTGGTGTCTGAGCTTTTGATCTGGTTCCTCAAGTTCGACTGGTTTTTTTGTAGCAGGGAGATAACAAAGCGTAAGTGTAGAAAAGCTGGCGAACCTTACAAGAAATTGTTCAGTAAATCAATCATAAAACTATGATGACAACAGAGAGTTGTAGGGGAAAAGCAGAATACGTTTCCACTCGAGGCTGCAGTTCGCCTTGTGGTGCCTAGCAAGGCGTGGGATCGGCGATGAAATGCCCTAGCCTTGCCTGTAGGTACACCAACACCGTTCCCAGGGCCTACTTTAGGTAGGCACTTCTTTCATCTTTCTTTCTTAGCTCTCCAGAAATCCCACGATACATGCGCAGTTACATCATTTCTCATTGGGACTTTAAAATGCCCTTTTGAATATTTCAGAGCCCCCCTGACACACTGTTGAGCCAGGTTCTAGGGAAGCTCTACAGCTTGTTGGAATTACTTCTGACTTTCTGTTAATATTCCCACTCCATCCGAACCTCTCCCATGCGTCAAATAACTAGACGAAAAATGACGGTTATCATGAAGACTTGCTGGAAACTATCCGGCTCCTATGTGTCATTTGTTCTAGCAACGGGTCACCTTCGCCGTTATGAATTTGCTCAGAAACATGATGCTGTGCACGGAAAAGACGGAAAGTTTAGCATTTCTGATGTGATGAATTGTAATTACCAATACCCAAGGATAGCGCGGCCACGGACATCAGCAATTGAAACTAAATTCTACGAGATTGATTAACTAACTACAAGATCTTGACTCTCCTCATGGTCCATTTGGGCTCTGGAAAATCAGGACCTCGCGGAATCTTCGCTATGCCGAGACGTACGTACTCATCAGCCTTGCCGCCCGGTAGGGAGTCTAAAATGAGACACCATAGGACAGATGTTCCGTTGTCTTGCCAGTACTCGAGTGGCGTGTTCGCAATTAACAAGTAGAGGTAGTTTGACCTCACATCTCGCGGACTCCCTTGATTAAGGTATATGTCGTCCCAGTCGAGCTCTTGGACGATTTGTCCTTTGCACACTGACCGTTTCTTAGACGAGCCAACGGCGAGGTCGCAGCTCGGTGGTGTTTCTGGAGGGCTGGTCTGGCTGTAACTGAATTCACCCGATTCTTGCATGTCTCGAATAGCTTGTCTCGTGAGTTCTTCGCTGAAATCAGGATCTACAGGTAAACGGCCATCAAAGATATCTTTGCCACCATCCAGGAGGAAATTGTACCGAAACGGCGAGGGTCTTTCCAGCCAGAGTGGATCATTAAGGTTTGTCGCGAGACTTTCGATCAGAACGTAGGAACCGGGCAAGGGCTGGCCAAGCGGGTCTCCCTCAGCTACTACGATTTGGGTGTGGATTATAGTTGCACCCTGGCACCGCCAGTCCTCTATACGACGAGGTGCCCAATGTCTTCCAAGCGAATGGTACAAGTAGGGTTTCTCGCTGCCTTCTAGCTCTACAGCGGCCCAACTCCAAGAAGGACCTCTATAATGGCTCTGAGAGCGACGCCCGACGCGTGAAGATCCCCACAGTAATCCGCGGTGCATGTCTTGAAGCCACAGGCCGGCCCTGTACGTCAATCCAGTCTGCGTCGCGATCTCTTGTGCAATTCCGGAGATGGCGGGGAAACGGTCGTTCTTTTCAGACAGGTTGCGTCTACAGTAATTACTTACGATGTGATACCAACGGTTGAGGAGCAGTTCCACACGTGACTGTGACTGTGAATCAAGGCTGTCATGTTTCAGCTTCTCGCTCTCCGACTTGGCACTTTGAAGGAAATATGACTTCTCGCCATCATGGAGGGCCTTGAAATTGCTTTCAGATAATCTGGGCAGATCTTCAGAGAAGAGCACGATTGACAGCTCCAAAAGACGCACTGAACCCCAAAATGTATCGTCCGAGGCGACAGGAAGTATTCTTGCAGGGTCCATCCGCGATGGTCCAGTGCCGAATTGCTTCCTCGAGATCCTATAACCGGCCGGATATAGATAGTACCATAAGCCCCTCGAGGACGCAGTGCATATTCAAGCGACCGGGACGGAGGAGGATCTCTCTCTCCGAGAAAACCGTCCAGAACAGAGGACGCTTTGTCTACGGCGATGCTTAATATAGCATTCCTGAAGATCGAGTGCATCTGTTTGATTTCAATTGCCTTATCCGATGGATCGTCCTGGACGATACAAAGCGCGTCAATCCCTAAAATCTATACTTAGTTGGGTTGATAATGTGATAACTCCGGGGGACGTGACCAACAAATGTACCGATATCCGAGTGCTCTCACGACCATAACGGCGTCTCTAAAGGTCGGTGGAAGTTGTGCAAGGTTAATGGTCTTATGCATCTCTTGTAGATTCTTTCGGGTTGTTTTGAGAAAGTTCTTCTCTGGACCCCAGCAGTAGCTTAGGGCTACCCACTCCGGAGTATCGTCGATTTGAGGAGTCGTTATAGCGGTGACCAGCTTTATGCAACTGCAAAAAGGTCCAGTGTCACCCGTATCAACGAGTCGTGTTGGGATCTGGAGCTTGTCTCGATGAGGGCATGATGAATGATTTGCGACGCAGCTCTCGATCCAAGTTCTAACCTTGTAGAAAAGGTCTGCTGAGATCTTGAGAGGAATAGGTCGACTCATTACGATCTTTGCCAACGGGGTACCTTGCGCGCAGTGAGTCATGACACCAAAAAAGAAGTGCCTAAGAATGGCCGCGTTACCTTCGTCAACGAATATCTCCCAGAACCTGAACTCATCATCGAATCCAGAACACTGGATCCTCAAAGAAAGGCCCCAATTTCCCGGGCGATCGGTGATGTAACGGTCCAAGTCAAGCGTAACAGAGGCATCGTCAGGGTACTGCACCAGGACCCCAAGGTCTTCTATCTTTTCTAGAATGAATCCACAGAACGGACAACAGTTTCGGGCAGAGTCCTTGATGGATCTGAGGTCGGGATGGTACGATATGCTGAATTTGTGAGGCCACTGGCCAAGGTCAATAAAGCTCTCACGACTTGCCAATAACGTTTCGGCTATGGCGTCACCAAGGCCGCGGCAAATGGAGCAATTGCTGTCGGAAGGAGATTGATTTCCAGACATCGTCGCGGTATATTGGACAGCTTCTCGGTCTAGTGATGTTCTATGCTTCTTATCCTATTGTTACCGTGACGTTGAAGGCTTGGGTAAGAAAAGCTAGCGATACAAATCCTTACGCGTGGGACGCGTTTGTCGCGGCCCGCAATGGCCCTTGAACTCTGGCAGCAGCGAGGCCTGCATTTGTGTAGAGAATTAATCTTATCATTTCAGTATGATACTAGATAGTGAAAAGTTCGAATGTGCTAAGCAGCCTGATGGTGTCGTAATATGGTGTGTGGCGATAATAAACCTACATATATTGTGCAAGGTGCATAACATCTCTGAGCGTCACAATGGCGCATAGGGTCGTACAACAGATGGAGTAACAAGCCGACTGGGCTTTTGAAACATTTCCAGGTTTCTCTGAAGCACTAATGAGACCCATTGAACGTGAACTGAGCCTTACTCAAGTACTCTGGCGGTGGATGAACACTAAACGCATTAAATCGCTGTTGTCTGGCCTGACTTTGGCCTGGCGAGCAAGGGCATCCGAATCGACTAATATGACAGCACGAGCTCGATAGAGCGTATCTTACCAACGGTTAGAGTCGTTGTCCCTTGCCGATTAGACTCAACGCGGCATATACTTTTTCACGTGGGTCTCGACACTTGGTTTTCTTCAATGTATGAAGGAGGTCAACAATGCTGCTGCGTTCGCGAACTAGCCGAAGACCCTCGATGTGATAAGCCACACGTCCAAGATTGTGAAAGGCATCCGTCTCTACTTGGTCTACGTCCAAGCCCTGCATCACTATTTGCTAAAATGTTGACCAAAACAGGTCACATGGAACGCCGGTTGTCAAGCCACACCGCGTCTAGGCACAGACCGCCGCCTCAGACTGGTGCGCCAGAGGCCCAGAGCAGCCGAATGGCATTCCACCAAGTTCTTTAAAGTTGGCTTCGACCTTTTTGGGATATGAGGTCGAATACCGGGCGTTCCAATATTGGCCGCAAAGGTCGACTTGCTCTACTTGTGTTCTCCCTCCGTATTCTGGACCTTTTCGCTGAGACATCTCTCATTCCATTCTTGGTGTAAGCTACCTGCTATGACCCTTTCCATCTTTGGTTGCTTTGTACTCAACCAAGATGGTACCAAAGCAAAGAAATCGCCATGCATTAAGCTATAAGTCCCCGGGCTACATGTGAGCCTAGCGATGACTGCCCGGTAGGTATTGGAGAATACACGAGAATTCACACGCATAACACACACAGCATGTGTACTTGCGATGGTCGTCTTATCAATGGGCACGTAATAACTACGTTGACATTACATTCCACACGGTCTCATCAAATGACTGGAAGTATCTCAAACCCACGACTATTGAGCCGCCACATCAAGCCACCGCGGCGTATAAAGAATACTTTTGCCCCTTTGTTGGATCTTCTTTCCTCCTTTTTGCCAGTCCATATTGCTTCTTGACAGCAGAGGACGCTTCAATCCTCAGATGCCCGCCATGAAGTCGTTCTTTATTGCTGCGGTCTTGAGCCTCGCCTCTCAATCATTTGCACAGTCTGGGGTTTTCACTGCCAATTGCAATCCACTAACGATCCAACGAGCTGACCCTGTGGTTGCTCCCGGTGCCATATCTTCTCATGTTCATGTCGTTGTCGGCGGAACTGCTTTTCAGAAGACGGAATCGAACCAGCAAGCTATCAATAGCAAGACCACTACCTGTGATAAAGTTCTCGACAACAGCGAGTATTGGCAGTCGCAGCTCTATAATCAGAACACAAATGGCACATTCAGCCTGGTGAAAATGCAGAACGCCGTAGGCCCCCAGGCTTTCAATGACCTGTGGCCGTAATTGACACATGATGATAGGCTGCTTATTACCTCAATCGTGCCTGCAACTACACTCAAGGTCTAAAACGTTGCAACTCTTCAAATTATGCAATTGCACCCCCTGCAGGCTTACGTTTGCTTGCTGGCAATCCAACGCTCCGGTATGAGTGCTTCCTTTGTCATCATGCCTCCCGACGACGCTGTGGACTCCTTATTAACGCATTTGTAGCACGTTCGATTCCACGAACCCGGCACAGCGTGCAATTTCACACGAGTGTCTCAAAGCAAGCACCTCTACGAGATATAATAGTCTTCCACCTGAGCCATGTCTGCGCATCAGATCCCAGGTCTTCTTTCCTTCATGCTGGGATGGCCTCACCCTGGATGCTCCGGACCACTCTAGTCATGTACGTACGCCTCGGGCTGAACCGACGACTTCCTCAAATTGACTCGTCAAAGCTTTGCTGATACTGCTACAGATGGCCTATCCTGCCATTGGCGATTTTAACACAGGAGTCTGCCCGTCCAGTCACCCCGTCGCCATCTATTCTCTATTCTTAGAGTTCTTCTACGACACCTCAAAGATCCAAAACTACACTAGCCTCGTCTACTCCATGGGCGACCCCACCGGATACGGCCTACACGCCGACTTCATTAACGGCTGGACCAACCAGACCGCCCTCCAGCTAGCCATGGCTACCTGCACCGGCCCCAACGGCGTTCAGGACAAGGGCTGCAGCCTGAACGTCGGGCCGAATGGGCCGGGCCGCGCGAGCAATCAGCCAGTTGAAGTCCCACCGTCGAGCGAGGAGGTCGGACTCCACGGTCCCATCGCCGCGCTGCCGGGGAACAATCCTGTCACTGGGACGCATCCTTAATGGCAGAGGAAGGAGAATTTGGCCGCTACGGCTTGGCATAGAGTCGAGCTTTAACGGCCTTCCTGCGATCTAAAGACCGTCTTTTTTTCTTCGTAGATGTTACACGGGCAACTATTTTCGATCGAGTTTTATCGCATTTTTCTTAAAGACATGTTTTACGAATGCTACGCGCCATTCTGACGCTTGGAGACATCATGCACCTTGTACACATATATGAAGGCTCTATTGTCGCCATACACGATATTAAGACAAAGCACAAAGGGGAAACGAAACATGATTTTTATTTTGTTTCAACCAATGGAATAACGCTATGTTATCGCGGGAAATTCAGTAAACCTCGTTCTTAGCATATCTGACAAGCCCCTATGTACCAATATGTATCACATCACCACGTCAAACCCGTCGAATTTCGGATTCTACATAGACAATTTTGGTGGGAGGTAGTAAAGACCTCTCTGCATTCTGGGCAGCCCGAATAGCCACAGGTAACGCGTTAACTCGATTAGACCAACTCCGACTTGGCTTCATCATGGGTTTAGGTTGAGAGTTTGTAGAGGGGTCCCAGCTCCATTTAATCCGTATAACCCCGTAGATTTTTTTTGATGATTTCGATCACCCGGCGAACCACGGTGGGTTGAGCGAGATTACTTATAGATATATATATGTATATCGTACTAGAGCACCCCATAACTCCAGGTCCCCAAAACACTCCATCCCCTCTCCTCCCTCCTTCCCTATCCCTCACGCTCCCGCACCATACAAATACCCCATTAAACCCCATACCATACCAATCCCCTCCCCGTCTCATCCCATCGCCTCTCCGTTTAATCCCATCCCCGTTTAACCCTCCCTACCCATCCCTTTCCACTCCCCCTGTGACCTGTTTCTTGCATTCAGCGCAGAATCACTCTTCCCCCCGGCCCCCCTTTTCCCTTCCCCATCCTCGGTCCTCGGACTATCTGGATATCTTAGCGCGTAGCGATTGCGATTGCGATTGCCATTATTGTCTCGTCTCGTCTCGACGAGTCAAGTCATCTTCAGAGATGTAACGCTTGTACGGGGCCGATTGTATCTTAATTTGCATCGCGATTTCCGCAGTTTAAGTTTTTGATGATGTATATACTTGCCTTTTTCTGTTATTGCACATTTCAGATTGAAGAAACAAACAGAACAGACCAGACCAGAATCACGGTACATAGCTACACATTAGTGATCGTATGGAATGGTGCTATACAGATAGCTAAGGTCCTTAGCTTTGGTTGTGCTACTCTTGAAATCGCAAATCGCAAATAACGCCACGCTCGCAATTTAAGAATAAGTCGCAAGGACACCTTTCATCGTAGAATTGTGATACCCGTTTCGAGTGTCTTCCTCCCCGTATTCACGGGCCTGCTTCCAACATCCTATCACGCAAGACAATACAAACCCCTGCCCCCCAAAAACCCCAACGTGCCCACCCTTCTGGAAGATGGCTCAGCGATCCAGCCTCTTGACCCTCTCCCACAATCCCCACTCGCCCATCTGTTGCTTCACTTCCTCCTCGCCGACCAGCCCAAGGGACAGGACGTCACCCCAGAACATGAGTGCGCGTTCCTGTGAGTAGGCCAGATAGTCGAATCCCTCCCCCTCTTCTTCCTCTTCATTCGACGCTTCGTCCCCCTCCCCGTTCACAGGTGTCTGTTCAGCAGCGGGAGGCGCCTTCTCTGTTTCGTCCTTACTGTGCGCTTGTCCCATCAGATCGCTCGCACTGCTATGTCCATGCCCGTGACTTCCTGACCCGTACGCAGCCTGCCAGTCGATACTCGCCTGCGTCACGCTCGTCGGGCTTCTCTGCCTGTGCACCATTTCTTCTTGATCCTTCTTTGGCCCGTTCTTCACATCCGGTTCCTCCTTCTCCGGCCTCGCCTGGTCCGGCGTCTTGTCACCGAGTCCGTCGACCTTTGCTTGAACCACGCCCCAGGCAACCCACTGCGCCGAGTTTGCTATTCGCCACAACCTTGTCTCATGCATCAAATCCCACACCTGAGCCTCCAAATCACCCACACTCTTCTCCAGCTCAAGCTCTGTGCTTTCGTCTTCGTCCTCGGTATCCAGCGCTCCGGCAGGGAGCTTCAATTCTGATAGTCCTCCTACACTGCCCAAGCTGTTCTGCCTCTCAACGCCATGAGCTTTTGAGGTCTTAGACGTCCTCATCCCACCGCCTAAGACGTTTGGCGTACTTCCTGGCGTCCAACCCGGCGTCCACACCCCTTCCCTCTCCCGCGCTCTTAAGTAGGGCGTATTGCCCGGAGTCGCCACCACCTCCGGCTTATGCGTCACGTATGCCCTCATAAATCGTCTCTGCTCTACTACCGTGGGGTATCTGGTCTCAACACATGCCCATGGCCTCTCACTGTCATGGTAATCATAGCACCACTCGGTAAAATGGTTCGCAAACTCTAATCCCCGAGTGTTCGCGCTCGCATACTCAAAGTCGATGACGACGAGCCTCTTGTGCTCATTCAGCGGGGACAGCAATGGGGACTGCGGACCCAGGATATCTGGCTGCAGTCGCAGCAGGTTTCCGTACTGTGTGTCGTTGTGGGCGAAGACTAGAGAGTCATTAAGGGCGGTAGGCGAGAGAGCTGCATACCGAGCCGTGAGGTGAGTCACGTACTTCTCGACAGTGGCTCGAAAGAAAGGCCAAGGAGTCCCTGCGATGTGACCACGGGCACCAGTTTCAGAGTAGGGATTTGCACCGCAGGAATGATTTTTGCCAGGGAAGAGCACATGTCGATCGAGGTGTTTGATGACTGTTTCGCAACGGTTAACCCATTTGCGCCAGTTGGCAAGGACGAATGGACCGGCGATACGCTCTTCGGGTAGCAGTGCTATTCCGTCGTGCAGCTCGCGCATTCGTTTCGCGATTTGGACGCTGGTTTCAGGGATACGCAGGTCTGCAGCCGTAAGTGTTCGTGCGTGGAGAAACTCCTCGAAGCGGCCATTGGAGAACGTGCCAAGGAGACAGGGGCCGATGCGTTTGCGGGCGAGGCGGCGGAGGATAGCAAGTTCGGCTTCGCGGTCGATAAGATGAGAGACTTGGGGACCGTAGATGCGGAGCAGGAGTTTGGGCGGTGGACGGCGGGGAAGAGGCAGTCGAGGGGTATCAGTACTACTGTCTTTGGCGGCAGAGTTGGAATCTTCCTTCGACAGAGATACGAGTGATGCCCAATTTTGGGGCGGTGAGACGACGTATACGGCGTTAGTGAGGGCCCCACTAAGGCGCTCTACGTCTATCTCGCCGCCAGATTCGATGGGAATATGGCGCCATCTTTTGAGGTGGAGGGTGTGAGTTAGACGGACAATGTCTTGTTTGAATGTGATCCAATTGCGCCTATTTTTCGACCGAACCTCGGCACAGGCGGTATCGTTGGCTGTGCCGCCAGTATAGGCCATTGTTTTGGAGTTGTCTAGGACTGCTTCAACACTCGGCACGAATGCATCGTGGTCGAAGTATTCGGTATCGGAAGCAGAACCACTCTGGTGACGCTTCAACCCTTTCATCATAGAGGGACGGCGACGACACTGGGAGTGAGACTTGGAGGGATGGCGCTTAGGCAGGAGGCCGAGTTTTGACAAGACTTCCTTCCTGCCGGATGCGTGGGAAAAGAGTATCTTTTCCAGCTTGTCGAGAGCTAAGGCGACTTCTGAGGATTGGGAGCTGCTCCTTGGACGAATCTGCGGTGACTGCCATTGCTCCGGCTCCGTTTGCTGCCTAGGTTCGTTTGTAGGAATAACATGATGCTGATGACGACGACGATGATGATGATGAGAATAACGCTTGGGCTTCTTGATGCCGAGCTTCAGTCTCTCCTCATTCAGCCAGTTGATGACCTGTTCAAGTAGAGATGCAGAGTCCGCCGAATCTTCGGACACCTCCTTCTGATCGTCATCCTGCCCTGTCGATGGGGGGCGGTCGAGCTTGAAATCTGGAAACCAGCTGGTAGCAGAATTCACAGACACCGTGGAAGTATTGATTGAAGCACGGCCAATCATTCTCTTTCCGGAGAGACTCGCTCGATGTGCTTTCGAGCTGAGACTGGGTGATTCTGGTACTGCGAACGTGACCGGTTGAAGACTGGGGGTGATGGGTTGGGGTTCTTCGGTAACGGGTACGGCTAAGTAGAGCGTTAGGCATCAGTTCTGGCAGGAGCAGAGGGATAATGAACTGAATCAGGGAAAGAATATGCTTTTCCTTCAGGAAGGAGAGATTCGAAGAAAGTGTGAACTTGACAAAATTGCATGGCCGCCCGGTGAACGAATAAACCTTGCATTCTGTTGCGCTTCACTGTGTCCTCTACAAACCGACAAGCTCCTCCCCAGCACCTCGCGCACCCGGAACGCTTGAAAACCGTAACTTACATTCCGAGATCCCCGCCAAGATCCCCCCCCCTTCTACGTTCCCCTCCATTTCACTTTCGGTCGCTTCCGACATGGCTCGATCGTCCTCATTCGGCGAATCTTGGTTACGTGTCAGTTACTGCTCCCCGCACGCCTTGACCGACGACGGGTGTAGGCGTGAAGAAGAGGGGCGATGCGATCTACGATTCTGCGAGATGGATGAAGGCGCTGAGATATGGGACGATAGTGAGAATCACACAATGCAGGCGAAGATAGGAAGCCGGGCGATTGAAAGTTGGCACAGGATCCCGACTAGGCAGATGTAGATCATTGATATGCTAGGCTACATGATTGGGGGAAACATCCCTGCGCTGGGCGAAGCTTCTTTAGCTGCCGAGAACCGAAAGATAAACAAAACATCTACGTCACCCTCGAGCAATAAGATAGCAGCAATAGTTGATTGGGTATCATTGCGTGTGTACATGGCTTCGAGGAGTATTAGTGCGCTAGTGTAATGAATCTTTGCCGTCCACCGACTCTATCATGCCGCTCTGCTTGTTCTAACAACATGAATTCATCAAAGGACCTGTCCTGCGTGTGCGCCACAATGTCTCATTGCCATCTCTTATGCTAATCTTTCAGGCTTCACCTGGTACTTCACCGCCCGCGGCAGCATTGGTCCCCCGATCCAGCAAGGGACTTCCCGGAACCGCGTCCAGCGGCGCGGCGTGCAGAGCTGGTTTGTTTGCCTCGACCAGCTTGCCGGCTTTCTTACGCTCGAGGGCCGCGATAACCCAGTCCGCAACTTCTTTGTCGGCGGTTCCGGCAGACGGGTGGTCCATAGACGCGCCAGTTTCGGCAGCTTCGTCTTCCTCTTCAGATATGGTAGGTGGTTGCATGAGCTCTTTGAGCCAGGGGTGGCGGAGGAGCATGGCGTAGGTCAGGCGAAGGTTGGGAATCTTGTTTAAGCAGCCACGGACGAAGTCACGGGCTACTTCAGAGTAGCCGTCTTTTGGCAGGTCTGGCGGTTCGCCGTCGACGATCGCCTGAGCAAAGGGTTAGCCTGGTTCTCTATAGCTGGGATATCCCACTTACGCTAAGTTGGCTGAAGATGTTGTCATAAGTTTCCGGCGGATATGGATATCTTCCCATAGCGCACTCGATCATCGTCAGACCTAAACTCCAGATGTCGCTCTGAACGCTGTATGTCCCACCGCCGGGATTGGCTCCAGCTTGCGCGACGCCCCCGCCTGATATTCGTTCGGGTGCCATGTAGCTCTGACATCCGATATTCGTCTTTGCAATGCTGGCAACGAGATTGCCGCTGACACCGAAGTCGCAGATTTTCACCTGTCCTCGAGTGTTGGCCAAGATGTTGGTAGGCTTGACGTCTCGATGTATGATATTGTGATCGTCCTTGAGCGACTTCAATCCCATCACAGTAGAGAGAGCAATCTTCCTTAGCACAGGTTCGGGTATCCCATCCCCGTATAATTTATCAATCGACCCACCGTCCATGAACTCCATGCAAATGTAGACTGCTCCTTCTTGGAAGAACGCGCCGTAGAAATCGACGATAAAGGGTGAAACGCAGCGATGCAGGATATCTAGCTCCATTATGATTGCCGCAAATTTAGCGTCCTCCAACTCAAGTCGAATTTCTTTCATTGCCATGACCACACCGCTTGTCCCTCCTGTAGCAGTAGGGGTATTCGCTGCACTGCCGTCACTCCCATCGCTTGAGTTGCTCGACATTGAGGCTTGGGAATGGCGCGGCATATTTCCTCTCAACCCAAGTCCTGGTCTTCGCATTCTTGGCCGACTATGCCGTACTTTGTAAACAGTCCCATAGTTTCCTTTCCCGAGCTCATCAAGTGTATCCACCTCGTCCAGAGATATGTTGAAGCTGCCGCCAGACGAGAAATCCACCCCTCCACCGTGGATGACAGCCTTGCCCTTGAAATTGAGCGTCCCGGCTTTCGTGTCCACAAGTTGTGAGTATTTAGTGAAGACATTGTCCCCTGGCTTATCTCCTGGCTGTGCACCGTCTTGAGGCTTTGGACCCCCTGTAGCGTCTGAAAGTTTCATTCCGCCGGCTTTGAGGCCCCTCTTTGCTGCCAGACCACCGGTAGCTAGCTGGGGGCTCATCTGTCCTGCTAATCGCGGTGAAGACGGAAAGCTGGGCGGCTGAGGTCGTCCGCCACCAAGGTTTAGGCCAGCGATCCCACCAACAAGAGCTCCACTGGGCATCTCTGAGCCTGACGTCTGTCGGACAGGTTCGGGTGAAGGTGGGACACCACCTGGGGGAGTGTTATGGAGATTGCTGGTGGACCTAGACTGTCCCGGCATCCCAACGGGCATTCGGAGACTCTGGGCGGCCGGCGTTCCTTGTCGCGATTGTGCGAAGGACCTCATCTTAGCTCTCATGTCTTCTGTCAAGCCACTAGGTCTTTGTGGAGGAGCAGGTCTGCGAGCTGCGTTCAGCGAGCCCAATGGTGTGGAGGTGGCCATTCTGGGCACAGCAGGCTGGTCGCTAGCGCTCTTGAAGGTAGGCGGTCTGGGAAAGTCAGGAGAGTCGAGGGGAGAGGTAGGGTTCGAGGCAGAGTCATCTGGGCTGGTTGGTCCGTCGGATTGCGACGGCGAGTCGGGAGGGGTGTCTCCCGCTCGTTGTGATTCCTCCATCTTGATCAAGCTCCAGGTTGTGTATGGGGCGGGACTCTTTGTCCACTTAATAACGCTGTCGAGACAAGCGAGTGAATTGTGCAGTTGTGGCAGCAATGAGGTAGAGCTAGGAAAGTCTCAGGTCGGTTGCTCGAGAGGCGAGTTTCGGTGGGAACCGAAGGTTGTAGGAGAGGCAAGATGGTCCAGCTTGGGGGATATAAAACGGCGACTAGTTAGAAGCCAAAAGCGTCTAAGCTTATATGCACGTCTGCACCGTTGCTGAGGCTGGTCTGGCCTTCATGTGGTATAAGGTCGACAAGAGGCTTATCCACACCAATTGATCAGCGTCGACCATAAGGCTTTGGCCTAGAACGAGCGACCCCAAGCCTGCGGATCAGCTTGCCGGATTCCGAGGTGTTCTAACGGTCGGCTATGAGAGGTCAATAGATGAGTTAGTCAGCTAGGATTACAGGCTAGAAATGACAAGCTTCAGTGTGGGAACAATGGAAGTGCGGATGTCGAACACCATGAGGGCGGAAATGATTTACGTTGTCGTCACACGGCGACCGGGAACACATTTTTTCAACGCGCTTTTCAACCGGCTGGCGGCCACCATTTTCTAGTCGTCATTGTTTCGCAATCATCTCCTTGTGATTGACAGCCATGTCGCGGCGACAATTTCCCCTGCCCGGTTTCACTCCGGATCCTCGTAATGCTGGCCGAGCTGGGATACCGATCACTGTCTGGAAACTCGATCCGGGCAATTAAGAGCGAGCTCTGCCGAGCGTGTATCCTTCTTCTGGGTGAACCAGGCGTATGGTCTCACTAGCCACGTCGTGGCACCGTCCCTGAGCTTCTTTGTGGCTGGGCCTCAATCGCCAAACTTCCCAAGGCTCTGGACCAGTCCGTCAGAGCAGTGGGTATTCCATGAGAATCGGGCCGCGCTACAAGCGACATGCCAAGGGCTGTGTATGCATTGAGGCTCCATGAAAACGTTCAATGGCCTACCGGATCGCCTTGAAAGATTCTAGACAGATTCCCTTGTGGGATTGGTTCGTCGATAATGTCATTTACTAAGCGTTGATCAGTCCCCGTAGGGTCTGCTACTGTCCTACAGACACCACTACTGGCTGTAGGGTCCCTTCTTCTGAAATTCGAGTTCGGAAGAAGCATATGGTGGGTAAAGCTTTTGGTTGCATCGCATGATCTGCTACGACATTCATTCTGTCTCGGCTAGTCGATCTCTATTTTCAGTGGCAAGTCAGTTGAGGTCTAAGGATATTCCGCAGAATGTCAAAGCATCTTTCCATCCTAAAGGTCAAGCAGTGCTTCTCATCAAGGCTTTTGAAACCAGCTTCCAAATAACCAGGACCCGTCATGCCAAGATCAGAAGTACCAGCTACAATGAGGCACAGCTTGACAGCACTTGGGGAAACAATACCATAACTGCTGACCACTACTACAAACCCAGACCCCCAATACTTCACACTGGACAGAATCGTCTACGATGAAGCTCCCTTACACCACTCTAGACGTCTTCTCGTCGACACGCCTTAGTGGTAACCCAGTTGCCGTGGTCCGCCTCCCCACGCTCTCTGCCCTCTCTAAAGCCAGAAAGCAAGGCATCGCCCGCGAATTCAATCTCTCCGAGATTGTATTTCTCGCTCAAGATTCTCTCGACAACAACTTGCCAGATGTCTCGATCGAGATCTTCACCGCGCACGCTGAAGTCCCCTTCGCCGGCCACCCTACTATCGGCACTACCTTTTACGTCCTCAAGATCCTCAACCTCCCAATCCACTCCCTAG
Source organism: Pyrenula aspistea (assembly GCA_021030945.1). Taxonomy (NCBI): domain Eukaryota; kingdom Fungi; phylum Ascomycota; class Eurotiomycetes; order Pyrenulales; family Pyrenulaceae; genus Pyrenula; species Pyrenula aspistea. The sequence goes on from JAGFML010000027.1 coordinate 349,111, forward strand.
TTCCCAAGGCAGGACGCATCGCCATTTCTCAATCACCTAACGGCAACACCGTCTCAGCCGAACTGGCGCACAACGTCCGCATCCACCGCTCCCGTTTCCCCGCCCCCCTGATCCCCTGCGGGGCACCGGTAGTCTCCATCGTCAAGGGCATGACCTTCATCCTTGTCCAGCTGCCGGACCTCGACGCCCTAGCCCAACCAACCAGCAACCTCCACCCCAACACCTACTCGCCTGTCGGCCTCGACCCGGACTTCAACGCCGGCCTCCTCTGCTCGTTCTTCTACGTGCCCCTCGGCGCCCCAGACTCCTCAGGAACCCTCCATCTCCGCACCCGCATGATCGGGTCCCGCGAGGATGCCGCCACGGGCAGCGCGTCGAGCGCTCTGTGCTGTTATCTCGCGCTACTGGAACCCAGGGGGAAGGGGAAGGGGCCGTTCAAGTATGCGCTAATCCAGGGGGTGGAAATGCAGAGGAGGAGCGAGATCCGGGTTGAGGTTTGGAGGACGGAGGGTGGAGAGGGGATTGAGAGGGTGGTGTTGAGTGGGGAGGCCGTCAAGGTCATGGAGGGGATCTTGGAGATCGATGATTGACAGAAGCAATGAACGGTTCCCATGCGCGCGGGCGAAACACCCCCTGAGAGACCAATATTTGTTCTTTCGTAGACTTTTTCTGTTATTTGGTTCATCTCACTTAGTGAGAGCTCTCTCTCTCTCCAAAGCCAAAAAAAATCTAGGCCTCCCCCAACCCGCGCCCTAAATTTCACCTTAACTCCTCTCCCCATCTTCATTCCAACACCTTCAAGTTCCCCCACAAATTATTCAAGCTCTCCCCCCACCCGGGATGGCTCAAAACCATATCCTGCAGATCCGTATACTTCAACCCGCCCAGCATAGCGATCTGCACCATCGTCATGACCTCCCCCCCTTCCGTACCAAGACAAGCAAACCCTGCGATCGTCCCTGTTTCTGCGTCTACGATTCCCCTCATCATCCCACGCGTCTCGTCTGTTTCTAGCGCCCGCGCCACCCAGGACATAGGCATGTCTGCGACCAGGAATTTCTTTGCTGGAGGCTGCTGCTTCGCGGAAGAAAGCGCGCGAGCTTGCTTGGCGCTCAGCCCGATCCGGCCCAGCTGGGGGTCTGTGAAGACCGTGTAAGGCACCTTCTGTGGATCCATCGCTGATCTCCTCTTCTCTCCGCCGTCAGAAGAGGAGAGGAGGTTGTCGCGGACGACGCGGAAGTCGTCGTAGGAAGCGTGGGTGAAGGCGGGGCCGCCGCGGACGTCGCCGAGCGCGAAGATGCCCGGGACCGGGGTGGAGAGGTCAGGGCTGGTGGGGAGGAAGCCGCGGCTGTTGGGGGTTAGGTTTGTGGCGCTGAGGTTCAGGTTTTGGGTGTTTGGGAGGCGGCCTGCTGCGGCGAGGATGTGGGAACAGGTCACTGCGTCTGTTCCCTTTGGGGTCGATAAGGAGAGGGTGATGGCGTTGTCCGAGGCTTGAGAGATGGAAGTCGCGGTCGTGTTGAGATAGATGGTCAGGCCGTCTTCTTGGAGGATGGATTGCAGGGTGGATGCGATGTCTTCGTCTTCCCTGGGTAGGAGCTGCTTGCCCCTCTGGACGACCGTCACCTTGGCGCCGAAGCGGCGGAACATCTGCGCGAACTCGAGACCGACGTAGCCCCCGCCGAGGACGACGAGGTGTTCGGGAACGTGGTCGAGTTCCATGACCGTTGTCGAATTCAGCACCGTCACCTCTTCTGCACCGGAGATATTAAGCGGCGCTGGCCGGGCGCCCACGTTGATGAATATATCCTCCCCCGTAAGCTCTCTGGCTGGGCTCCCATCATTCATGCCGATTTCAATCTTTTTCGTCCCGACAAACCTCGTTTTCCCCATGATCAAATCAAGGTTTTCCGTGCTCTGCACTCTCCGCTCGCTGCCGCCGCGGAAACTGTCCACGATGTCCCGCTTCCGCTTTCTCACGACCTCCATATCCACCTGCACATCCTCTCCAAATTTAACACCGTACTTATCAGCCTGCCTCGCCAGATACGCGACCCTCGCGGATGCAACCATGGTCTTGGTCGGGGTGCAACCCTCGTTGACGCAGGTCCCGGCCACGTGCGCGCTCTCTACAAGGGCAGTCTTCTTGCCGGCTTTGGCGAAGGCGGAGGCCAGTGGAGTTCCGCCTTGACCAGAACCAAGAATTATGGCATCGTAGTGTGTAGTTGACATTGTGCGAGAGATGGGGATTTGATAGAGGCCAGAAGTAAGGCTAGGGACTTGAAGATTGAAGATTATACGACCTGTTTGTGGCCTGAGACTTGAACGGAGAAGGGAAGGGTTGCGAAAAAGCATGGAGGTAGGAGGGGATTGAAAGATAAATAACAGTTGTTTCAGGATCAAAAGGCTCGTGTCGTGTCTTTTGACTTTCTTCCTTGGGATGGCGGTACTTCAGATGCGGAGCGGGGAAAGCGGCGGGGGCAGCGATTGGTGCTGTGCCTGCAACTTTTGTCAGCCATACGGATGGGCCCCCGGACTGATCAGTCAACATCAGTCTGCACTAAGGGCCAGCGGACATGGTAGGAGCATTGTTCTTCGTGATGTGCTGTGGATTTAGGTAGCTCTCGTGCGAACAATACGGCGAGGACAGTCTTCAGGCTCCCTCCATCTCCATGTCATCTTCCATTTCACCCTCACCCTCATCCTCGTTCTCGTCCTCGTATTCAGCTTCCACTTCATCTTCATCCTCATCGTCATCTTCGTCCTCCAGTTCATCCTCTTTCCCCTCCTCGCTTTCACTGGCGCCAAGTTTCGCGCCTCCAAGCTCTGCCATATCATTGTCATCATCGTCATCTACGCGCTTTCTTCTTGCGTCATCCTCTTTTGCTCGTTCTAGAACTTTTCTCCTTTCTTCTTTCAGCTTCCTCTGACCAACAACGAAAGCACCGAGAGGACTCTCCTCCCATTCCGTGTCCTTGAGAAACCCTTCAACTTCTTCTCTGTCTTTTGGCGCAAACGTAATATGATTTCTCCTCTTTTCAACCCATCGTGCATTTGCTTCCAACTTCTGAACAAGCAGGCCGATAGTCTGATTGATCTTTATATTTCGATTGCCAGTTGTCTTAGAGCCCACAGATCGAGACCACCGCTTCAACATAATTGTCACGGGAAGTTGAAGTTCTGGAAAGGCCACTGATTTGGTCCAAAGAACAAAATACTCGGACAGTAACTCCACGATCTGTTCAGCAACGCCGTCTTGGTAGACTCGAGACTTGAGATAGTTCAACGGTGCGCGAATGTTGACGACAAAATCTAAAGGCCGTAACGTAGTCGGCTTAGGAGGTTTTTTCATTTCTGCCGAGTTTAGAACTTCTAGAAGCACCGGCCCAAGGGGTATAAAGGTCCCAGTTGCGGAAGAGAGCCGGATCAGTGAGCGGACAAGATGGAAGCGTAGTGGAAAATATGTAGAAGTAGGGATTAGACGCATGACACCAAGAGTAATTTGGACTACAGGGTAGATTAAGGGACGCAGGGCAGATTCTTTCCCTTTCTGAGCTTCTGATAAAGGCGTGCAATGAGTCGAAAGCACACGTGACCAAAAGTCGAGGGAATGGACGAACTGCCAATTGTAGATCGTTTTGTATGACTCTTTCGTCGGCTTTGTCGTATTGCCCCGGAGATGGATTGCTAATTGCCGGATGTGCGTGAAGCCTGTGGTATAGCCAACTTGCTCGTCCATACCCCATATTTCCGCAGCTGAATTCTTCATTAAGTTCACACCGGGTAAGGTATGAACAGTCGTATTGCGGCTTCCTCTAACAATGCCTTCATAGCTAGTTTTGAGCACAGTCTCACGTATCCCAGGGTCACCTATTACCATGAGTCGCCGTAGTATTAAGAACGCTGTCACCCTGACAGTTTCACTGTTTGAGATATCGGACCAGATTGTGGACAACGACTTTACGATAACTTTGAGAAATTTTCGGAACTGTAGGAGATACGGCAGGAGAGGTTCAAATGACTGCAGCGTTAACCTCAATGTCGAAGCATCAGATAGGTTGGCTAGTAAATACTGTATGGAAGAGGCATGAGATTTTATCAATGGCAACAAGGTCTTGAACTTCTTCGAGTCCGTAGGCACTCTCACTTTGCCGGCTGCCGTCTCTTTGACCGGGAGATGGTGGTTCAAAACTGATGGCACTTCTTTCAAAGCTGTCATCAATACCTGGTGATATATCTCAGAGCCAGCAATTGTGTACTTGTAGTCATGCTCTCCCTCATCGTTGACATGTACGGCAGCTCGAAAAGCCAGGACAACTTGTCGTAGAGCCCTTATGGAATGCTGCTGGTTCATAGACTCTTTCCACTTATTGACCAAGGCCACCGAGATTTTAGTGTCGTCCTTCCCTATTTGATCTACCTTTCCTTTCTTGTGCTGCTTGGCTGGCCTTGCATTCTCTTCGTCACTGCTCAAAGCGTCAACCTCTGCGAGATCATCGTCTTCGTCGAAGTCTAGCAGCTCTGCATCGTTTTCTTTTAGAAACTTGTAGAACTCGGGATCTTTTTGCGCCAACTCTTCCAATTGACCTTTGTGCATACCCGCGGCACCCTCTGACGATCCTTCATCGGATGAAGCTCCTCCAGCTTGAGAGTCTCCGTCGGAAGGATCTGTGGAAGTCTCCTCAGGTTTTTCTTGATCTTTCTTTCTCTTTCTGCTAACTGCTGTGGCATCATCATTGTGATGTTTGGAACCCTTGCCTCCCTTTTTAGCAGCCTTGTCGAGCGCTGTAACCTTGTTTTGGAAGAATTCATCCGTATTCATCTCGTCGCCATGATCATTGGTTCTGCTGTCTCGAGTGTCTCCATCCTCAGCCGATTGTCGTTCTGCCCTTCGTTTCTTTTTGTCCTTTATCTGATGTCGCTGTTTTACTTTTGCGAAGTCCTTTCTCCGGTCAAGAGTGCCTTTCAATTTATTCTTCTCGAATTTTTTGGTGGACTTCGATTTCTTGGTGCGCGACATGATGAAGGGAATAGGTCTTGTTTCTCACATCTGTAGCTGCGATCAGGAGGAAGTAGTCGTTATAGGTGGTGTAGCTCTAAGATGAAGTTGCCGTGAGTGCACATCTAGCACTTTTTATTGCGAGGCCCACATGGAAATTTTTGGTGGTGAGCTCTCCAATTTTTTAAACGGTGGGTGTTTCTGCGGGAACCGCCGGAGCTTCTAAGCCAAAGGCCACAGCTTTTCAGCTTTCGATATCACATTTTACTCAATGTCAATGTCTACGCAAGCAACAAAGATTGTGGCAGGTCTCGAGATCTTTGATAAGGTATTCTAGAATATGTACACTGCCTCTTATCAGCCGCCCTCTCGTCCTTTGTCCTATGCTCCAACACCCTATAGCTACACGCCGAACCCAACCCTCTCCGCTCGAATAAATCTTGACGAGGTACGGGATTTGAAGATGCAACGTGGGACACCTTGCTTATTACAGTCTATTTCAGGAGGTGAAGCTTGCGGATACAGCTGCGGAGCGAGATCTCATCGACTCGCTTGCGGAAATATACAGCATAATTCGAACCCTTGATGGCCTCGAGAAAGCATACGTCAAAGACGCTGTGACTGAAACCGAATACACCGAAAATTGTGTCAAGCTTCTCAAGCAGTATAGGAGCATAATTAGCGAGGAGAGTGTATCGAAAGAGTTCAAGAGCCTTGAGGAGTTCGTCAGGGATTGGGATGTATGTGAATCTTAAGCTTTGTCAGATCATGGACTCTGGTTTGGACTGACTTGAGAAAACCCAGATCGACTGTCCACGAGCGCTCGATCGACTGAGGAGTGGCTTGCCTAGTACCATTGAACATGGCGCTGGCTCTGCCGCACCGTCTCAACCGCACCATCCCTCTAATCCTTCCCAAGCTCCAAGCAGTCAGACTGGCCCTGCAGGGTCCCTCGTCATGATCGCCACGGAGGATTTCATAACTTTTCTCGACGGCCTTCGCATGGGTTTCTCTGCCAAGGACCAGTTGCACCCACTCCTGAGTGAAGTTATCCAGTCTGTGAATAAAGTCACAGATGTCGAATTCGAAGGCAAAGGGAAAATTATCCACTGGCTCATTAAACTGAACCAAATGCGGGCGAGCGACCAGCTGGATGAGAATGATTTGCGCCAATGTCTGTTGGACATTGAAGGCGCGTATACTGGTTTCAAGAGCACCATCAAGTGACCTTTGCCCGAGCGTTCGAAAATGTCTTGCTTCGGTCGCCTACACCTTACGACCTATTGGCAAGAACGATTCCAGACCTGATAATTATGTACAGCAGCTGTGCGCACCCGGTCCCATACAATAACGACCTAACGTAGCTAAGTTTTTCACTCCCAATTTCCGAGTACGCCAGCGTGTATGCGATGCGCACGCCGAGAAACGATCCCAGAACGAGGTTCATCGTGCCAGCCGGCAACTTCGCCATGAATCCAAGCACGACTGCGGCTACTACAAGAGGTAGATTCTCCATGCCATTCCGGTGTGCGGAGCGGAGGCGCTCAAACTTGTTCCAACAGGCGGCCGGCACGGATTTCTTGATATTCTCGTGATGTGAGGTGGCGTTGGGCGAGGCGTTGGACCACTTGCGATTGTTGTTGTTCAGAATGAAGATCAGAGAGTAGGTGTGTGGAAGCACTGAGATCAGCCAGTGGGCGGGTATCGCGTATACAGAGTAGTTTGCCGACATAGCGAAGGGTGTCGATGGGATATTATTCGAGGGGATGGGACGATAGAGGTTTGGACTAGTTTGAAGATTCGCTAAAGATACAACAAAAAGCTCGATGTGAAAGAATATCGAAGCTTGACTAACTGAAAATCCTCGACATTGCCCAAAAAATGACAAACAAACATATGTATGCAAGCCACCGCTATCGGGCATCCCGGGAATGCCTCTAAATACGGCGACGGTCCGCATCTTCATCTGCGTGCAAGCAGCCGCGCCAGACCTCGGCTTAGTGACGCAGTGTGCCCGACCAAAAACTTTCCCCATTCTCTGGGTATGGTGTGGAAAACGAAAATTTTGATGTTTTTTAAGAGTGAATGATGACGTGGTAAATAATTTCTACGTCAGGCTTTGTAAATTTGTGTTGTGAGGGTGTCTTCGCATGAGTTAGGAAGGTAGGTAGGTAGGCATGGAGGTAGGTGTCTTAGATGCGTTCTTTGCCCGCATGCTGAAGGTTTCGAAAGGTTTTGTCTTGAAAAGGCAAGGTATTTTGATATGTGCCTGCGCAGGCCTTTGAGGATAGGCTCAAGTGAGGTCGGAGAGCGAGGTTTTACGTTTGTTTGGAGAGGTTGGATTGGATTGGATTGGACGCAGTTACGTTGGGTCCACGCTGCTTAGATAGGATGTGTTGCTACTCAGTCGAGTTTTACGCGGCAGAGTGGTGCCATGGGCTTTGTCTGGCGTGGCTGGGTTAGAGTGCGAAGTATGGAAGAGCTTCCTACCTAGTATTCGACGGTGTTTCTCTGCGTTAGTCTGAGGTGGGTTTTGGCGATGTTCTGCGGATGGGAGGCGGGAATGTTGGAACAGTCACTGTGCAAATGGGCTCTCACGGTCGTGTCTGTCTCCTATCTCGAGATTGTCTTTTCTTCCTTTGCTTTATCTTGGCCCAGTCACAGAGAAATGCGCGTCGCTCTCCCTTCTGACAGTGATCTCGCTAGATCATGCATATCCTCCAACCATTCGAAAGCTCGTGCGAGATACCCTATGGTTATGCTGGCCATCATGAGCAAGGCTGACACACAAAAAGAATTGAATACCTCGAAAAAAGGTGAGCTCCCAATCGCTTGACATTCCAGCGACCTACTCCAACTCTAGTCGCATGGAGGTCTCCAAACTGCTTTGGAGAGCATGGACTGTCATGCGCTTTTGTCCAGGACAAATTGCCGATAATGAACGAGATAGAGCATGTAAGGAAGGCGGGGACGGAGACTACGAAGATTGGGCCCTTCATTTTGCGAACAATTTTTCATAACGGGACTGTCGTTTGATACTAAGATGAACAGGCTCAGTTTTCGTATGTCGGATTTCTCCGGGAGAGGAGTCGCGAAAGTGCTGCTGAACTCATGTTCTATATTGAGATCTCGGCTGGTGACAAGATTTAGCGTAAATAGATGTGCAAGTCCAGCAGGAAGAGGAAGCGACTTTCGTTGATTTCTGTGGAATCGTGGCTATCAAAAGCATTAGGTTACCCGGATTATTGTATCAGAACCCAGCATCGCTGACACCATTTGAGGGTGGAAATTCAATCAAGTACTTTTTTTGCATACTGTAATGTTGGACATTGATTGCGCGTCTGTTTTAACGCTGCCCGCAACTCGTTATTGTCGCCGGCTGCAATTATCACAGCACAAACTTTCAGTAAATCTCAAATTCCCAGCACATTGTGTCCGCGTAGGCCAAGATTGACGCGTTGAGAGCGGCAGCGTAGTTTCCTGAAATGGCTTCTGAGGCAACAGCATCATTCATGGCTGGCAAAAACCGGCCCCATCACTCAGCCCTATCCGTTTTCTGGCGAAATACTTTCGAAATAGTACCTGAAACGCGGTGGGGGCCCTCGTCGCGCCGTGATGGTGCCAGGACATGCCTCTCCGAGATTTCGCCCCTCTGACAATCGTAGATTTGCTCGGACTGAGTTGCAGAATGTGCCGGCGGCTCTAGCTGTAGGGCCCCAAGTCTTGAGAAATCGTGTCGCGGTACACAACGCTAGTATCCCCCTTATCCGACAGTAAATATGCGACTCTTTTGATCGGTAGGTTTCAGGACGTTCTCTGTGTGAAGAATGCAGGGGCAAAGAATCATTTCCGTACTTTCACAGCGCCTGTCAACGTTGTGGGTCTTTACTTCCTCACTTTCGTTGCTCCGAGTCTGACCCGATTGCTTCCTTGAGTCCCGCATTCGTTCATTTCCGTAGCATGTAGAACAAGATGCCAGTTGGCTCCATCTTGAATATCAGCCACAGTAAGGATCTTCGGTGGTCTGCCTCGGGGGCAGGGCGTGCTTGCGAGTTTGGTGGTGGCAAGACAGTTTCTGGGCCATGAGTCAGGATGCGGCACGGCGCCCCTTCGCTTCCAGCAGCACCGTCTTATCTCAGACAGGAAGCTTAATTGGATGTCGTCGCCCGATGGCGGTAAGCATTGTAGACATTCGTCCGTTACCCGGACTGCATGGCGACCAAGTATCCACTGCCACGGACGCTGCTGGTTGGCATCTCCTTTCGCAGCCCTGAGTAGACGATCCAAGACATGACCATACGCTTCGTGCTTCAGTCGGTAGGACGCTGGAGCCGCAGGGACGGAGGACGACTGTCCAGAGTCTGCCTTGCGCTACGGCATGCACAACATCGCTACTTTTCACGTTGCTAACCAAACAGAAACATGGCCAGCACATGGAGACATTGAGCTGCGGTCAACGCACATACCATGCGTTGGTGACAATCCCCCGGAACAACGCCGAAGCCACGGGAAGGCCGATGCCCGCCCGCCCGTGGACCCGGGTCTCCATCCGCACACAAGAGATCTATTCCGAGCAGACCGTCGCACAAAATTCCTCACCACGCCCCGTCCTGTACAGACACCGCCTATCTGTTTACAAGGTCTCGAGTCTCACAAACAGGCGGTGGGCATTCCTCGATCGAGCTGACAGTTCCTCTTTGAGATGCCCCGAACGAGCTTCTCGACCGACGACATTCTGCAGTGTCGCATCGCTTTGCATCGCTTTGCGCCGCGTTGGGATTGCCTTGCCAAAACGGACATTCCGCGCAAGGCAACGAGCGAGACAAGAAGATGTCCTAGCTACCGTACGTATTCGGCATCGAAGTCGAGTTCCTCGGCTCTCGTCTCGCACCATTTCCCTCCTTGGGGTACGACATGGCCAATGGAGCCACCAGTCTTTCACCGGGGCCCCCAAAGAGCGGGCTGAACGTCCGGCGTTCCCACACCGTTGTCGAGGAAATACCGCCACCTTATTCGGCGGGAGACGAAAGGCTCCAAGCGCCGAGAATTTGTCGTCGCATTCCCTCTCTGCGCCCCACCCCAAGAAGTCCCAAGCAGCAAGTGGCCCAAAATATCTCAGCCCTTCTCTCTAGAGCGACGCCAATCACACTGCTATGCCGTGCAGAGAACAGCTGCTGCACGCTCTTGGGCTAGCTGACTCAATCAATCCTCCTCACCCAGCCTCCTTCCCCCTCTCCACCCGCACCGCTTCTCTTCCCCCTCCCCGAAGAAGAAGATGCTGACAGCTGCGTCGATCCCATCTTCAACACCCAATGAAACGTAGAAAAGCAGCACTGCCCTGGCCTTTCTCCCCCGGCCCCCATACATCTCTATCGTTTCGTCACTTCTCTTGCCTCAATTGGTCTCAGTCTCGATCAGCCTGCCTTCGCCCTAGCCTTGTTGCTGGCCTTTTTGGACCATTACGCAGCCGACTTATCAAATTCCTACATAACATGTGCAGCGCTCGGAAGAACTCATGCTGATGAATACGATCTCTTAAGCCTCCTAAAAAGTGTTCTCTTCTTTCTCTAAAATTGCTTTTCTCTCTTCTATCTATACATAAATTTCTGTAGAGCCGTCACTCTCGCTACTAATTAAGCCTTTGTCCGGGGGGTTAGCTCTTTGTGAGCATTTCTATGTGAGAAGTGTTTTCTGTCACTCGGTCCAACGATAATGCCATACCACCGGACTCCCTCGCCCGAGCGCCGTTTCGCCAATTTTGGCCAGCAGATGTCCGACATCTTCGCTCATACCGGCAATGAGACAAACGATAATGTCGTCAACGGGACCTCTACCAATCCCAAACGGAGCATGCTATCCGGCCTCCTTCGGGACCTGAACAGCCAACGGTCAAGGCTAGGGTCTGATTTCGAGCTCGTGTCATCGCTTGTCGAGGCCGAGTTCAATGGCGGTATGGTCGATGACCGCAAATATCAAGTAAGTGATCTCGAATACCACCATAGTGTCCGGAGATGGATCATGCTAACCCTTACCAGATGGAGAAGATCATTAAGCTCGCGTCAACTCTACCTTCAGACTCCGATAGTCTGAAAGATTTGACAGGGAAGCTTATCCATAACTTGTGGGGAAACCTGCGCCATCCTCCCTTGTCATTGATGGGGGACGAGTACAGATATCGTACAGCTGATGGCTCGAACAATGTCCGTTCTCTGGATCTGCTCTTGGTCTGTTGCTGACTATCCCAGAATATCATGTATCCTGACTTAGGGAAAGCTGGCTCTCACTATGCGCGATCTGTCACACCCCGTACAGAGTGTCCGGGAGCACTTCCCGATGCTGGTACTGTATTCGAAGGTAATGGCTGCTCAGTAATGACTTGTTCAATGCTGACAATGACTAGCTTTGTTTGCTCGCCGCGAACCTAAGGAGCATCCCAGCAAGATCTCAAGCACTTTATTTTACTTCGCATCCATTATCATACATGGTAGGCTTTTAAAATCCCTGGCTCTTTCGGTGAACTTTCTGCTGAAACTTCGATTTAGATATCTTCAGAACGCACGATACTGATCATAGCAGACTAAAGAACTCGTCTTATCTCGACCTCAGCCCACTCTATGGCAGCAATGACGAGGAAGTGAGATCGATACGGAGTTTTAAAGGTGATGGCACTCTTAAGCCAGATGCCTTCGTTGAGGCTCGCGTCTTGGGTTTTCCGCCCGGTGTTGCAACCCTATTGATTTGCTTCAATCGATTCCATAACTATGTTGCCGGCCAACTCGCGATCATTAACGAAGGCGGCCGGTTCTCCTTGGCGCCAGAAGCGGAGGGCAAACCTCACGACAGACGTTACCAAAAAAGGGACAACGACCTATTTCAGACAGCACGACTGTAAGTTTCTTTGTCACTGTCGCCACGTAAACATTTTACTTACCAGTTGCACAGTGTGACTTGCGGACTGTATGTCAACATAGTCCTCATCGACTATGTCCGCACCATCCTGAATCTCAATCGCTCCGATAGCTCCTGGACACTGGATCCTCGTCACAACGCTGCTGACGTCTGTGTCTATGGCGATGATGGAACACCATCTGGCGTTGGCAACGTCGTCAGCGTCGAGTTCAATCTTATCTATCGATGGCATTCGGTAATGAGCGATAAGGATGCGGGATGGACTGAAGCTCTTTACAGGAAGCTTTTCCCGGATGTCGATGATCTTCATACGATAACAGCATCACAACTCTGTCAGGCTCTCCGAAAATGGCAAGAGTCGCTGCCTGATGATCCTGGAAAGAGGACTTTCAATGACCTCAAGCGAGATCCAAAGACTCACCAATTCAATGATGCAGACCTTGTTGATATCTTGACACAGTCAACTGATGATGTTGCCTGTAAGTATTTAATTTTGCATGATCTCCTCTTACATTCGCCTTCTCCCTCTTCATTCAGACTTCTTGCTAATGACTGTAGGCGCTTTTGGTCCGCGAAACGTGCCAGTGGTAATGAAGCTAATTGAGGTCATGGGCATTGAACAAGCCCGAAAATGGCGAGTTGCCAGCCTTAATGAGTTCCGGAAATTCTTCAAACTCGAGCCACATAAGAAATTCTCGGACATTAGCAGCGACGAAAGCGTGCAAGCTTCCTTGGAAACTTTGTATGGGCATCCTGATTATGTCGAGTTGTATCCCGGTTTGATCGCAGAGGATGCAAAGGAGCCCCGGAAGCCAGGTTCCGGCCTATGTCCTGGTTTTACACTCTCTCGAACGATCTTGGCGGACGCTGTAGCCCTCGTTAGAGGCGACCGTTTCTGCACAGTGGTAAGTACAAAAGCCGTTTTCATCATCTTTACTGCTGCATCGGTACTGACATGTTATACTACAGGATCACAGCCCTGCAAACCTTACCAATTGGGGTTTCCAGCAGGCCAGCTATGACCCTAATATTAACAATGGCTGCGTAATGTACAAATTGATTATGCGCGCCTTCCCCAATTACTACGGAGCCACATCTGTCTATGCCATGTTCCCTTTCACCCACCCCGACGAAACCCGTAACATACTTTCCGACCTCGATAAAGAAGACAAGTATGACTTTCGCCCGCCAGCCTTGACTCCAGACCCTATCCAGATTTCCACCTGGGCAGGTGTTACATCTGTGCTCAAGGATAAGAAGAAATTCAACGTCCCTTGGGGCCAACACACCTCATACCTAACCGGCAACGACTACATGCTTAGTGCAGACACTCAAAACGAAGTCGAACAGCACAACTTCGTAAAGGAAGCACTGTATTGCCCACATGACGCGCTGGAGGAAGTAAGACGATTCTATGAATATGTCACCATGGGACTTGTGAAAGCTCAGAGTCACGAGCTTCTCCCCGGACGCTACCAGCTCGACGCCATTCGCGATGTTGGTAATCCCTCGCACGCCATATTCATGGCAAAAATGTTCAATATCCCTCTCAAGACCCCCGAGAGCCACATGCCTGGCGTGACCTGCGAGCAATTGTACCAGATCCTTGGAGCCCTCTTTGCTTACGTCTTCAGCGACATTGATCCTGCAAGCAGTATGGCGCTCCGCGACGGCGCTAAGTATGCCGTTGAAAAGCTCGGAAAACTTGTCACGTTGGTCTGTAAGGAAGTACACGCCGGAAACCTTTTCACACGCTTCGACTTTCGCTCGTTTTTTTCTGGAGGAAAGTCCCATGGTGGCAGCAGGCCCGTGGATGACGGGCACATTACGCCGAACTCCCTGCTCTCTGAATACGGAGTGCATATGATCCGGCGGCTGTTCGAAGGAGGAAAGTCTGTGGATGACGTCGTTTGGACTGTTATCCCAACTGCCGCAGCTGGTGTTGCTACACAAACCCAAGGGTGGGCCCAAATGCTGGATCTATATCTTTCGGATGAGTACAAGCGCCACTGGGAGGATATCCAAGCGCTTTCCCTCTCTGACGAACCAGAGGACTTTGACAAGTTGATCAGCTATGGACTCGAAGGCTACAGACTGGCGACTCCGGCTTTTGGGCTATTGAGGAAGGCAGCTGTGGACACCGTCATCCACGATGGCGTCAATGGTGCTGTCGAGGTCAAGAAAGGTGATCAAATCTACGTGAACTTTGTCTCAGCGGGCGTTGATAAGGCTGTCTGGGAAGATCCAAAAGAAGTCAGGCTCGACCGTGACCGTGGCAATTACATTCACCACGGCTGGGGCCCACACTCGTGCCTTGGCCGTGATATGGTCGGCGTCGCAATGGCTGCGCAACTTCGCGTCTTCGGTCGCCTGCGCAATCTTCGTCGTGCACCGGGCCTACAAGGTGAACTCAAGTCTCAGACACTTAAAGGCGTGATCAAGGTGTTCATGAAGGAGAATTGGGGAGACTGGTTCCCGTTCCCCCAGACAATGAAGGTGCATTTCGATGATATCATCGAGCCCGGACAGGACGGACTATTACATCCACCGATCCCAGTCAGTCCAGCGGATAGTGGTATCGGTTTGTCGACAGGGAATGGGCCGAAGAGGACGTTCGATCCGGAGGAGATTAAGCCGCCCCAGACGCCAAAGGTGATGATTCATCGGGAGGAGGAGGCGGCTGCGGAGGGGAGTCGGCATCAGGGAAGGAAGACGAAGAAGAGGAGAGTGGCATAAAAGCAGTGAACAGATGACTTGTTCGGCGTTGGGTGGCCAAAAGTAGTTTTCCTTTTACGAGGTCGCGTCCCCTGGATTTTGGGATCGCAGGTTAATCCACATTGGTACTTGTAGATGAGTCTTAGCTAATGTCTCAGTGATTATGAACTTTCTCTTATGGATTTGCATACTTTGTGTCATATTCTCGTTGCATGCTTTGGAAAATTTTGGTCTCCTAGATTCATGAGATATTTTAACATCCTTAAAAGGCCGTAGCTTCATCGGCTCTTTCCACGATGCAACCCTCCCAAATCTTCTGACAATTGATCAAAAGACTCGTGAAAGGTTTCACAAGCAGCTTGATCTTTAAATAAATAGCGTCCCGAAGATACTGTGCCTCTCGCGGTCTACGATTCTTCGACTTCCCTTCCATTCGTCTGAAAAAGTGCTCTTACTGGGTTTTTCTACGTTCGTCGTCTACTTCATTGCGGAGCACATGGAAACCCCGGCGAAGAATGATGACCCAAATGACACTGGACCTCTTCACGGTGTGTCTTCTCCGTACTGTTTATTCGCATTTGCTTTGTCCTTCATGTAATATTCAGACAACATTCGACGGTCTCACGAGGAATCTAAAACTACAAATCCAGCGTTTTCCGACATCCATCTAACAAGCCACTTTCCAAAACCTCGCTAAGCTCACATATCTCGCTTTTATCGCATTCTCTCGCTCTCTCTGCAATTCATCAACTCCAAGTCCAGCCTCTCTGATCATCCATTTTCCTCCCAACAGTCCTCGACCTCCCGCCGCTCCACACACGTCCCCCACCATCAACCCTCCTGCCCCTCCTCTCTTCTCTTCCCCAATCCACCCCCGGGCTCTCCCGCTACCTCACATCCCTAATCTCCTCCCCACTCTCCTGGCTCTCCGAGCCCGACTGCGAGCGAGTGTACAATCTCGCCTCCCGCCGTCTCGCAGAGCTCGCCGGCCGAACGGCCGTCGGAGACATCGACCGCCAGGTCCGCATTCCGGTCGGAGGAGAAGCAGATGGAGAGGGTGATGGAGAGAGGGAGGCCGAGCTCACGCTACACGAGCCCAGCCTGCTCGGGGAGGATGGCGGGATTGGGCTGAAGACGTGGGGCGCGGGGACGATGCTTGCCAACATCTTGCACCGACTCATCCCAGATGATCTAGCACCAGATCTCACCGCGGAAGAGGAGGAGGAGGAGGAGGAGGAGCTACGGATTCTGGACCTGGGCTCTGGCACAGGGATCGTCGGGTTGGCTTGCGCTGCGGTGCTGAGCGCGCAAGAAGCAGGGTTGAAAAGAGCTCACATCGATCTTACGGATTTACCCTCCATCGTGCCGAATCTGCAACGGAACGTCACGGCTAACGCAGACGCCGTGGGCGCTACGTTCATCCCTTCGACTACAGTTTCTGAGGCGCAAAGGCTAGACCACAACAATCACCCTCCCGATCCGCCTCCGCCTTCAAGAACCGCCCAGCACGTCACTCTTGCCGTCTCTACGCTTGACTGGTCCCTCTCGCCTCCCTTTTCCTCGAGCAAAACAACACCCGCCGCAGAGGCAGAAGCAGCCCCCGCCCCCACGGCTCCGCGCGCACGGCAACCACCGATCAAATACCACAGAATCCTCTCCTCCGACCCGCTCTACTCGCCCCGCCACCCCCGATGGCTCGTCAACACCATCTCCTCCCACCTATCCAGGTCTCCCTCGGCACGTGTGATCGTCTGCCTGCCGCTGCGTGTGGGCTTTGCAGAAGTGAGAGAGGAGCTTAAGGTGTTGATGCGCGAGGCGGGCTTTCACGTGCTGAAAAAGGGGAGGGTGAGTGGTACGGATGATTGGGTGGATAGGCATGGGAGAGCGGAGGTCGTGGAGGGTGAGTGGGCGGTCTGGGCTTGGGAGACGGGCTCGTGATAACAGATAGTCATGTGTTGGAAAGGACAAGTTGATTTCAGAACAGACCAACCAAAGGAATCAAGCTGTCTTTTGCCTTCGGTCTCTCCCATTGCTTGCCAATGTTACTCATCTTTGTTGGCACATCTGCCTGTATTGGCCGGTACGCTCGCTCGCTGTTTCAGAGTATCCTCTGCTAAACCAGTCAATCAGGCGCTACAAATTGATGTCACGTATTGTTTGGTCACTACAAACATGCTTCACACACACAATCTAATCTAGTCCGACTTTTCTTCCCAAAATATGCATTCGGAGGGGCTGGAGGATGCTCCCTCCCAATATCACTAGCGCCGAAGACAAGATCCTGGGTTTGTGTGAAATCCTCGTCCTGTCTGTGCTCTCCGAGCAGAGAAATCGGGACGTCTAGGGATGAGGAATGAGGCTAGGGTAGAAGCGGCTTGAAGGACGGAAGACAATGTGAGAGGCTGGCAATACGGGCCAGCACATTCGGTAGAGAGGTGTCAGGAAGAGCTAGCAGAAGTCACGCGAACAAAGCAAGCAGGGTATCTAATATAGAAGGGAAGCAGAAATAGGATAGCGGAACGAGAGCCTGAGAGAGGCAAGGAGGGAATAGTAAGTAGGTTTCCCAGATCTGGAGGAGGAATGATCGGCAAAGCGAAAGGAAACTTAATTTTCTAATACGGGATTGGGAAAGTCAGATCCGTATGGCTTAGACTGCCTTCAGGAAGAGCGCAGGCAAAGAGTGAACAGTTGTGGATGAAGGACAAATGTGACAATAGGAAGAGATCGAAAGTATAGAGACGCAGGTCAGCTCCCAGCGTACGGCGCAAAGGCTTAGAGGAGTCATCGCATGGTATTTCTTCACTGTGAACACATAGCTCAGGGTGCGCATTATTTCGACAAGCTTAGCCAAATCCTTGGCGAGAGGAGATGATTTGGCTTGTTCCTAGAATACAGCTCATGGCTCTGATGGGTCTATAATGATTGCACTTTTGTTAGATACTGGGACGTCTGCTTCCATGCCCGTCGACAAGATGACAGGAAGTGTGACGAAATTGCGGTAGGAGCAGGAACCACGGGTAAGGATCTCGCAGTTGTGACCACGAGACACTCTCAGGGTGCATACTTGTAGACTTCAAATACTTCAAGCAAGACTAATTTGCGTCTGAGATTAGTAATATATCCTGGCACATGTTCTGAAGGGGTTCGATTTGGCAAAGCTTTTGCGATTGGATCGCTCGTACAAAAATCCAGCTAGATACCGCCGACCCACATATCAATAGTTTCCGGCCCGTAGATTATTCTAACGACCTTCTTCAGCAGCCAGTGCCCAAATTAAAAGCGTTTGACCTCCAGAAAGAATTGTAGCGAACAAGCTACCGACAGCTATACCCAAGTCGGCGCGGTGATAAATATTGCCAGCACCAGCTCCAAGAAATATACATGCCGAGAACAAGGCGAGGCAAATGAAGCACATTCTTTTCCGCTCAATTGTCCTGAAGACGATGATGGCTTCTTTTTGCGGATTCCGGCTGGTTCGGTATGTCTCAAACACGTTGAGACCGCTTGTCTCCACAAAGCGGAGGCTGCCTTCCAATAATTCCGGCCTCCTCAGCGCATCTGTCAACAATGGCCGAGGGGTGACGCGCATCACTTCAACAGCATCTGCAGAATACTATCGGAACATGTTTAGCTTCAAGCTATCCAGCAGCTGACAAGAGGATCTTACCACTACAACGTGTGCTGTGCCGACAACTACTTTCTCACACAACAAATAATGCCTCAGGGCACTTTCTTCTCGATGTCCGCAGCTTGTTTCGATTGTCCTCATCACCGTCTCTCCTGATTCTCCAACGTCTATTACCAGGAGTTCAAGAACATAAAGATGCCGATGTTTGTGTTTGAGAATGCGGAGCCTTACGTCTGGAGCTTGTGGCTCCGTCACAGGCTTTACACTCATAAATCTCACAGCGGAGGAAGCTGTTGACTGGGCGCATACCAGTGAGAATCTTGTACTCCGTTCTTTGCCATTATATGTTTCCAAAATCCGGAAAATTGGATCCTCGTCCGGAGCCCATCTCCAGGCATGAAGCAAGTCAATCCATTCCCCGAAATTTTGATAACCACAGCCTCGTTCGTCCTCAAATTCGTTGTTTGGATACCCAAAAGCCAGAGACGTTCTTGCGTGCTTAAGGTCGTTACATGTCTTGTGACGATTAATTCTGTTCGACGATCCGACGGTCAAACCTCAGGATCAGGCTCGGAAAGAATCCTTTTGATGCCGTACAGGGAATGATTGGTTGTTGTCATTGCTTGGCCAAGTCATTTTAAGACGAATGACAATTCCCAAATATTTGGAAGTCTCTCTCGAATTTTGAGCCTCAACATCTGAAAGCCATGATATCGTCCTTCAGCTGTTCGAAATCCTGAAAACGCCTAACTCCGAATGATGGAATCTTTGGATAATTCTTCACGGTGAAGGAGACATCTGCTTGACAATGTTGACGCCTACGTTGAATTGCCCCGCTGGCACTGGGCGGTTGCAGTAGAGCACCAAGCAACCTTCTCTAGAGCCTGGACTGTTATGGCCGCAAATAATGTTGCCACATCACTGACTCTCGAAAATGTCCACATTCACGATAAGCACGATATAGTCGACAACATTAAGCAGGAAGATGTTTACTCGTATTATTCGGATTTCCGCCTCCCGGTTTTCCCCTTTCCGAGTATCAATGCTCATGATCGCCTCGAAGATGCTTCGACGTGGAGCGAAGCTCCGGAGACTGAGGCTGACACTTCTCGCCTCTCGGTCCCTGTCTCCACATTTTCCTCGTCGGGGACAACTTTGATGTCAGTTGATGAAACCCTAGGTAATATTTTCCCTGCCAAGCATCCACCAGAAAGCGACAATGGCACGTTTGAAGCTTTGGAGAAAATTGACCAAGACTACTGTCTCCCTTGCTTTTTCCATTTCCTGGAGTGTGATACCAAGTTTGCCCTTTACGAAGTTGACTGCTGGATGACACATTGCATGTCTCATTTGTGGCCGGCTGGAGCGCCTGATTGGGCTATATGTCCCCTATGCGGCGAGTGGTACGGTCTGTCTATAGACGCTCAGAGATGTTGGGACAGTATGCTTTCACACCTAGCGTCCTATCATTTCCAAAAGGGCGAGACTCTTGCCTCTGCGAAACCAGATTATGATCTCTACAGGTGGATGTGGCAACGTCGCTTAATATCCATTGACTTCTACAAGTCACTGCATTCCGGGTTTAGCGCAACAGTCAGGAATGTAGTCCATCCAAAGCGGGAAGAGGAACCTTGCGTGAAAGAGCTGTCGCTCGCTGAGGAATCTTCGAAATCCAATGAGTCCGGAGCGGAGCCAATTGGCGTCGGTAAGGACGCATCTGAAGCAAGAGAATCCTCAACGCTAAAGTCTCATACGGAAGAGACAGCGGAAACAACTGACGTTAAGCTTGATCACGATACATCTTCTATACATGAAGCAGATCCTGCTACTGACTCTGCTTTACAAAGAATTTCAGGCAATGAGTTCCCTCAGCAAGTAAAACGCATCAGGCGAAAGGAAACAGGCCTCATTTTCAAGTTGCTCAATGAGATAGTGCTTGATTCGTGGTTGAAATGTCGGACAACATTGAATCACACATTTGGCAATGGCGCTTCTTCCAATAAGGGATCTGCCGGTGCCTCCAGCTATTTCAAGTCTGATAGCTCTTCGTCTAAACGGGACTACGCGTCCGGCTCCGGAACCGAAAATCCTGGGAAAAGGCAATGTAGTTCGGCAGGACCTGACGGCGGCGCCGGCGGGGATGACAAGACCACTCAAGTCGCCACATCATCTAAAAAGCCGGATTCAAGGTTGCGGCTGAGATGTATTTACACCGCCTCTGATCAGCCTGACAGCGTATCTCGTGCATGCCTCAAAGTTGCAGCTCCAGACGTCGACGACCTTAAACAGTACCATCTCAAGGTACATCACAAATTGACCATTGATCAAATGAAGATCCGGAGAGGAGGGACAGAAGAAGAGAAGTGGTGGAGACTATTCTGCAAGATCTTTCCTTCTTGGCAATCAGAGCATATTGGAATCGACCTTCCGAGTCCATACGCCGATGCTAATTACCGGCTTCTTCAAGCTTACTCCACCACGACGAGAGAGGAGGCGAATGACTCAGAAAACCTCCTAGCGCAGCTAGACCCAAGTATATCTACGATACAGCCTATGCAACAAGACGCTAGTCTGGCTCTTTGGACACCGTCGGAAGATTTCCTGGCTCCCTGGACCAGCCCCGCGTATGATTTCACGGTTAATCTCGATCAGAGCGGAGGACATCCAACGCCTTCGATCAGCCTTCTATCATTGCCTGAGCTCACGGTGAGCACACCATCGTCCAATACTGGTCCCGTTTGTCGCTGCTCCAGCCACACCGAGGCATGTGGGATCCAGCAATCTGATGAGACCGTCGAAGTATGTCTCTGTTGCTCGAACTGGCTCCCCGGCTCAGTTGGAGCCACGTTCTACGTTCGTGAGATCGACGGGGCGAAGATCTGTCGCTGCCGGCAACATGAGGCTCTGTGCCTCAGTCTCAGATCAGAGTATGACGCTCGGAAATGCTCGTGTTGCAAGGGCTGGTACGCTTGGTCTGAGCAAGCGGAGCCTCTCATCTGTGCTGGAGAACAAGACCAGAGAGAAGACAACAGAAAGCCTCAATCACCACCAAAATTCGTTATCTCGGAGTTCATGGATCTTGACGACGTCGAACGGAGCGGAGAAGACTTGGTCGGAGAAGCTAATCCGGAAGCTTTCTCCGTGGCTCGTAAAAGCATGCCGACCAGTCAGCTCGATCCTACTGCGACTCTCCATTCCCAATTACGTTAGATTTGTGAAATTTTCCCATACATCATAATCCCGGTTTTAGATACTTACCGAGCTAGTAAAGGTGACGGGCCGGTCCCAGCCACTTATTGAGGTTACTTGACCCAAGAGATATATTTATCCTACACCTCCGTTAGAACAGGAGAACATCAAACCTTCTTTACCTCTCTGACAAACATCACTTAGCAGATCTCCAGGCTGGAGCTCGCCGGTCCAGGGGCATTCTGCATAGGGTTCCCCAATGGAAGCCCCGTGGTTTACAGACGCTTTGAGCCAATCGGGCATTTAACTTTCCACGATCAATTCTATCTAGTCTCTCGACACAGAAACGACGGTTTTTGCTGGAAAGCATCCCTCCTAACACGACTTGATATGGACAAGTTTCAGGGCCCGTGCTGCACGGCTGTTTCAAAAGAGGCAAAAATCTCGGCAAAGCGAGCTCTGAAAAAGAAAGCGGGAAGATACCGCAAGGGAGCGTTCTTGCCCGATGAAGCTTACAAGTAGGCGAATAAGGTGACCTACATTCGCTGGAAACATCAAGGCAACCACGCGAACGGTCTATCTAGTGGCAAACGAACGGATCAATAGAGACTTTCGCCGCTCGAACTCGTCCACCGCTTTGAGGCTCGGATGAGAAGAGGCGCTCTGATGAGAGCAAAGAGAATCCGCTAGACGGCAGGGCAAACGCAGACAATGAATCTGTCCCAAGGGATATTAAGCATCCTACTGACCTGTATCTCTTCTCCCTTTCCTCGCCGCTACGGAAGCATCTAAGGAAATGATGGGTAGCTTTGCTGGGACATATACCCACCCGCTTCTAAGTGACTCTCAATGGGAGGTAAGAGCAGGCCTTCTTTTACTGTCCCTCTCTCATGCCAAGCCGCAAATACTTCCGCGGGTGCTGCCCCCCGCATCCCTGGCGTTGTTGCCCCGTGCCTCGCGTCTTGCGTGACTTAGCGCCAACGCTGAACATTTCGCGTCAGCCTAACGTCTTAAAGCAGGGAGATGAACGGGGCAGATCCAGAGGTAAACTTGTGGGAAGTGGACGGGAGGGCAAGGGACAAACTTCTAGAAGCAGAAAACAGAGAACCGTATACCACGGTAGCTTGCGAAAATGCTCGAAAGGTTCCCCTTCAGGACTCAAACTCGGACACAATGGGTATTTGAGTAGTGAGCATTGGAAAAGGTTAGAGTGTCGTCCTATCGTGGATCCGGCGTACCTCTGTGGTCGGGTGGTACAGGGTCGGAAGAATGGTAGCAGAATCCTGGACCTCTGGATGGAAGGTGCAGTGACTTTCGCGGTGGTGTGGATTGAAACCAGGGGTTTCTGCTGACTATGGCAATTGATAATTGCCCATATGACGTCTCGATCGACTGCCAGCGCCGCGATTAATTTGTCGCGTCATAAGCATGTCTTAGTCCGTATATCGGTTTGTGAGATGACCATAGCAAACGAAGAGCTGGAAAGGCGCCCTGGGAGACTGGTCTCGTCCTGCGGCTGACAAATAGTATTTTCGAGGTGGCTGCCCAGCGGCGATGGTAAGCAAGTGTCCAGGTACCTAGAAAAGAATGAAGGTGGTTCGCAGATGGTATGCATGGCTTGGTGGCTGGGGAAAGTGAAGCGAGAGGGGGTCCTGTAGATTTTGCTCCTCATCTGTGAAAGCTCAAAGTCTACCCCAACATCAACGTTAATTATCTACCAGGGCAGATCTCGGATTGCGTTCTGAGTCATGCATTGCCGACATTCATTCCAACATCTTTCTGCTGACTTTACCAATCGGCTGGCTGTTGCGTCGCCATCAAGACTTGTTGGTCGGGGTCAATTGGTGGTCGGATCGCCTGGTTTCGGGAGAACACCCGGCTTGACCTTTCACGGATGCCGGCCAAATTCTCAATGGCAGGCAGGATAAGTGTCACGTAGCAGAGCCGCCCATGTGCAATGGCTGTGCTTGTAAAGATGCTTTGAAGGAGAGCGTCCTAAAATTTGACTTCGCTTCCACATGCTGCACAGGCCAAGCAATTTTCAAGATTCACGGAGCGCGCCTGCTTCCTGTCTTGTCTATGATGAGCCGGTGGTTAATCTGGATATTCGTCTTTATGAAATTCTGGACTTGCTACGGTTCCCCACGGCCTCGTACTTACTGGATCGATCAATCATGTGGTGGCCCTAACTCGCCAGTTGACAAGGCAATGAAGGATGTGACTGTGTGGGCTGCTCGTGCACGCGACCACTTATCTAGCCCTGCTGTCACATGGAAGAGACATTATTTCAGACTACTCTTTCAAAATTATTCCCAGTCCAGGAGTCTATACGTGAAGGGTAAGCAATCGCCCATAAGCTCAAATCGCCTGATTAACTTTTCGTCTAGATTATTTAGACGAGATATTTGCCATAATACCGGAGCCAAATGGCGATCGATCTCAAGCGAATTATCGATACTACTGTGACGATGATCGCCGAGATGGCAGTACTAGGTGGAAACTTAGAGAAGATCTAGAACCGCGCCAGCGGTATCCCGGCTATGTACCACAAAGAGATCGTCCAGAACTCGGTGGTTCGGGAAATATACAATATCAAGAATGGATAGATTCGGAAAACGGAATGCAAGATAAACTCACCTGTTTCCAAACTTGACCTTTTCTAACACTGCATCTTTCTCTTCCAGAGTGATGGGTAAGACAATGGGTTGCCAAACTCCCGGGACTCAAGCCGCCACATATTGGCTGCCCTACTCCATTCCTTCTCTGCGTGGCCCATGGATGCGTCAGCCTCACGATAGAGCTACGATCACAGTTCGTCGTCAACAGTCCATAGCCGTCAGAATGCTGACCAAAAATCGCTAGGTGTGCGATCGGCAACTGCTTAATTCAAGGCTCCATAGTCTTGACGATCTACCTTCCACATCAAACTTGGCGGCTATGGCTCCTCTAGGCAATATCTCGCCTCTCAATAGATTTCGCAGCCTAACTTCCTTTGTCCTTTTCTGCGAGGTTCGTTACATCTCAAAGTCATTCATACTCTTGTGGCACTAACATTTCCACTCTAGGCGTTTCAGTTACCACCAAATAATTGTAAGTTTGACCCTTTGGTACTATTACATCCAGTTCGTATCCCCATTTGATCCATAAACATCTCCTACATGCTCTCCAACGCACTTGCTTTTGCGCTGTATAGGCTCTGCCAGAGATTAACCTTCTAGCGTTTAGTCCATTCTCCACCATCTCGCGATGATCCCAACAGAAAGACCACCTGGGAGAAAGCAATAGCTCTCGAGTTCGAAGACTACTCGAGACTTCACCGTCCCGTGAACCTTGCCTTTTTCACCCTACTAGTTCGTCTCGCGGATCGTGGGTGGCGACTCAATAGAGACATATTCCGGGCAAGGGCCGGGTCTCTGGAATGGAAACCGTTGTCAATGTCGGACTCCCAAGCAATAGCGGAAGTAGGGGACTATAGGGTAAGAGGAAGAGACTAAGCACCTACCGCGAACATGGATCCTGGAGTTTAGATTAAGGCTTCCGCGAATGTGTTTGTAGATCACTGCCGTTGAACACTGGGAGCTGTCTCCGACCATGACCACAATCCATATTTTGATCTCCAGCTTCTCGGTCTACCAAGTCCTCGACCCTTCTTCGCCTTTCTCTCTCTCAGATGCGGCTCGTCTCCGCTTGAAGTCAAGAATTTCTCCAAAAACACCCTCTCTCTGTGGAGACCGGCGTGCTCATCTTCACTGTCTTTTGTCTCTCAATAGTCATGCCGCGGCACGAGAGCGGCAAGGTCTGGCGAGCTGTCGATTAGCGTATGACTGAATCCTCTATGAGCTCCTCCTTATCATGTTCATTGGACCGGTCACAGGCGGAAATCTAGCCCGGCGAGTCGCCAAAATTTTAGCCAAACCTCAATGACTCTCTAGTTCTATGGAATTGCTACAATTTTTCGTATGAAGAAGGACAATTAGGTAGACGCCCTAGACTATTGAGAATTACGGACAGATCGCCTTTGAAAGCTCCCGAGTACTAAACGCACATCATTACAGGAGAGATTTCATTGCTCAAAGCCTGCTTTCAAAGCAAGTCGTCGTCAAAGTCATGGCTTTCAAGATCTGCCCCTTCCTCCTCTAATCCTTCCATGACGTCCTCCATCATCTCTTCCACCATCACCTCCACCATCTCGTACATCCTGTCCTCCATATCCGCACACCGCCGGCCTAGGCCGTCTCCAAGCTCCACATACAACGAATCTCAGCCTATCTCCCACCGATGCAACCGCTAGTGCTCCTCAAGTAGCCTATATTGTTCCTCTGACACTCCTTGCATCGTAGCTTGGCCCGCAATGCCGAGCTCTTGGACATTTTCGGCGACCTTTAAGTGACTATTTGCGAGGCTGTGGCGTGGGGATGCCATGTCCTGCTTAAGCTCGCTGACTGTAATATGGAAACTGCACTCGAGGAGTTATGCTTCTTGCTTGTACGAGGCTTGACCGCGTTCGGAATGTGCACAGGATCATGGCTCTTACGTGTCTGGGATGTGGGAGAAAGAAAGGCGCGATGGTATCATTTACGTTCTATCAAGTGTTCCCGCAGTCACGCAGTGTTTTTTTGTCAATACCATCACTAGGTCTTAGAGACAATATGCCCCCACAAAGTCTGGCAGGGATGGCCCACTGACCATGATGCATTATTTGCGGAAATGATATGACACTGGCAGAGGGTTTTGAAAATATTTACCTGCTGGACGTTAGGCTATGTGTTCAAGCAATTGTTCCAAACGAGACCATCTGACTGCTTGGTCAAAGATTGGTAGGGTGCGTTTCAGTGGCACTGTGGCACGAGGGAAAACTGGGTACAAAAGTGTCTTGTCGGTATGTCTAGGATGCTGCTATGGATCAATCGCCCTGAAACCTTCTAGATGGTTAAAAGCGGTCGAAGCACGGCTGAAAACTGTCGAGCTAGCGGAGGAGAAGAGAAGAAGAGTTTGTAGATAGCGGGTACGCTCGCTCCCAGACTTTGTCTCCACAATCTCCTTTTTCCTTGTTTAGACAGTCTATCTGTCTCACAATCTTGATGAAGGAATAGCCTGAAGACGACCGAGGTGACTTCTAATTTTTTGGGAAGTACACGCGGCAGTGAAATAAACATTCACCCCTTACATGCAAGAACTTTTACTTTCGTTTTCATCATTCATCTTCACCTTGAATACCCTCCTTGTGTTCGGCGTGGCTAGCTTCTCACTTTTTCCCGAATCCTTGGCTACTTAAGCCACAGTGTCCTAATCTTGTACACATAAAATTGCTTCGCTGCTCAAAAATTTGGGGCATCTTCAGTTGCACCCGAATCTTTGATTTCAGCCAAACCTTTTGACTTCTCGTTTTCGACAACTCGCGATTCCTGCGAATCTTCGAGGTATGTCCATAGTCATTCTAGGGCCGGAAGCCCGGAGTTCTCAGGGTTCACCATTCGGAGATCAACCAAGAGAAATATCGCCCTTCAGCATGAAGATCAAACTTGCAGTCCACCTCACAAGCGGGCCAACACCCCAGCCCGCCTGGAGCTCGACAACCAACTCCACGAACGCTGCACCAGACCCGTCTAAAAAAGTAGTCAAGGCTCGCACTGCCAAGGAGACACCGGCTCTCAATGCGGCTATCTACATACCGAAGGTCGGAGAATCTTTCTCATGTCGGTCGTACGATACCCTGGTACAACCAGCTAAATCTCTAATGGCAGATTGTCGACTTAGCATGCATCGACCATTCCTTAACCACGACGAGTCTCCTCTCGCTCCCCCTGAAAATCACAGTCGATATCTTTAACGCTCTCATCATCACCGCCTGGTTCCGTGACAACAAAGACCCCCGCCGCAACGAGAAGTGCCTGAACGACCTCATGAGCCTGGCGCTAACCAGCAAACAGCTCCTCGGAATCGCCACCCTGATCGCCTTCAAGGAGCCCCGATCGGGTTACTACAAGAAGTTCCAGTTCCTTCGGCAGCCGAGGGACCTGCTATTCTGCAACTTGTGCCGGACGAACAATTTCGTGGGGGGGCGACACTCGAAGAAGGGGTTGTGGGATGTAGATGATCACTGGTACGCGTTGAAGAAGCACGAGGAGGAGGGGTACGCACAGGTGATATACTGTCCGCATCGGAAGAGGGATGATGGGGGACCTGTGGATGAGTGGGAAAATGGCCCGAGTAAGGAGGAGTTGGAGCAGAACGAGGATCTGACGGAGGAAACCTGGCTTGTAGTAGGTCGATCTTCGGGGAAGCGAACGAGGTGAATAAATGGCTGGGCGTGAAGATTCCAGGGTGGAATAAAAAGAATGCTGTTTGGCTTTTGGATTACTAGATTTGATCTTTCCCAGGTGGGGAAGGAGGGGAATAGGAATTTACTAAGCTGGATCGTGGAGGACGGTTGAGGAATCACTGCGTGAGCGCGTGAAATGGAAATGGCGGATTGAAGGAAAACCCGAATTAGTGTTTCGAGCTAGATACCAATGGATAAAGGCTGAAGGCACTTTGAACAAGAAACAGGGTTTAAAACACGCACGTTAGACCACAGCGCCGCCAAATTTCCCCTCCAGAGGCAGCTCAGTTTAAGCTTACGTTTCGGCAACGCGGTTAGTTCCTTATAGCATATGAGACACACTGACGAGAAAGTTTCGTCGCAGCTCTCCATAAGATTACCGAAATGTACACCAGGCACTTTAGATACTTTGAGAGAACGTGTGGCATGGGAGGTAACAGCTCACAGACACAGTAAAGGGGCCAAGAAAGTCTCCTTCACTTTCGTGAGTTAAGTTTCTGCGCGTTGTGCCGCTTCAGCTACCGTAGTATGCCAAGCTTCTTCGCTGGGCCTGAAAATTTTCACCTCTCATCTAAATGTCTTAACAACCTCTTTGTTTGAAAATAGAAAGACCTATCATAATCCAGGATTATGACTATCAGTGGATCCCTTCAACGATGAAAGAGAGAGCGATTCTTGTTCTGCGCCATTGAAACAACTAGGGCCTTTCAGCAAGTTCGGCAGCGCAGACATTTACTAGTGTTTAAGTCTCGACCTAAATATCTAGACATTTTGTGACGAAGAAACTTCAAGACTATGGAACAGATACGTTCAGTAGCTCTACATGCTTCACTCATTCCTCGCGCCGGAGTCTCTTCGTGTCTGGCTTCACCTCATTATCATCGTTCTCCTGGTGTGGCCCAGTTTCCTCAAGCTTTATGGTCGGTTCAGCATTGTCATTTTGGTCGCGATCATCATCATCATCATCATCATGATAGATAGTCTCGTCTCTTCCACGCAATTCCGGCCCGATTTCAGCATGAGTAACACTGCCTGCTGGCGATCCGCTTGGAGCTTCATCTTGGTTCTTGCCATGGCTAGACTGCTTGCGCTTGCGTTTTTTCTCCTTTGGTGGGCCATGAGGCGGCTGCGGCTTGACCTTGAAGTCATCAATGATCCTCTGCGTTCGGCCACGTCGAGAATTCAGCGACGCATAGGTACGTTCTGGCCGCTCTGAACCCATGTCCACCTCTTCTATAATGTTGTTGTTCTCGTCGAACCTTTGATAGAACCGCTTGCCTGCGAACACGTCCTTGTGTTCCTCCGCCCAGCTTTTCAGAGTCTCTTTCGATATCCTAGGCGGTAGTCTGGCGGACCTGTTCTCGCTCACGTACTTCTCGTACTTCTGATATAGCCACTCGTCTTCTATCGGATGCCACTCCTCAGGCTTAACATTGCGAGTGCCTTCTATACCCTCTCTACTACGTCGCAGTTGACCATAATTTCTCGTGAGGCTCTCTATATGTTTCTGGTTTGCCCAGTCAAACTCTTGAAAATCAGCGTCCTGACTCTTAACATCGTCGTCCCAGTGAAATTTATCACTCTGATGCTCGGTGCGACCTGGTAAATTCCATGAACAATGGTAGATGCCTCCTTTTGATATGGATTCGCGGCGGAGAAAAATGGGATCTGGACAGTTCCGCCGAGCAAACCATCGATCTGTATAGGCGTCGATTGGCCAATCGACTCGAACCCCAGTCCTTGTACGTGCCTTATCTTCATATTCTGGAGGGTCAGCTTTATTTTCTGGCTGGGGAGAGTCCGTATTCTTGAAGCCTGGGAGGTTGCTTTTTATTTCCTCATTGATATCATCCTCATTAACATATGCTGCAGACGTAGGTCGGTTCCTATTGTAATCGTCAAACTCAAAATCCATTTCCAGATTATCCGGGCCGAATTCGACAGACACATCTCTCATGCCACTATCAAAATGTTGCGAAGTTTTCTTTCCTTTGGCGCGAGCAGGTTGAATGAAAGGAACCCGACCAAGGTAAACCCACTCGTCATATGCGCGAGAGACATCCCACTCGAATCGTTCAAGCATTTTCCGCGCTGAAAAGTGACTGTCGACAGCCACTAAGGACAGAAAATGCGCAAGGCGCTCATCTTGTTGGAATTGCGTTGGCTCCCGAGACCTCAGGCTTTCGCTCTGGCTCCTAAATTCCGATAGGTCTCTGGTTTTGCTATTTGGTCCTGCAAGATCGTCAAAGGCAGCAACCCAGTCCCAACGGTGATGGTGAAGGAAGATCCCCATTGTATGATTGTTTTTGTCGACAGGAAGCTGTTCATGGTCAAGACGGACGCGAAGCCATGCAAGGGCTACTCGTCTTGATTCTCCTACGCTCACCCGACCCTGCCCGCGGTATTGATTCACGCCAAGGTTGCTTGGTTGGCGAGGTGGAAATCTAGGAAGGTCGGGGTCTTCGATATATTGACGACTAGGATGAGTGAGGCGTTTGATGGACTCGTCCTTCCTCCATCGAGCTGCAGCACGGTGGATATTCCAAGAACGTTCTTCTAAGAATTGGCGAAGGAGGCTTTCAGTTACAGCAACGCCAATAGCCGAGCGTAAGGTGTCCATTCTGTCTCGTTCTTCTGATCGACTCTGGGGTTCTTCGAAGGATTCATCATCTTCAACGTCTTGGTAAGGAATTGGAATACCCTGACGTCGAGCCACGGTGTAGCGATAATTGAGATAATTTTGGTAAGCTCGCTGGCCGATAGCCTGAGCTTCTTCGTTGTTAATGGTTAAGGGGGCCTGCGTTCCTTGTTGCCGGTGAGCTTCGGCTCGTTGTCTCTCAATCGCTTCGAACATTGAAACTGATATTTTTTTAGCTAAATTGCCTCAGGTCCGGGACTCCGTGCACGAAACTTGCCTCTACCACCTGCATGTACATCTTGCTCGCCATCTGAGACAGCGGTGGACCCAGGAGATGACGATCTGTGATGTCGAATTTGTCGGCTTCCACGATTGTTGCCACGCATCGAGCGTCCGGTGCCTCTTCCTCTGGGTGGCATTGTCTATGGTAGAACCGCCACCGAGTAGGTCGTATCAATAGCTCTGTGCAGTCTGTGTAGAATGGAAGATTCTAGCGGTGTCCGGGAGCAACAGTGCCTTGGCCAGTTTCCTGCGTCAATAATGAATATACAAAGTGTCTGTTTGAAGAAGATTGGTAAAGTCAACAGATAATTGTGATATATTGAAGAGTGCAAGCTCGGTGGATAGACGTGTGGGATAACGAGAGAGAAGAAGGAGAAGCGAGAGCTGTGGGTTTTTTTGTTTGGAGACCTTGTGCGTGAACAAGGTGAGCCCGTGCCTCCCTCAATCAACCACTCGAGCTCATCACTTACCAGTGTTGCATTCTAGCGGGAAATCTGTCCTCACCTTCCCCAGGAAGCTCTTCACCGATGACCAGGAGTGATCAGGGATCTACTCAAGAGAGGCTTCCATTCTTACAACGCAGCTTGATGGACTCCCAAAGTCATGCTCAAGGATTGGTCTCGAGAATTGATTGTTGCTGAAACTGAAGGTTCTGTACATCCGCATTCTGTTGTCAACAACGTCGTCCTCCTTTGCCCTTCAGGACCGAGTCCAAAGCTCCAAAGCTCCCGAGCTCAATGACGTTACGAGCAGACGCTGGTTGTTCCTCCCACAAGTTGGTGAGTATAGGGCCAGACCGATCCGCTGTTTAAAGACCTTGCTTTAATCATCGTCAGCAGTCTCGCGGTGATAGACCGCAAAGCTCTGTATTGCCGCCATGTCTGCCTCTTCGAACTAGTCCTATCCCGAGATTTGGAGTAGCACGAGCAGCGGCTTTCACAGTCTCGAAGGTGAAAAGTCCCTAATTACGAACCTGTTCATTAGTCACGCGCCGGAAAGTCGATGGCCAGCTGCCCCGGTTTCGACTCGGGTATCGTGATGGATCGCAGTACGATAGTTAAGCTCAACAGAACGAACACTGGACAATCTGGCTCTATGCTAGGGCTGTTGGTTTTGGAATATTCTCAGTTTAAGAAACGAGCTCATGTGGCATTATTCTCGTACATGTATCGTGGCATTCGAAGTCACCGTTGCCACTGACATAATAAGATATGCCCCACACACCGAGAGCAGCATGATGACTTTGTTTTCATCGTTTTAATCCTGCAGTCCCAGTATAGACTTGCTGAACTCGGACATTGAGCACTGCCAAAGGAAAGCAAGGAGAATGCGTCAGAGGCGTCAATATGGCGATGGCATTCGAACACACATGAGACAGCAGGTGCTGTTACTCCAAGCCGTGCACAAGCATGGAGGAGTGAGTAGAATATTGGCTTTTCGCTTAAAAATTCTTTAGGCATGCTAGGAGGGGCACAGGGACGCCGAGCACGCCGAGCAAGCCGCTAAATCTTTGGTGATAACGGCCCGCAGTTTCCGCAACCTAAAGGAGGGGCGTTTTTAACTTCGTGATGGATGATCCAATCTTGAGGAATCATTTGCTACTCTATGAAGTACTCGCGAACCCCGCCAGATTTATCTTGATGTCACTTTACATAGCTGGAGAAGACTTGCCTTTATTGTAGGGCCGCGGCGAATATCAGATTAAGAAGCCATCATGAAAAGGTTGAAGTCTGCCTTATAGGGTATTGTGCGTATCGACAGCGTACAGCGTCAGGGATTACCCCGCCAGGGAGGGAGGTCTTGCATCCGCGGGACATGCATGCACCGGAGGGATTTGAAGATTTGTGGGATCCGAAAGCCAACATTCCTATCCTGGTTTGGACCATTTTCATGAGCCCAACCTTCGTTTTGCCTCACAAGCGTTCAAGAGTGACAGTCGCTCCATCAAATTCGCAGCATGGAAGCCGTGGGCCTTATCGGTGCGGTGCTCGGCATCATCGACGTGACAACACGATGTATCTCTTCACTCTGGGAGATACGCCAACGGTTGAAATCAGCTAATCTGACCGTGGAACTTCTCTGCGGTCAGCTCGGGACGGTAAAAGCAGCCCTCGGTCAAATTCACGACTTGATACATGAATCGCTTATCGAAGAGCAACACTACCAGCTTACTCTAGATCTCGGTGTCGGGATTAACTGTTGCAACCTCCTCATTCGAGTTCTTGAAGAGCAGATAATTCAAGTTCAGTACACCAGCGTCGACGAGCTGACATTCAAAAGCAAAGTTAGCTTAATGCTAGAAAGTAAGGGTACGGAAGAATGCCTTACTAGGCTCGATCGACAAATCAACGCTCTCAATTTGCTTATTACAGCTTTTCAATCCCGCAACCTAAAGGAACAACAGGATTTATTAGAGCAAAAGCAGTCACGAAAGGTTTTCGACCAAATCAAAGATGATTCGTCCTCGTTGATCGTCATGTGCGATGCGGCCTCATTCAACACGAAGAACACCGAGACCACAACAGCCACTTCGAACCTTTCTATGAACTTCACATTCGACGCGGAGCTTCTACGGGCTAAAGCATACAAAAGCACATTGCGGTCGTTTATGCGGAGGAAGCATCAGCCTCCAGCAACAACACCGTCTGAATCTATTAAGCTGCTAAATGGACAGAACAAAAAAATCTCCGCGCCCATGGATCTCACAGGGTCTGTGGGTGTCATTCGCCGCCGGAGTCCTAGCAGCGACACTCATGAGCAGAGCGTTCAAGCACATTTCGAGGACGAGCTTCGCCGTAATACGGTCCCTCCATTCTGAAGAAATGAGCTTACGATAAACAGGGTACGTCTTTAGCGATTGGGATATCACGGACAGCCTAGTGGGCAAGGTTGACAGATACCGCGATCTGGCGTTCAGGGCGTCAAATGATGCAGCGAGGACACGTAAGGGCTTTCTAGGCCTCTTTCAGTACTTCACTGATGGATTGTAGGCTTTTTATCTCGTCGAATGGCATGGCGGCTGGATTCAGAGGGCTATTTTATGGGTATCCGTCGACATAGTGCTTCCTAATGCTACTGCACAATGGCTAACTGATGATTTTTAGCTCCTTTCCCTGAATAAGCCCCTCGATGAAACATTTCGAAGGCGCTGAACGAGCCAGATCCACTCTTGGCCCCTGATTTAGAGGAAGGTGCAAAATTTCCCAGATGGCCGAAAACTCGATTTTCCGTTACGACATGAGGTCTCTCACGTACATGCTGCCATTCCCTGCTTGGCCAGCTGGCCTATCAGACCACGGCAACCTATCATATGAGATGGGTGCCTGGGAATTTATTTAACGTCAGGGTTGCTCTTACTCATGTCACAGAAGCATGAGTGAGGAGCTCGATCCACTTTCAAAGAGAACATTCAGGGTCTGGGTCTCTAACAGATTGAACACAAACATGGCGGGTATTGAGGATTTACGATCCGTCTAAAAGCAAGCTCCGCGCGATATCCAACGCTGCCTAACACTTCAGTAGCTTCTTCCTGGTTTCACGTCGCTGCTCGACGTGACCAAGGTGGGGACATCCGTCAAATAAGTCCGACATCAAAAATCCTTACCCTTTCGTCACGATACAAATGACTCAAAAGTCAAGATATAACAACACTGATGCATCGAACGTAGGGAAGTCCAAATCAAATCCGGTCGTATCAGCAAAATATCTCTATCCATTGCGGTCCCATACGGCAAGCTTAACGTTTACCAGTCTTTTCAGACTATACGCTCCTAGTACGAATCTCCAGTCCCTCCAGTCCCTCCATCCTATTTTCAAAACGCTCCTTTGGCCGTTTCCTACCAGTTTGACATTTTCGAGGTCTCACTTGTGTCTAGCATAGACCGGCTTTTCCAGCCCATCGCCGTGGAACGGGTATAATGTGAGGGCCATGCCTGCCAAAACCCTCTGCTGCCCTACTATCCTGAGACTGAAGATCTGTTATACCTTCGCCGAATGGTACATGGGGCGGAATCTGATGGCTCCTACAGTCTCGACAGCAGTGTTCCTCCGCCAACCGGATGCTCCACCATTGCTAACATTTCCTGCTGCTCCTCCGGAGCAAGGGACAGGCATGGATTCTTGAGAGGCATACATCAACTAAGCTTGGCGGTATCACTATGGAAGAAGTCACGCCCACGCTTTGTCTCGGTCAAGAGCCATACCTGGAATGGAGCAGCGCCGATGAAGCGGAATTCCGAGGGTCATGAGGAAGAGAAATATGCAGCATCGTGTGGTGATGAGAAACACTATAGCTTCAGGAGTTGTAATGGACCAACGAAGAGATGGGAAGGGATTTTGGCGACAAAGTAGCGAACGCGCTGTTCAGGCAACTACCTACGCATGAGGAAAATCTTTCATGGCAAATACTACAGGCATTCAAATAATAGAAAGGAGGCACAAGCTAACGTTCTTTGCTCTACACAAGCAACAAAGACGAGCTTATTCCTCCAGTCTATACTGGAATTCCCTCAGACCTGTACCGATGGCGGATATGCTACCGCTTTAGGAAAGCGGAAGACGTCGGGCAGCTGGATGACACTCGTATCGCCTCCTTTGTCGGTCTGTCACCTCATCCATAGTGCCAATTGGGCATGACTGGAATTTATGCAAGAAAATGGACACCGGGTTCTTGTCCCAATCTTGGGAGCCTAGCTTGATCCCGAAAGAAAATTCCGGACTACGATGTTCAGTCGGCTATGGAGTTCGCGCTTGAGAATTTTTAGGATTGAATTTTACTTAGGTTCCACTTTCGTTGAAATTCTTGCTATCCTTTTGGTGGTTGTTTTTAGTTCAGACGAGGGACGATCATACATCGCTGATCTCACACCATGCTAGGAGAACGGAGCATGAGCTCTTTCTTGTTGCGTGTCTTTCAGTTGAGCCGGTCCTGAATGGCTAGCCTCAGCTCAGAGTACTCCATCTTCGGGCTCCTCGTTCTCAAATGCGAGCCGCGAAAATTTTCTGGATGGGTACCCTTTTACCAGTACGTGAGACTCCCGGCAAAGGGATCCAACTTCGACATGGGAAAGGAACTCTGAAAGAGCCAAAAGGGCGTCAATTTGGTGAAGATGCAAGTAAGTGGAGATGTCTCACGCCAACATAGCTTACAAGATCCATTTCACTGCTGCTCACTCAAAAACCCTGTCACCTTCTCAGGGCACGATCAGCGCCATTTGGCCTACTCTCGCCTTCTCGGCCGCCACATCGAACGCCTCCTTCCACTGCTCCAGCCCAAACTTGCCGGTAATCTCGTTCCCGCCCTTTGGCCCCAGCTTCAACAGCCCGCTGTCCACCAGCCGCATGAACCCCGCGATGTCCTCCCGGTCGTACATCCACTTCCCCTTCAGCTGCAGGTTCTTGAGCACCATCGGGAAAGCTGGGATCGCGAGATCGTTGTACAGCCCCCCCATGAGGCTCGCTCGGCCGTTGCGCCGCAGCGCGCTGATGCACGACTTGAAGTGCGACGAGTTGTTCGCCATGTGCGGCGAGATATCGAAGAATGCGTCGATTGGCCCTAGCTCTTGCAGGGATTTGAGCTCCGTCTCTGCGTCACCCGTCATCTTGAGCGGCTTCACCCGCGCTGGGTTGAGCAAGCGGAGGCGCTCTAGCGCGGACTCGTTGCGACCCATGGCGATGACGGTCCGGGCGCCCATGGCGAGCGCGACCTGGACGGCGGAGCCGCCGAACTGGCCGGTCGCGGGGGCGACGACGACGGTCTCGCCGGGCTTGAGGTCGATGTCGATGAGGCCGCCGTAGGCGATGAGCGGAACCTGCAGATAGCCCAGGTCGTCTGTTGTGTAGCCGAGGCCACCTTCTTGCAAGGAACCGAGGAGGCGCTTTTCGTCAAGGGGGATGCAGTTCTCCATGGGCACCTTTGCGTATTCGGCCATGGTGGCGTCGCGCCATTCCTGCTCCATCAGGTTCTGGGTGGTGGGGGAGAAACCGGAGGCGAAGCCGAAGAGGCACAGCTCATCTGGATTGTCGCGGCCCGCGATGAAATTGTGCACGTAGACGAGCCGGCCGGGTTTTAGGGTTGTGTGGTCTGGGCCGACGGCTGCGACGCGTCCGAGGCAGTGTCCTCCTGGTACCATTGGGGTGGGAAATGGCATGGGCCGCTTGCCGGAGTAGACTTCACGACCGTAGGAAACGAGCTGAACATTTAGAACGCGGACAATGGCACTGCCAGACGTGAGCTGGGGGAGGGGACGAGTTTCGACGGTAAGTGGTTGGTCGCGAGAGGTAAGAACAAGGGCTCGGTGGGTTTGAGGGAGGTCCTCGGTTGCCATCTTTGTCTGGGGAAAGATTTTGTAGTAACTGGTGAAACCTGGGAAGACTCTCAATTTTAGAGCTGTTGGCGTTGCCTTGTACGTAATTCTTCTGAGAGATCAGCGCGCCTCACCATTAGGTAGGACTTTCATAGCATTATATAAATTCTCTTCTCAAGGTGAATCGGAATGACCATGTTAAGGGGTAATGTCCATCTTCCACTTGCAAAGTCCGAAACCTCGGCCGAACTTTAGGCCATCTGCTTTGGTTTTATATGCAATCGGGCGGGCAAGGCGGGCGGGCAGAGCAGCTATGCCGCAGAAGGATGCACATGGTTATATGAGAGGCGTCAAACGTGCGCCGCTAAGTTCCTAGAGCCAGGCATCTCGGTGAATTAAGCGTTCACAATAACGGGGATCTCGGAAATAGTGACTGCTAAACTCCATTGCGTCGAACGTGAGAGTAATTGAACATGAGAAGGACCTGGAAGAAACCGCAATCCATAAGGAGTGAAATCACCAGGGCGGCTAAGAGAAAATGATGGAGATAGGCAAGTGTCCTACGTTGCGTGCTCCGCCCTTAAGTTCCGCGCTCCGGCCCGCAAGTGTATTCGCCAAGAGCTGCTGGCAGTCCGATCCAATCAGATGAAGTCGGATTGTGTACTTGAGGTATGAAGGTCTTGGGGAAGATTAAGATCGCCCAAGTATTGGATCTTTGCGAGAAGTAGTACATGTATTTCCTTGAGGGCAAAGAAATATGTGGGCCTGGGAAGGAAACCCATCAAGGGGCTTTTGAAGAGCGCTGTAGAACAAATTGGGTAACAATTATGAACGCTCGGTTACGCTTCAGAAATTTCTCAGAAGTCATGGCTGCAGAGCGAGAGCATTTCTCTAAGTGATGGAAAGTGGTCGACTACGACGGGACCAAATGTCGCTGGTTTGCCAGAGGCGCGTGGCCGAATCGACGTTCATAGACCATATAGGATAGTCTATAGGCCGGATTCATATTCTGACATAGGTCGCATGATCCATCATAGAGCCGACAAGAGCGGCTGTCGGTAACGATCTTCCAATGAAGCCTTCGCCTTTGGTGTGAAAAGAGAACTAAGTCGAGTCTGCATTGGATCTCGGGAAGACTCGGTTGCCGGAGATTCCGCCTCTGAAACTCAAAGGCGACGCGACCATCGCGGCGCTAGAGTTCCAATCAATATGATCATCATGATCGTGACGAGTCTACCTCGTCGATAACATTGACTGCGGGCCTGTTGGCCTTTGACTCACGTCCCACTCGTTGCCGCCCGATTTCAAGATGACCACATTAGCTCCACGGGGACAGTACACAGATGAGGAGCTAAAGAAGCTCTACCCAAAGGGTCTGGAGCTTCAGCTCGTCCAAGTGGTGCGTTCGAAGCTAGAAATCTCTGATCCGGCATTTGGACTGACTCGTTCAAGCTTCTTCGGCATGGTTAGTCGTACTACAGCCCACTTTATGTAGCCTGTCTAACATCGTACTGCAGGAGAGCGATCTCCAGTCTCCGCACGTTTCCAAAATGTAAGTTTCTAGAATGTCAAGCTTACGAGGTTATTGCTAATGAAAGCAGGCAGGGCTTGCTCCATGTTAGGACATTCTCCCAATCCGTTGAATCCGCCTTCTCACGATCTCAGACTGGCCCTATTGCAACGCGGCAAAACGTTTGACGTCAGTAGCCATGGCATCTACAGACTGGTCACAATGGAGCTCCTTACAATGGCGACGAAGGCTAGAAAGATTTGGGGAGGACGATGGTCCAGTCATAGCCGCGGGTCCACACGGCGAAGTAGATGGTGTATGGTCAGTGACAGCGCCCAAGACCGATCTCTGTGGGCCTGACATTTCCTAGTCAGCTTGGAGAGCTGACAGACAAGGGCCGTGAAACGACACTGGCCCTGGGTCAACGGCTGCGACATCTCTATGTTGATCAGCTTGGCTTCATGCCCAAGCTGATTGCAGACGCCGATATGATATACCTACGTGCAACGCCCCTTTCTCGTGCCCTTGAATCGGTACAACAAGCCTTTTGGGGCATGTATCCATTGACAGCGCGCACCGCTTCCTTTCCTCCACCTACCATCGTGACCCGAACGCCAGCTGACGAGACCTTATTTCCCAACGATGGCAATTGCCGACGCTTCAACCAACTTTCGCGAGCCTTTGCAGATCGAACAGCAGACAGATGGAATAATACAGACGAGATGGCATACTTAAACAAGCTGATATCTCAATGGATGCCAAAGAATAGCCCCGACGTGGCCGTGGACTCGCATCCGCGGCTTTCTGGCATCATGGACACCGTTAATAGTACATTAGCTCATGGGCCGGAGACGCGTCTTCCTGACGAGTTTTACGACCCTAAGCTTCGAAGTGTTATCGAAAAAGTAGGGGTGGAAGAATGGTTCAGTGGCTATGCAGAAAACAGAGAATACCGGACCCTTGGAATTGGCGCCCTCGTGGGTGATATTGTAGAGAGGATGTCCGCTGTTGTCGAAGGATCTGGGCTCAGCATCAATGAGATAGGTGGTGAGAATGATAATCTAGGCCGTGGACGTGGTGGCGAGCAGGCCGTCAAGTTCGCGCTGTCTGGGTGTCACGATACGACTCTTGCAGCTGTTCTGAGCAGCCTTGGAACTTTTGATGGCATGCCTTGGCCTCCATATACGAGCCACATCGCAGTGGAACTGTTCCGAAAACCAGGTGAAATTTCCATCTCACCGGATGGGCAGAAAGAAAGCCCTGCTTCAGCGACCACCAAACAAGCCGCTGCCACGGCCTCGACGACCCAACGGCCTGGCCTGTTCTCCTCAATCCTCCATCGAAACAAGGACCCATCATCTGACTCTCCTGATTCTCCGCTTACGTCTCCTCCGCCGTCCAGTGGGATATCCCGCCGTCCTTGGAATTCATTGAGCCC
Organism: Pyrenula aspistea; assembly: GCA_021030945.1. NCBI lineage: Eukaryota > Fungi > Ascomycota > Eurotiomycetes > Pyrenulales > Pyrenulaceae > Pyrenula > Pyrenula aspistea. The sequence continues at coordinate 389,043 of JAGFML010000027.1, forward strand.
AGTGGAGCAAGAAAAGCTGAAAGGCTATTTTGTCCGCATCCGATATAACGACTCGCCTGTCACAATTCCGGGCTGCAAACTACCTGGGAAGCACCTTCCAGGAGATGAGAGTTTCTGCACACTAGAAGCCTTCAAACGAATAGCAGACGCATTTGTTCCTCGAGACTGGAAAGCTGAATGCTCTGCTAACATGGATGGTGTCGTGAAGGGAATCGACATGCCCGGCGGCGACGACGGAAAGGCTGGTTTCGAGATTGAGGAGACTTGAATTTGATCTGATATGCATTGTAGATATAGAAAGATATATTGACTTTCCAGTAGTCGCGAAACACAGACCGCGCATTTGAGCGTACATAAAAGGATGTTTGTATATATCCTATCGTACGGTGAAATCCATGCATCATACAAATTCTTTGGTCATCCAGGATTCGAGCTTCTCCACAGAAAGATCGTAGTCACTTTTCCCGGCACCGGTCCAACAAGACGTGTTTGACAAATTACGACGTACTACAACGACAACCACCACCGATACAATTTCCGTCTCTCCGTTGTGTTAGAGTGGCGTCGGTGCCGAACGACTAACACGTAGAATGCGCCCAAAATCGAGCCTCGCCGAGCATGCGCTGTGCGGCCTTTGCCTACCATGCTAAGCTCTCTTACCATTGGATCATCGGTAGCAGGCGGCAACGCGGCTTTGACGCGTGAACTGTCCCAAGCCTACAGCTACCCAAGAGAACCAAATTCGAAAAGACTTTTTCGGCATATCCCTGAGGAGAAATCAGCTTGAGCAAAATACATTGACTTCGCTCCTAACCATGGCAGATCCGCCGAAAATAACGGATCTGGTCAAGTCAGCGGCCAAATACGAGGGGCTACCACTCAATTGCGCGACTTGCGACCTGATCCTCGCTGGGTTGATTACGACTTTCAATGAAGCGTATGACGCAAACCTTGGGCTTGCCAAAGACGTTTTTCAACAGCAGTGTTGTGCTCATCGATCGGTATTTCAAGAAATGCGCGACTATTGTGACAAGACCGGGCAATCTAATGATCCTACTTTCCAAACCATGGAGGTTCGCCTGTCAAAGCATGCCAACCAAAACGGTCTCAATATTTGGATTCGATGTGGAAAAAGAGACGGCATCCCATTCAGGGCTCGTTATGTGTATGAGCTTGTCAAGCGAGAGTATGTTCCGGGACATGCTGGACGCGCAAGCTTAAGTAACACCCGATGGCTTAATACTTCGCTACTCAGGCTTTGGCTTGATTATTGCTGTGTAAATCATAAGGACTCTTGCGAATATCCTTTACGCAACTGCTATTATGTTGAACACGAGCCAGTTTGGCTTATTGATACATTCTTGAGTTGCATTGTACCAGGCGGAAGCGGTCTTGAGTACATTGCTCTGAGTTACCGGTGGGGTCATGTGAACGGCATAAAACTAACAGCAGGTAGTTTGCCACAAATGAAGACGCCTGGAACCCTAGATCGACTTAAAGAACAAATCCCGCGAACAATTCTTGATGCAATTGGCGTGGTCCGGTTGTTGAGCGCCAGATACCTCTGGGTAGACGCACTTTGCATTCCACAAGACGAAAGACAAACGAAGATGCATGAGATCAACCACATGGCCGCCATATATTACAATGCGAAAGTTGTCATTGTGGCAGCTGATGGCGACAGTGCACATCATGGTATTGTTGGATTAAATGGCGTTTCGCAGCGTCGACATCTCGAGCCGAAGTCAGTAATACTTTTCGGAACAGTGGAGAAGTTAATCCAGCCAGCTTTCGAAGAATTGCATTCGCCAAGTACAGAATACTTTGGACGCGGTAAGTCCGACAAAGTGTTGAGGTCTTGAGGCTAACGTAGCCGCTCAGCTTGGACATTCCAAGAATATCTCTTCGCTAGGCGACGGTTGATCTTTGAAAACCAGATGCTGCGATGGGAGTGTACTCTGCGAGACTGGCAAGAAGATATAATGTTCTCTGACGGCGAAGATGCTAACATAATTGGCAAATACGGCTGGGCACAAATTATGCACAATAGTTATCCCTCGTTGTTCGACTACGCCTGCCTCATATCGGAGTACAACCATCGTGCTTCAACGTTTCCCGAAGATGCTCTTCCTGCAATTACTGGTGCTCTCTTTACGCTCAGCTATGCTTTCGATGGCGGATTTATTCACGAGCTTCCTGAGATGTTTTTTGATGCAGCGTTATGCTGGACGTCTTGGCGTGGTGAAATGAAGCGAAGAGTCTCGTCTGGTCTATCTTCCGCAAGCGTTGATCTGACCTGCCTTCCAAGTTGGTCATGGACTGGCTGGGAAGGCTTGCTTGACACATACAGTTATCTGACAGACGACGATTTTGAGAAATCCGGATACTCTGTCGCGAGCCCGGGCAGGTACACCTTACCTATCACAGAATGGTTCACGGCCGAGAGCCCTTCATCCCAGGTTCGACGACGCATACAATCCGATTTTTTGCGAAACAGAGATTTTTATAAAGACCTTGATAGACCACTTGATCCTTTATGGACGCGTCATGAATGGAATGTTAGCCAATCTCCACAGAAGCCAGAGCCCAAATTAGATGATCGCCGCTACGAGTGTCCACCACCAGCGGATATGGACGGAAATTATTATTTCACTCATCCTCATGTGAAAAAGTACGAGTTCTGGTATCCTATTCCAGTTCCTTCTCCAAACTCAAAGCCTATGCCGCATGCTCAAACGCCGTTCCTCTTTTGCAAAACGCACAAGGTTCGTCTTTGGGCAGATTTAGGCCATGAAGACGGAAGAGACGTGATCGACTGGAGTGAAAGAGTCTTGACATGGCTTAGGGATAAGGACGGGCGGTGGGCTGGTGTTATCTTACAGCAGACTCACGACGATTTGGCGGCCCTTGGTACGAATTCCTCTGTCAACATCCCGTTTGAGCTAGTCGCCATCTCACGTGGGCAGATTCCTAGCGGAAAAATGAAGGACTTAATGGTGGAGTTACAATGTAAGGAATTTGAGAAGCCCCAGTCCATTTACGAATATTACAACGTGCTATGGGTGGAATGGAAGGGCGGTATAGCTTACCGCAAGGGCTTCGGAAGAGTCGAACGGAGCATGTGGGAGGCAGAACAGTCAGAGAGTATTGATCTTGTGCTTGGATAGCAGGCCCTACCCAGGCCTACCTTCCGTCCCACAGGATTGTCTCAGACTCAGTCCCAACGAGACCCGCTCAAGAGACGTCATGTTTGCTCCGGTGTACGGATTTTTCAAGATGACTACGCGACCTTACGCTCACAAAAGCAATAAATTCTGCTATGCCGAATATCAGCTCAGCGGCCACTTGGTCAGTCTGCCGTCAGCTCCTAAATCCTTCGTTTCCACTTGCTCCAGATTCAACGAGCTAGGCCTGAACATATCTCCTCGCCGCCGGAACCAAGGGACCATCTTCATGTACCCGTGCTCAGTCTTTATACGGCGACGCTGACACGGTCATTTGTCGGCACGCTGCATTTGGGTATGCTTGCCACAGTATTTGCAACTCGTCTTGAACAAAAGCAGCTGAAGAACTAAACTAAACCCTGATACCCCAAGTTTCGATCCGAGTTCCATGCCTATCTAGGAGGCCAAGTTTAGCTAAACAGTCTTTTCGACGCTAATACTCACGTTCGCTTCCTACAGTCTAGAGGTCTGAAGGACGCCGTGAAGAGTCGTGCGCTGGTGGTGCCACTATCGAAAGGTTTTGCTTGCCATCATGTGCAAGGCTTCCAAACTTTCGTTTCTGTCGGCAAGAGGATTATCGGACCCTGATATGTCCGTGAGCACCGGATCCAATCAGCCTCAAACCACAAGAGAATCAAGTGGCTGTCAAAAATGAATCCGTTAGCCGTGGCCTAACAAAGCTACTCTACCTCTCGGTCTTTGTGCAACAAATGACCTTTTACGGCAGAGAATCTCAGCCGCAAAGGTCGATATTGCCTGTGTGAAGGCTGTGCCATGTGGTTCACAAACTGTAGCGATGAGGACCGCACAAGCAGATTTTTAAATCCCATAAGCTCCTATATTCCCTCCTAAGATGCGAATTTCTCCACCTGATATCGTAGCAGCTGTAACTTAGCAATCACATATACAGCCGCCCGTGCAAGGGAAAGGGAACATCCTCGCGAGCAGTAAATGCGCAATGTCCCGCACTTCCCTCTGCTCCTCCTCGGTCGCACTCGGACCCATATTCATAGCCATAGCCACTCGGATCCATAGGCTCGTAGACCGCTCCCCATTTCAACGGCTTCAAGGCCGCATCCGGATCATCCCAGGCCGGGTGGCAGGCGGCGCTGATGGCGGCACTGCAGCCTCCCGCGACGGGGACGCCGGGTGGGAACTCCACGAAGCCGATGATGATGCCGAGACAGAGGGCCAGCGAGCCGAGTCCCAGGACAAGCGTGAGAGGCGGATAAGAGCTTCCTGTTGTGGAGAGGTCGTCGCGCGGATTGTGGGTGTCGTTGAGGTCGAACACGGCCATTCGGCTGAAGTATGCGCTTTCGGAGATGAGGAAGTGGAACAAGGTTGAGAAAAGGGCGAGGGGGATGCCGTATCGGAGGGGCATCTGGAGGTAGTGGGTGCTTCGTTGGCAGCCCCGCGGCGAAGTGACACGGAGCGGTTTGCGCTTGTGTGCGAAAAGGCTCCACTCCCTGGCTGACAGGAGGGAGGTGAAAAGGCCGTTGTAGAATAGGTAGAGAAGCGCGAAGACGACCTGCGGTATGTTTACAAGGAGGATGTTCAAAACGATCGTAGACATGCCCTTTTTCATCGTCTTGGTATTAGGCAATGTATCTTGAGATATGTTGATAAAGCCAGAAGTCCACGCGCGGGCTAGAGGGCTCTTGAAAGTGGGGCCAGTGCTCATGAATATGGCTGTTGAAACAAGACACACAATCCAGCTTTGAGCCGAAGATTAATCAGCCAGGACCATGAACAATTAATTTGTAGCAAAGACTTACATGCCTGAGCAAAGCATCCATCTTTTTAAGGACCAGGCTCGGTAACCAAACCATTTCCCGTTGTTGAAAGGATGCCCAACAGTTTCCGCTTTCCATACGCCTTGCTCTACCATCTTTTTGTCCATGAGGCACCGACGCGCTGTCGTTTGATCTCGACACTCTAGAAATGATGAGACTGCGTCGCCAAGAGTGACGAGCGGCTGGTCTTCGTGATGCCGCGAGCGGTATGTCAAGTACATTGCGACTACCTTGCAAAGATTGCATGCCACAACGACGGCAAGAATCGGAGGAGCCATGAGTATACTACAGGACGTATCTTTCAAAGCAGCCACACAGTACGCAATGGGGCAAAATGGGGGTCTGCAGTCAATGGCGGGGCCGAACTGATTCGGGTATGATTGTTGCAGTCCGTTCAAAGCACCTTCGATCCCAACTAAATGCTGTACGGTCGAATTAGAATAATACACAACGCCATTAGGATATTTCGATAGTGCCGTAGCATTCAGAACAACGATGACGTCCTTTGATTCAATGGATAGGCCGTTGCGGTAGAGGCTATTGCAAGTGTCGTTAGAAATTTGTGTGCCAACGGTGTCAGTAGCCAGCAGAAGCTGTCGCATTTGTGCAATCTCGGAAGAGTAAGCCTCCGTACTGTCCAAGAATGAGGAAGTGACAACAAGCATATGATATTCGTTCACAGAGGACAACGGAATAACAGCAGAATTGTATAGTAGATGAAGTGGGATGGAGCTCGCAACTAGCAGCCACCACAGTCTCGTCCTCTTGATTGATATTCGACGTAAGTTTCGAAAACTCTGAAGCCCGATGTCCAGCCATTGACGCTTCTCGTGTGCTGCATCGACTTCAGCACGTGTGGGGGCGCTGAGAATCTGCATACAATAGTTGCTGGCACTTAGGAGAGCCGTACTGAGCAGATTTATTGTGACATGAAAAATCAACATAAAACGTGCTGATCTGTCGCATGTTCCTTGGTAAAAGATTGCAAATCCGTCTTCTTTCTTCCAAATCGCAACAAGTATGAGGCATGTAAGGTTCGCGATCAAAACCGTGGCTACGACAGCAAGGGAAAGGGCAACTCCGCCTCTCCATCCAGTAGTTGATTGATGTTTTGCAGATTGCTCCTGGTCTGAGGTCGCAATATCGGGTGAGCCTTCCTTTGCATGAGGATGCTCTACTGTCGTCGTCGTAAGCTCTTTATCCTTCCTGGTAAGTGTCAGATCTTGTCTTGTAAGAAAGTTACGGTCAACTAAAAACCTTGAGCAGCTCCACCCCTTGCCTTGGTCGGGGGAAGTGTCCTCGGATCCAGGACCCTCAGAGAAATATAAGGGAGCAGGAGATCTGAGCAGCACGTAATCGCTTTGGAAACGATACCGGCTCTCAGGCGTTGACGTAGTAGAAGGCTCCATGAAACCTTGTCAGTTGTGATGTGCAAGAACGCATTGCAAAGACAACAGATACAGAGGGCATACTCTGTCTGTATTGTTGTCCGCACTTGTTTTGAACATATCGAGAATCAGAACCAGACTGTATCTTCCCAGAACTGCCCTCCATATAAGGAGGCAAGAATAGAGCTCGTCAGGCGAACTCCAGCCTTGCCAATAATTCCGTCAATTGTGAAATTGCAGGCGATCGTTGTGGTCTCCATGCCTTTAAACTTTCTCTTCCCCGGCAAGGACCTTACCTGATCTAGAGACTCGATAGTCCGATCTGAGTAAAGGACTACTAGTAGTGCGCCGGTATGTGGGAGAGGCAATGGCGGAGTCTGACATTGCAATGGTTAGGAGCAGGAGCGTTACATCAGTTGCAACTTGCTAAGTACTAACCATCTCGCTTCGACGGGCCATCTCTGTCCTATTTGTTCATCAGGTGTGACTCGGATAAGCGCCTCCAGGGCATTCTGCGCGGTTGGGCTGAGCCACACGCTAAGCTAGGGGGAAAGACCAGGGTTTTCAACACGCCAATAAACTCAACGTGAACCGCGTCAGTAGTGTTTTTGAAGTTTATTTTGAAAGCTCGGAATTTCCGAAGAGACTTAGAAGCCAGCGGTTTTTTTAACATTCTTGGCTGGAAGGTCCGCGGTCTGGAACTGGAGGAAGCCAAGTAGGAAGCGTTTTAAGCATAATGCAGCATCATCCCGTTGTCTGAGCCGAGTGTTTCGGTGCGCAAGGAGTGAAATTAAAAGCCAGCCGGGCCGCCCCGACTGGCGAGTCGCGGTCTAGTGCCATGGGTCACAAAACGCACTTATTGGGGTACCAGTCGATTTCATTAAAGCTTAGAGCGATGTCAAATTTCGATCGGGGACAAGGTCGCACTTGTCTCCTTTAAATCTATAAAGTCCAGGAGACTACGGATTACGGAGAAGAGAATCAGGTGTAAAACATAGTGAGAATAGGAGTGCGTCTCGGCGGGAGTCGAAGCCTAGTTGCGAGATATCGTCGTTTGCACGCCTGAAAGGAAAATGATGTCTCTCAGGCTGAAGCAGCTGAAAAGGAGGCGCTCCCACCAAAATCTACTTGTAGAAAGTATGAAAGGAAGATTTCGAGATGGTGAGGAACGTATGTATATCCACTGTCTAAACGCTATATGCAGGATTTTCCTTTCAGATATAGAAGCCCAACGCCACGCCATGCAAAACAGATCAGATCAAGCCTCATTATTTTCGAAGCCGAACGACGCAGATCCTTCGGCCCCAAAGCTCACCATCAGAAAAAACGATTGCGAATGTTGCTCGGTCGGATGTCATCTCCTCACGCCCGTCTCCCCGCCGTCCAGTTCTGCGACGCCTCCTGGGCTTCCCCTGCTACCATGATAGGACGTGTCCACAGTGTATGGGCTGTACATCGACATCGTATTCCCACTCTGACCGGACGGCGGACTCCCGTATCCCTTACCCGTATCTGACCCTCTACCCACATCGGAATATGCGCCACTACTCGACCCGCCGTTAGTCATCATGCTCTCCCTCCCCACACCGCCTCCCAAGCCAGTGCCAGCTGGCGTGCTGTCTAGCTCCGGTTTCTGGTGATATGGTGATAATAGCGGTTCTTGGTTCCCTTGTCCTTGGTTCCCAGCTCTTGCTGTTCCCATGTTCATCGCCATGCCCGCTTCAGTGGTATTTCCGCCCTGGAAGAACCGCGCGTCGGGCGCCTCTGGGCCATGATTCTGTTTTCGCCGCAAGCGATGCAGTAGCGTGAGCAGGGCAGACGCGACGAAGATCGCGCCAATTGCGCAGCCGACGCCAACACCCACCTTGGCCGCTGTCGAGAGAGCGCTGGATTCTGATTTATCGCCGCTGCCATCTGGAGCTGTGCTATTTGTTGTGTTCGAAGCCGGAGGGATCGGAGTGTCTTGATGTATGATCGGGACTGTGGTATTGATCGGACTTATGTGGCCGTCTTCTTTGACTTTAAAGCTAGGCGTCCGGCTCAGCCCGTCGTCGGATGCAGGCTTCGCGAAGGTAATGTGTGCGGTTTCGCCCACTGGGACGGAGCCGAAGGGGGATATGGCGACATAGGAATCGGGTTTAACAGGGATATTGGAGGCGAAGGTGGTGATGTTATTATGGAGGCGGACGAGGTGCAGGTCGATGCTTGTTGGGTCTGTTTTGACGGTGGTCCAGGCGAATGTTAGGTTACCGGAGACGGTGAGATTGTCAGTGGTTACGATGGAGACGAGTTTGAAGGCGGAAGTTAAAGGGGTGGAGAGGAGGGCGGTGAGGAGGAGCGATGGTATTCTAGGAAGTAGCATTGCGTTGTGAAGTTGATAAAGAAAGGGAAAGGTTGCGTCGGTGGAGAGGTGTAGTCGCGTCCAGAAGAGCGTTACAGGAAGATCAATGCAAATCACAGACAAAAGCAAAAATGAGAAAATAAGGAGAAATATCCTCTTTCGATCTTGCTACACTCACCGTCTCGGCATTCGTCCCGTTGATTGCGCCTCGCGCACGGCAGCAGTACCAAGTGTCATTGGGCCTTTCATTTCCAAAACACTAGGGTCTGCCGCCTGCTGCGCCCTTCTGCGCAAGGCAGACCTAGCAATTGGCTGCCGCGTTGAGCAAGAACGTTACTAAACGAGACTTTGGGGCTGAGCCAGCTAAATTTGATGGCCGCTTAATCAAGCTTAAATCATTTAGCGATCTTGATTGGTCTGCGGGGACGTTTGGGGACCTGCCAAGACCCCGAAGGATCCTCTGAACGAAGAGACTCACAGGGGCTTGCTTTAACTTCGACGACTTTGACGTAAAGTATTCTTGGATCGGGGGAGGGGCTATCTTCCGGCAGAACGTTCGACCTAGGCGCAGAATCCAACCTGTGCACTTAAAGGGAGCGTTAAGTGTAGAGCACCTCAGGGCTTTCTCAATTGCAGCTGATCACTTAACCTTCACCTACGTAGAACGAAGCCTGCTCGCCTTGTCTAGCCCTAGTAACATCCTTATGAATCAATGAGCCAATGAAGTCGCAAGTGCCCTAGGCCGAGCATTCTTTCAAGTACACGATTCGCAATAATTCACCTACGGCCAAGCCTCACAACTTTGACAAGTACCCGCGACACCAAAGGATGCAAGGCATTCGATCGGTATCCTCAAAGTGGCATTAGATCGGGCGGATGAGGCCAAAAAGAGATCGAGAGTTTGATAAGAAGTCTTTGAAGACGTTTTCCTCCCTGAGAGCGGCCCGGATCGGGCAATCTCCATAAGATTATGGAATCCGCCGAGTTCCAGATGCCCCGTCAGACGCGGAATTCTGCAACCGACCTGATTGAGCAAGCCGACTTCCGCCCAGGGGCATCCCGCTCAAAGGAGTCAATGCCCCCCCGCCATTTGGCAACGGCTCCATGTGGCATGGCGTTGAGCATTGACGCTCCTCGGGCTTATCTAAGTGCATTCAAAGGATCTGGTTGGTATGACCTTAGCCATTGGGTACAGAATTTAAGCAGGACGATTGAGAAGGCTGACCAATCCTAGCAAGTGAGATTTCAAATTTGAACGCATCCTTGTTGAAAACCGTTGAATCATGGAATCTTGCCTCGGCAGCTGTGTCCTCAAGCTTGGATATTGGATAGTATTTACTTCCATTAAATCTGTCCATATGCTTTTCCTCCCATCTACCATTAAAATTCCCATCTATTTCCAAAGTTCACCAGAATTCACCAATAACCCAGATAGGCAAGGGAAATTGCCTCTGATTGGCCACCATATTGCCCCTCTAGCAGGTCTTCGACGTAACAATGTAGTTCCAGAAATCCAGATCCGCGCTCACACATCCCGTCACCGAAGGGCTCGACACGATCTTGTGATTTCCCGCGCAACCGGCTGGATTCTCGTATCCGATGACTAACATATCTCGTAGTCAGCAAACACCAACCCCTCTTACATATCCCGTCCAGCCCAGGAGCCAAACAAGTCAAACATCCAAAACAGTAATGGGCAAAGAAAAAGAGATCCCTCTTACTTGTTGCAGTGCAGCTCTTCACAACAGCACTGGCGCTCCCCGCCCTCAACTGGAACCCATAGTTCGGGTTCGCGGGGCTGTTCGAGCAGGTCTGGCTGGTGCACTGGTTCAAGTTCAGCTGAACTTCCGTCAGCGGGACCGTGCAGTTCTTGTCCGCCCAGAGGTTGAGCTGGGCGGCGCCGATCTGGGCGGAGATCAGAGAAGGGGTCGCGGCGAGTGCGAGGAGGGCGGCAAGGGTCTTGGAATACATGCTGAAGGTAGAAGGTGATTGTATATGAGAAGAAGGATGGATGAAGACGTTTGATACGCTGACGATGGGGAGGATTGATGCGATGGTTTCAAGGCCTTTATACGCTTCCTCCACCTCCAGCGGCAATGGCTCATTTCAAGATTCCACATCGTCGTCGCCACGGGCTCGTCGGCCCGCCACCCCGTCTCTCCCGCCCTCTAACAATCTCATCTCTTGAGATTTGAACCCGCGATGTGACATGTCAGATCTTTAAAAGGATTTCCATTCCCTCCCACTCAAAACCGAGAGTCCCCTCCCGCAAGCTTTTTCTACATCAAGCTTTCCGCCCCCCCCCCCCCCCCCCCCCCCCCCCCCCCCCCCCCCCCCCCTCTGCACGTGCCATGCGTGCCGTTCGGATACGAGGCTGACGTGCAGGGGATGATGAAGAATTTTCGGAATGCTAGTAAAGAATATTGAATGTGTTTCTGGAACATGGACTTCGTCGAACTGCTTGGTGCGGATAAAGTCTTGAAGTGGAGAGTGAGCGGGGGCTTATGTCAGCCGCACGTGGCAACCCACCATGCCACTATTAAGTTTACGAAATGAGATCTCTTCAACAGCTCAATACTGTGGATAAACTTTGAAAAATTCCTAAGACGGGACGCCGTGCGAAAACAGCGGAAGAGGTGGATGCTCAGGCCCTGGCTTTTGATAAGTAGTACAATTTCCGAAGAGAACTAGAAAAGGTCTAAAGCGGCTTCTCTTTTTAAGGCCCTTTTCCTGGAACAGACCAGATAAAACGAAATGAGACGTCTCCCGTACAACTGCAGTAGTAATTCCACCTATCTTGCAGTCGCGCGCGTCCCCCGAGGGCCGAGGGAGTCAAATCTGCCGTGGGGCGGTTCTTCTTCGATTTCCTACCACATTCGCGAGCTGCGCGTAAGCATGTTGGACAATTTCACCGTCAGCAAGTACCTAGGCACCTAGATAGCGGCAGAACAATTCTTTTCAGTTTGCATGTTACCGGCGCTGCCTGCAGCGTTAAGAACCCCTATTTGTCGGAGCAGAAGGAACAGAAAAGCGCGCCGCTACTGGAGAAGATAATTCTGCTGGCATTAAAAGGCTTTGCCATCATAGCAAGTTGGTGCCGGACCCACGTATTTACGCACGCACATTCGGAAAATCGACCTATGATAATTCTTTCTCGCTTGAGAAACGGGAAAAAGGCCAAGTGGTTGTCCTGTACAAAAAAAAAAAAGAAAAAAATGAGTTGGGTCGCAGGTTCGTGCAAAGGTGCCCTTGTGTGAAACTTGCAAGACACCCCCTGCTCGTCCCAAACTAGTTAGAGTAACCCGGAACGACTACCGCTTCAAGCGATACAGAAATTATCGTCGTCCTTTAAATACCTCGTCGTACGATTTAGGTATCGCAAAAGGAAGTGGTGCTAGATTCTCCTCGGGAACTGAAAGTTTCGTTATGTTCTGATATTTGGAATTAACGGCGTCAATAGCTGTCGCAAACCACTCGGGCCGTCAAGTCACATGACGTAGCCCCGGTGCAAATGAAAAAAGGAGTCAATTTCGAATCCTTCGACAAAAGCAAACATGATTTCAGATGTGCAAGTTAAATAACGTTGTTGACGGTCGCGTAAGATTCAGCCACCGACTCACGCTTCTTACCTTATAGAGTTAAAGTCGATACATGTTAGCGAGCCCCCGGGAAGCGGTAGGGATCACTCTGGGGTTCACTCCCGCCAGATTCCGTTGCACGTACCCCAGAAATTACGCGCCATCAGGTTGGAGGATCACTGACTCATTCGGAAAATTAATGAGCTTGATGCTGCCTAGACCGGTTCAACCGTCCATAAAATTGGTGGAGGCGCGAGTAGCGTGGCGCATCTTTAATAGCTGAGGAAATGACGAGGCCGCAACGCCACTATTTGTGGTGGGAGCGTTGGAGCGAACCGTTGGCGAGGACATAATATCGCGGGAGCCAAGTCGAGTTCCCCGTTGTACAAGTGTCTCACCTGGCACATATGACCCTGCTAGAAACGTAATCTGCACAAGGATTTATGCCACTCAGCTATACGAACATAGCACTCCACGTTGCACGGCATAGGCTTGTTAGCGCCGATTCAGGGATCTTCCATGCCACAGGACTAATCGGGCATACAAGGCTTCGCTCTACCTTGGGCTTGGGTCTAGACCTTTCGATTGCTTCAAGTGATACAGATCTACGCCAAAGGAACTAACGCACTACCCCGGGGTTGGATATGCAAGCCACGTCTACCCTCTCCCTGGTTATGTGGCTTTCCCCTACCGTCCTGTTGTTGGCCCATGAGCCGTCACTTTCCCATGTTTTTTCATGTCCTTGGTCTGACGGATGACAGGAGGCTTTCTCAATTTCATACCAATTGGCCTTTTGCTCAAGATAGCTCGCCGGTTCAATTCCAGGACCTGGCGCGGGACCTGGCGTCGCACAGCGGCAAAGTCATTGTCGCCTAGTGTCTATCTATGATGACATTCTACATCTGCCACAATGGCCTAGAATTCACCTCCAATGCCCACGACAAAAAGACATTCACGGATTGATATGCCCTAGCTGGCTCAACAAGGAACATAGTCCTTCAGCGAACTTCTGCTTCCCATTCAGGATATTGCTCCGTGATATCTTTCTTCCGTCGCAGTGGCCGACGCCAGTGGTCATTCCTAGAAATCTGAAAGGTAACAAGACGCAAAACTAGTGTCAGCCCCTTGACAAGCTCTTTTGAGAAGCGGGATGAATACACCGCGCCGGAAGTTCTCCAACATTGGATACATTGTGAAAGCTCAAAGGAGAATTGCTTTGTTCGGATGGCCAACACGATGCGCTCTACGCAGGTTGTCGCATCGTTGTTGAGGGCTTGGTCCGTCGGTTGGCAATTAATGGTACAAATGATGTTCTAAGGGACTTCCAGCATTTCTCACAGTGGACATTTCCTACGACAAGAGAGTCAGATCAACTTTGTTGTAGCAGAATATAGTCTTACCTCGGTTTTCGCTGCTTTTTGGAAACCTGTGTCAAATTGAAGAAGAAAATTGGTAGATTGTTTATGGACCTCGCGAAGCACCAAAGCTATTTTCAATTCATTCAACATAGTCCAAAACGCCTTGTGCGGAAAGGGTTACCTGTTCCTTCATCAGTTCATTGCCCATAGGGACCTGCTTCTTTCTTTTGACAAGTAAACATGCTTGCGATCAGATAAATAACGACAGACGCCACGGCGCGGTAAGTATAATGCCGATCCCATTCTATACTTAGACCCACAGCACCAACATCTGAGATGATCATCGATGAGACTCACATCACGGATCGCGAAGCCCTCAAAGATCCGGATATGAATTTTACCGGCTCTGGTCTGTGAATTTGTCGGCATTGACGACCTATTTTCTAGGAACCGTCGTCATTCTGCAGAAACCCTAGATGTGAAAGCTGCGGTCAACAATTTAACGAGGAAAGTAAGTAGCTGACATATTTGAAGCTCAGAGTTGAAACAGGTGTCCAGAGTTAGGAACTTATGACAATAATCTGGGAAGCCACATCGGTAGGTAAAGAAGTTCAGATCAATATCTAAAGTCGCATTAGCCAATGAATGCCACACCTCCATGCCAAGCGAGTAATTAGACACGTTCCACACGAGTTGCGTATGCTGTTAAAAACCCATTAAGCCAAAAGAACGAAGATCAACACCGATAAGCGCACTGCAGAATGTTTTTCAACATATGCATCATGCGGGTGCCTAGCTAACAGAGTATGTGAGTGAAGGGGAAGAAAGAAGTTGGCGAAGAAGACAATATCTCAATATCACCGCCAATTTTTTGTCAAGTCTACGAGTCATTGACTAGCATAGACAAAGTTCCGCCCACAGAGTTCCGCCCACAGAGTAGAATGGTTGCTAGAACATCATAATGTTCCCCATCCGTCGAGTATATCAGAGTCGTCTATTGTCTCTTTCGTCGTTTGCAATCTCTTTACTCTTTTCACTAATGCACCAAGAGACAGCGGGCCAACGATCGTGCATAACATGATCGCCCATGTAACCACCAAGTAGAGATGAGAGGTTCCCGCGCCATCCGGTCCAGTTTCTGGAAAGATATCTTGGCTTTCCGCAAGTGAGGCAATCAGGAAGCCAATTTCGCCCCGTGCAATCATTGCTAGGCCGGTGATGAAGGCTGGATAGACCGTTCGTAGCCGAAATGATCTGGAATCTGATGGGTGGGGAGGGAATTCTTGCTGATCTGCCCATCTCACACGATTGGAGTCCACTGTACCATAATCAGGCTGAGCTTGAGAAGCTGCGTCTGATCTTGCTGCCGGGGACTTTGCAAACCCATTAGCGAAGGGCTTTGTACTGGAAAACCACCATGAGCGGGCTGATGGTAGATGGAATGGGAGATCAGAGGGACTCGAAAGCTCGATTTTGAGTCTTATAAACCATACTCCAGTTACAAGCTTTGAAAGAGCCATTAGGAAACTGTAAACAAGTCCGCGCCACACAATTGCCCCTTCGAACATCTCTGTGATTGGGATAGCGAATCCTATTGAAGCCTGAAATATCAATTATTGACTGAATATTAAAGATACAAAACAAAGGGGTTTGATTTACATACAAAAAATAATGGTTTTAGAAGTCTTTCAACGACTGCAAGATAGTATCTCTCATATACAGCGACGCCTGTTGGGGTGTCATCTTGCACGGTTACGTCGCTATGTTCTGTGCGAGTAGCGGCGTCATTGAAAATGAAAGAACCATGAATCTCAGCAGTAGATTGTTCTGAAGCGAGATCCGATGAATCTGTATCCGTCGATGTTGTCGACCTTGTATTTCCCATTCTATCACTTTGTTCTGGCACTTCGCTGGGGAGTCCATGGACGTCGTGATCTTCTTTCCGGGAGTCAGGTGAAAATTTTTCATCCCACCAACTAATGGTCGCTCCCGCGACGTATGCAGCGAACAAAGGAGATGTTCCAGCATATGTCGCGCTGACTACGAGAGCGAATAGAGTTGTGGTATGAAAGCAGAAAGCGACACCGTCGGAGGGAAGGTTCCTAGCGAGTTTTGTAAAGAACGGTGCTGGGGAGTCGCGGCCCCGAAGTTGTTGTGTTAATGGGCTTATCATATACTTGCACCCAAGTACGACAACAACAACAAAAGCAAGTGAAACGAAAACCGGCCTCACTATACTAGCTGCGCTGATATTATCTCTTGAAGCCCTCAAATTAGAAACGACTTGGACGAGAACAAGTCCGGCGACATCATCCAGCATGGCAGCGCCGGTGATAACAGTTCCGAGTGGCGTTTTCGAAAGTCCGCTAGTGTTAAGGATTGTGAGGGTTGTCCCAAGGCTTGTGGAGCAGAGGGCAACACCTGCAGCAAATGCTTGCAGTGAAGTTGCTGAAACCAGGGATTTTAGGCAAAAGGAGGTGCCGATGGGCGTGACAACGCCAGTGGTAGCAACTACCGTGGAAAGGACGATATGGGCCTTTAAGGCCGCGAAGGACGTAGAGAGACCGCCTGACTGTAATAAGCCAATGTGAAGGGGATGGATCATGGAGCACAAAGACATACCTTCATATACGAGCAGGATCAGCCCGAGGTAACCCAACTGAACCATCACCTCTTCCGTTGCAGTGCTGAGCCATTTGCTACTCGGGGTACCCCAAACCATGCCGAGGAACACTTGGCCAAGAAGGCCACAGAAGATGAGCTTGTCGAGGAGAAGGTTGGTGATATTCAATAAGAGTAAAATAGACGACAGGATCAGAATAGTCGTAATTCCTGGCTCATGATAGGGAAAAGAAGAGACGAAACCTTCCCCCATGGCTCCCAAAATTTTTTGCAGCATTTCGACTTGTGCACCAAGTCGAAAGGAAGATCTTAGCAATATCTTCGTGTCACACGTAGTTTCAGTCAAGCTGAATAGTGTATAGTAATCCTTCACAAGAAAAGGGAGAGACTGTATGGCAAGGTTTTGGGCTTCGCCTTCTTTCATGTATCTGCTATCTGAAAGTTTTTCGAGCTCCTGAAGTTTCTTATTCTATTCAGGTCTTGCAAAAAGGGAGGGTAGCCTAGATACCTTGCGGCTAGGCTGAGTCCCAGCCAAAGCTCGGAAAGCGCACTTCCATCTCAACAGCGGGAAATTTTGAGCCGTATTTTGAGGTTCGTACTACCTGATCTTGCTTCCGCCTCACTCCTTCATCTTTCTCCTCAGGCTCTCTTTCTCAGGTTCATTTGTTCTCACTGACCACTTTCGAATTCCCATCGCGACATACCAAGAGTTTTTGGAAGCGCAAAACGAGCTCCTTCAAAGTCCATGAAGCCCATGTGACAGAGTATGGCTTCCCCGCTTCGGGCTTTGATCCTCGCATTTCAAAAGTCAAGCCGTCCTAAGGAGGGACGCCAGGGGATGATGCGGCCTACTTCTAGCCTGTGAAACCCTGAGACCTTCTCTGGAACATTCTCGGGAAACGATATTCCCAGCGAGTACCAGAACCGAGATCAAGCAAGTGCTCTTAGCTAATCAATCGCCCCAGTATAAGTCACAAGTCCATTCCGAGAACTCTCATCTCACTGCTTCATAAGTTTCCATCGGCTCGACGTGCACCGTCAGTTGCAGAGCTCTTCTCGTCTCGCTTAGCTCATTGTCATTCAAGCCAGTGACAGCTGAGCAAATTTGAAGACCCTCGGCCCTTCGATCTGAGGCTATCGTAGGACAGGAACTACAGTGCATGGATCTTTGCAAGAAGTACCAGATCGTAAAGAGTTGACCATGAAGACCAATGAAGGATGGGACCGCATCGGCTATCAATCGATGATGGCAAAGGGTCGAAGGATCTATCCTCAACCAATAGACAAAATGTGGCCAAAGCCGTCATTCTCCATACCGGGGAAAGCTCAAAAGTAAGTAACAGCCCCCCGGGCCAACGACTAGTTAGCTCTCCGCCGTAAGCTTTCGAGGAAGCATGGATATTTACCATAGACCCCTTACGGACCGGACACTTTTAGAGCGACACTGTCGTCTGGACATTTGGACATTTGGACATTTGGACACAGCAGCTACCAGAATAGAAAGGCTTTGAGTTTGAGGAAGAGACGCGTTCGCCTCAGGATCAGATCGAAGGATTTTCGGTGAACATACTCATCCTTTTTGTGTCATGTCTTGGAATGATAGAGGCGACTTAGGGCTGAGCCGGAGGGCAACCAAATGAATAGGGTTAGTGGTCGATCCTGCCAAGCCAATTAATGGCGCCTTCAGCGCCACTTTTTGGAACTAGCTGCGACGCTAGATAAACCTGGTTTCGTAGTATCTTTGTCCACATATCTCTCAGCCTCTTTCAGCCACGTCCGTTGAATTGAGGGGACCACGGGACTATAAACCCTGCCGGGCCGTTTTGGTGCCAGGGTGGATGGAGTGGATCAAAATCCGATTGGAGCTAAGAACTAGCGGTATCAATTGGACGAGACGGGATAATGAAACGTTGCTGGTTCGATCTCCGTTGTGATGAACTCTGATGAGCCATCGACCAGCCAGTAGGATAATGAAACGTTGATGGTTCGATCTCTGCTGTGATAAAGCCTAATGACCTATCGACCCGCCAGTAGAAGCGGGACGCAGCAAGTTCCTATCATCAGGCAGGTTGAGTCATCGCTAGCCTGACTGCCTCCTGCTGGAGCTTGTCGAGACACACAGCACTCCGTAAGTAATCGCTTGATTACTCAGGCAGTTATTTCTTGAGCTAACACGAGATGCGGAGAGAAGCAGAGTCACTATGCCGCGTTGGTTCTGGCGCGTTCGCTCACGAAATCTGCCCCCTGATCACGTCACTCTCAACAGCGCCTTATGAACATACAGAAAGATAATCGACGCATGACTAGCCAGATTTATTCACTATCAGTCTTCTCGGAGCTACTTTAACCACAACGGCTTCCCACTAAGCCTTTCCCTTGTACGTCGATCAGCGAAGAAAGCGAAGGCGAAGGGTTATCAACAGAAGGATGCTACCTTGAAAGAAGATCAACATCGTTACCTTATGATCTACTTCACTTGGAAAAGCTTACGAGTTACATCTGTATCTAAGGCTTAACAACGTCAAGCTGTTGCGGATCGGTAGCTTTCGGAAGCGTGACCGCTCCCCCCCCCCCCC